>WOVY01010919.1:0-377500 GCA_013436015.1 Rhipicephalus annulatus | reverse complement strand
TTAGCGTTCTGTACGTACACTGCTTGAGATACTTCTCATAAAATTGTGCCTATACTTTATTTAGTGCGTAAAAACTATACGGACCTCCACGTTTTGAGGCCTGTAGAAACAGAGCCTTTCTCCGCTCAAGTTAAGTTTACACAGGGAGGCTTATGACGCGTGTGTCCCTCCCATTCAGGAGGAAAAATGTTCCGAGTCACATATACACAAGTGGGTTTTTTATGAACCGAAGACCGGAATTATGATGTCACTTACGCTATCATGGTGACCGTCACTATACCGCTGCACTCATTTCTGCTTGCAACCGAACATTACCTTGGTAGTTGCCTGAACCTTGTCACAGATAGGTGTTTCGTGCCACTTGTCTCCGCCTAATGACAGTGCCGAGCCAGTCAATATGGGCAATAATGAGGACAGTGTTGATCAAGCGAAGGAAATATATGATCAAATAGTGAGCGGCTTCATTTTCTGTAATGAAGGATTACAATCTGCATTTCAAAATAAGTTTCCTTTAAGCTGTTCATAAGAACCGACACCATCTAATCATTATGTGCATGGTACGCAATATCAAAAGCGCTCTAACTTATAAATCAAACTGACATACTTTTGCCCTTGTGAATTTGGCCCACGCGGCTTCAGCCATGAAGCTGTAAGCGTTTTGAACACCTATGGTGGGTGCGTGTGTTCGCATGAGGAAGACGACCCGCACTCCAATAAACGGGGCTGTTGAAGCTTGTTGGAGCGACATGCAAATAGCCGCTTATACGGACACTAGGGTGGAAAAAAAAGAGCTTATTTGTCTCCCCGCTCCTTCTTTGCTCGTTTATTTGCGCTGCAATTCACCAAGATTCGCTCACTTCTGTAAGCGGGTTTGTGTATGCAGATACCGTGCATTGACCACTGAAGCGCTGGCTCGTACTATATGGTATGCAATAGGACTTAATGGTTATTTTGGTCAAGCTTTGTTGCCTTGTAACAGCTAATGAAAGAAACACAGCGTCATAATGTGGGAGTTCATCGCGTGAGTTTATCAGGCGGGCCTTCATAGTAAACAGTAATGGAGAAGCACAACAACGGAAATGTGTTGTTGTCTGCAGAGAAAACACGTTTGTGTTAAAAGTGCTACTGAGTTTTACTGTGTTTCTGACACACATATTAGCCCCATATAAACTTTGAATTTCGAATGGCATTCTACAAAATATTATACAGGCAAAATAAAACGGGTAAAAAAAGTGCAATATTTGGCTTGTTTTCTACGTTTTATATACTTCTACGCGGAAAGATGCCAGAAAGGTCAGCTACGTCATAATAGCGAACCTTTATTTACAAGATAAGAAAAGAATATTATCCTTTAGCGAGAACAATGAAGAGCAGCTGAACGACAATGATTCGTGGAGTAGAACAAGCTAATTTACATGTTGCTGAAATGCACTGACAACGTATCCAAAATACGCGTTTGAAAGACTCCATTTTTGCCTGTTTAAAACAGTCCCAAAGGCGTCATGCTTGTGTATTTCTCGCGACATGCGTGTTGTGGTCGATATCAGACATTAGTATTTTAATTATACCAAAATATCGTTTTCATTGCGAAGCGCATCTTATCTATCTATCTATCTATCTATCTATCTATCTATCTATCTATCTATCTATCTATCTATCTATCTATCTAGCTGCCTACGTCTTTTAGCTGTTGTGGCCATTTGGATAATCGGATATATATCAAAGTTAATATGGCATAATATGACTGTATGACAAGCATAAGTGACTAGTCATACATGAAAATCATCACATGTATGGCATGAATGTTATGATTTACATGTCATGGTCATGCTGATCCTCCAGTGGTTTCGTCACATGACATATCGCAAAACTGGTATGGTATGCCATGACAGCATGGCGATCATAAGTGACAGGCCCTCACGTGCTATCATGACATGCGTGTCATGTAAGGACGTGACTACATACCATGCTCATGATGGACTCATGGTCGTTTCGCTAGCTTCAGATATATTAAATTAGGTATTACGTGGCGTGAAAGGATGACGAAGGTATGTGACTGGTGCAAACATAATATACACGATATGCGCATCATGTAAAAGATATCTGCTTGCTTAGGTCATAGTACGCTCGCGGCCATTTGACTGGCATCACATATATCAGATTTGATGGTACGCGATGAATGGATAATGAAGGTATATGACTGGTGCTAACAGAATAAACATGATATGTGTGTCATGTAAGAGCATGACTACATACCGCGCTCATGATGCGCTCGCGGCCATTTCGCTAGCTTGACATATACAAAATTTAGTATTACGGCACATGATTAGACGACAAAGTTAAATGACACTTCCATTTAACTCTTTTCCTGACTTCAACGCCTTATCTTGACTCTTTCAAGATAAGGCGTTGGCAGCCGTGGAAAAAAATTTTGTCCGTGTAGACGTAAAAGCAAACAAGGTTAAGCAAATGGCTCTCACTTTACTAGAGAACAGTAAATTGGAACGGCTTGCATCAGCAGTAAAAAGCGCAGGTAGCTTACATCTTGAGTTATTTTTTGCGGCAAAGACTCATAAAATTGATATTCCATTCAGAGCCATTGTATCCGAAAGGGACTCGTGGCAACTATGCTTGTCTTCGTATCTTTAGTGTCACCTTAAGACATTGAAGGTATCGGATCCTTTCAGTCTGCCAAACACTGAGGCGTTAGTTTCGTATTTAAGCACACATAACCCAGGAAAATGCAATTTTTTCAGCGTAGACATACAAGATATGTATTACAACATCCCGCATGGTCCGCTATTGTCAAGTGTAAAGCATTGTATAACAGAAGAAAACGATGAGTTAGAGTTTGTGAATAAGTGCGGTGTATCGGTGGATGCCTTTCTTGAATTGTTAACCTTTTACCTTAGGTCGACATTTGTTATGTGGAACAAGGCTATGTACCGACAAAAATCCGGTATCATAATAGGCTCGAAAGTATCCCCGGTTTTAAGCACAATTTATTTAGCAAAAATGGACAAGGCAATAGATGTAAACATTAAAGGGCTTGCACTCAAAGTGTTTCGGTTTGTAGATGACTTTTTGGTTTTTATTGAATCGGATGGTCGGGATAAAATGGTCGCAGAAGTTTTGAAAGTCTTCAAGAAAAATAGTAGAGGGCTTGAATTTACTCATGAATTACCAGTCAATGACAAACTGCAGTTCTTGGATATTGAGTTAGATGCCACAGCAGAACATGTATGCTGGTTATACAATCCGCGAACGGAAAAACCATTACTTAGCTACCGATCGGCACATTCTAAAGTTGTAAAGAGTGGCATAGCCTTTTCAAGTTTGAGAGCAGCCTTAACAAAGTCATGTCCAGAAAAGATTAGCGAAAGCTTCAACCAACAAATTATCAGGCTAAAAAATGCTGGGTACGAAAAACACGTGTTGTGTAGATCAGCTAACAAGCTGATTAGTCACGTACGCAACAACTTTCATAAAAAAATGACAAGTAATGAAAACAGGAAGAAGATATTGTCAGTTCCATATGCGCACAAGATCGCCCATAACTTAAAAAACGTAGGTAATCGCTATGGCCTAGAATTAGTTTTTTCGGCACCCAACAAGCTTAGTAAAATATGTTCCAAACTAGACCGTAAAGTTTCATAGCAGTAAACACTAATGCTGGTAGTCACACAACAAGTTTCACACAACAAATCACACAACAAAGTTTGGTAAGTGTAGCCTATCAGTCGTGTATTGCTTGCCGCTAACGTGTGGAAAGGTATACATCGGCCAGACGGGTCGTTGTTTGAACACCCGACTTTTAGAACACAAGCGATCATTAGGAACTGACATTCATTCTCTCATAAAGAGACACTGTTCCCAGTGTGGCTGCTCACCACTGTTCAGTGACACAACCGTAGTCTTCCGTCATGAAAACCAACTAACCAGAGAAATTGTCGAAGCCTTTCACATTAAAAAAAGAAAAGAAGGATGCATTAGTCAGTGATCGGTTTCGTTAAGTAACCGAGAAGCCAGCTACCTCGAAGGACTTAATTGAGATCAGTGTTTGCATGTGTCATACTCTCCTTCTTGTCGTTTCAAAATTTTGTTTCAAACACGTGTGAATTCCCGCAATTTTTTTTGTTTTTTTGTTTTTTTGTTTTTTTATTTGATGTTACCCAGGGCTGTTTTAGTTATGTCATCAAAAAGTGTCTAAGCTTAACTGCCGTGTACTATCGCTTGAGTCTGCGCAAAAGCTTCTGTTGGCAATGATTCAGTGTTCGTAGTTCTTTTCTGTGTCGCTAGGGTTATGGGTTATATATGAAGTGCTGCTTCTGAAATAAAAATTAGTTGCGAGTGTAGCGAGTGTCGTGTTTTCTTGTCCTCTTCGTCCCCGTGAATTTGCGCTACTACACCATATGGTTAAATGATGACACTTCCATGTATGTTAATCATGACATGCGTGTCCAGTAAATCATGACTTCATGCTATGCTCATAGCGCACTTGTGGCCGTTTCGCTAGCTTTAAATAGACCAAATTTGGCATTACGTGACGTGAATAGAGACAAGCACAATTGCCAGGCGCACATATAATAATCATGACATGGAAGTCACGTACAGCGTAATTTACGTCCCCCTCGTAACGTTGGAATGATTTTAATGTGACAATTCAACCTTCCATTTTCGTGCTTCGCATATAATCGATTCCCATTGTATGTGGGATCTATCAATTTTTTCTACTTAATGCCTCATCAATAATTATCCTCGTAACTTATAAGGCATAAGCGCAAAATCACAGATAGTGTCATGTGATGAGCCGGCTACATACGTAAAGGGCCATAACTGTAAACTTCGCTGACAACTCTACTGTCTCTCCACTACGCCACGTGTTCACCACATCCCTCATTAATGATTGTTGGTCTTTTGCATCCCACAACCACACTATGATTGTGTGGAACGCCGAAGTCCAGTGCTCCGGAGTTTTCGACCGCCTGGTGTTTTTAACGTTAGTGCACACTCTAGGTACATAGGTCTCGAGTTTTTCCCCTCCGATGAAATGCGGTCGCCGGTATTCGAGGTGGCAACCCGCGTCGAGTACCACAACCACTAGGCACCGGGGTTGGTACAGTACAAGTTAACAGAGTAAATGGTGTTACCGCTATCGAAAGACTCAACACGTGCACCATGACGAATCATAATAATAACTTGATAATCGCATGTTTACGTATGGCTTCTCAGCAGCAGGCTTTTGTCATACCTCATGCTGGTATTGTAAAACAATGCCTATGTTCTTGTTTCACCGGATGGTAAGGTAAGATCATCGAGTAGTACGGCTGGCCTGGTGTCTTCTCTAGGTTCAGTGATGTCTTAAAACACCTCAAGTTTTTTAAGCTCCGTTGAAGCCTCAGATAAAAACACGTGCTCGTGTGTGTGCGCGCATGCGTGTGACTGCTCACTTTCATGTGCGCAGCAAAGAATAGCACTATGCCCACATTATGCAGGGTGAGTGGAACTGCTTGAGGTTCTGCGAGATCACTGGCATCTCGCAACTCATGCACGCAAGCCTTTAAGCTTGATGCGGGGCTTTTTAGAGCAATCATTTTTTTGCCTGACAGACGACTCATTCTGTGGGCTTCCATCAAGGGTGTGGATGTGTGGATATGTTCTTTTTATGGTCTTACTTATACATCCCTCGTTTCGCAACCCCGGTATCTCACATACCCTTATTGTGGCGCCACCAAGTGTAATCTGTTCAGTTTAACTTTCTCTTAGTTTAACTGTTAGCTACCATTGCCTTCAGAATATTGCGAAACATTGAACCTGTATGGTGCCAGGCTTATAGGCCGCAAAAGAGCATTGCTCCGACCCGTCGGCTGTCCACGGCTGAACGACCCCGAGTAACATAGTTTTTTTTTTACGACTGCACTTCAGAAGGGCGTTTTCTTTGCTTGCCTGTACAGCCATACTTTTTCTGGCTCTTTTTATGTTTTTCAAAATTTCTCGCCATTTTTTTTTTTGGTGCCGGCATAGGTCTGTATTAGATTTCTTTAGCGAGCTTTCTAAACTACTATGTAACCTATTTCAGCAAGGCATTTCAACTTTAAAGCCCTTTGGTCTGGCGGTACTTTTTTAGGGGGAATAAAAAAAATATTTGTGACAGTTAACCGAATAAAACACGCTGACGATACTACATTACCTCGAAACGCTCCGCCGAACATGACAGAGTGAACGCTTACTTTAAAAATAGCGTTATAAATCTACATGGCGGCGATTTTTTAGAGGCAGGCAAATTTACCGCATTATACATCTGTCGTCGAACGTGCGGTAGCTGCCTCCTTCATAATTTTCTGATTTGTTGAAGCACATCGAAATACCCCGAGGGAAGGACGTGATGCGCGCTATTATAGACGGTACATTGAGCAGGAGCCATTCTACTATAATCTACATTCGTTTAACAGTCCAGAGACCAAGTGCATCTTCTTATCGACTATTCCACAAGACTTCATGATAGTTGCTGGTATACTACTCAGGAGACACTAAAAAAAGTGGGAATGAATACGTCTGATTTTGTTGCGTTCCAAGACTACAGACTTTACGATCACCGCTGCTTCCTGTGCCAGACCAGTTATTTTCGGATCGAGGGAGATGATCTAGAGCATCCTCATTCAACGGCTATCGTTCCTGGCCTCGTTACATTGCAGAATATAGAAAAAAAGGTTCGGTAGTTAGGAAAGCATGAGGTGCGTTGGGGTCACGCGTTGAAAAAGTGGGTCTGTACAACAAGTGCTGCAATCAGTATCGGAGCGCCCCCCTCCCACCACCCACACTTCTCTTCTGTATTGCACTCCAGACATAAAAATGAGGAGATACTTTTTTTTACGACCTCATGTCGAAACAACACAGCTTTATAGCCAGCATAGAATACCACCACGTCGACTCATTTCAGCAAATGCACTTCAGCAGATGTGTAGAGTTGGGGGGGGGGGCAAGTTTTGTTTTTGTACGCAGTGGTTTGCTTACTTTTTTTACAAGAACGAAATGAAGAAGAAAATATAACCTTAAGACCCGCAGCAGAAACCACTGAGCGTAAGCTATGTCTCATGTGAATGGCGTAATACAAAACGCCAAGGCTGCAGGCGTCGACGCAATGTTTTGCAGGTCAAAATCATTCAAAGCAACAAAGTATTTTCGAGGATTCATCCGCATTTGCAATCTGGTAGCACGCCAGTGTATGGGACATGTTTGGTACAGACAGCTCGCGCCTCGTTGAGGCGTATATTTCGCGCTTCGCCGAAATCCGCGTCGTTCAGATGGAACGAACATTCGAGATATTGTGCAACACGAAACCTCGCTACGTGTCTCAACATTCTACGTACTGGAATTTTAGAAAATGTCTTCGAGTCGTTCAAATGCCGCCTTTAGAATCGATCGCTATGGAATGTCATAAATAAAACAGAACAGCCATTATAAAAAAAAGAGTAGGAGGGGAACAAGGAGGGGCGTTGTTTTCTGCAGGCGGATCTATAGCCTTACTAAGATTGTCGATATTTGCAATCTGAAAGTGCCACGTGTACGAAAGCCGATGTAGTTGATCACATCTACAGTAGTGCCACGCCTGCTTGTTGTCTTGTTTTGATGTATCCGGGTTTCGCCCTAAATGCTAATAGTAACACTCGACGCAGACCACGTCGCATTGTTTGAAAAAGAAGCTTCGCGATGGTTTGAGATCATCCCGCATATATGCGCAGTACACGAGTGGACAGGTTAATTGAGAGCTTAAGCTAGCACCAGCGGTAACGTTGAAGGTTTGATGACTGCCTGATGGAAGAGAACGCGTTAGGGCGTTGATCATATTACCGACCACCGGCGGTCTGTCTGCTGCTGAGTGTTCAGCGTTAATTACTTGTATACCTTGACTTTTCATTTTTCGGGCACAAGTTCACCCGAATAAAAAGTTTTTGTCTATGCCCGCGGTGTTTCCATGAAGAAGCTTCCCGATGTCGCCCCTCAAGACAGTAATGCATTTTTCTGTCTGTCTGTCTGTCTGTCTGTCTGTCTGTCTGTCTGTCTGTCTGTCTGTCTGTCTGTCTGTCTGTCTGTCTGTCTGTCTGTCTGTCTGCCTGTCTGCCTGCCTGCCTGTCTGTCTGTCTGTCTGTCTGTCTGTCTGTCTGTCTGTCTGTCTGTCTGTCTGTCTGTCTGTCTGTCTGTCTGTCTGTCTGTCTGTCTCCAATTTCCATCCGACCCACTATTTCATTATTCATTATCTAACTTGGTGTGACGCAAAAACTTGAGGAGCCGCAACCCCTCTCGTGCACCTAGAGCGTTTTCATCTACGTTTCTATCTAGCCGCCTACGTGTGGATGATCTCATGATGATCCCCGTAACTTGGTGTAGACCGAAACATGAACGGAAGGCAAGAGGTTTTGAGGACTAGGACTGTCTGCTCATGACAAGAATAATGTGAAAAGCTTGTAGTGTGTGAGGTCAAACAGTTTGCTTTAGACACGTGCGGCACATACCCGTGTATACCGTGTGCGGGGGCGTGCCGCAGGTCTGCGGGTAGGAACCACTGCTGTTGTACAGTGTATAAATGCTGAGAACAGTGAGAACAGATATTGGTAATTTATTTGCGAAAGCAGTGAGTGAGTGAAGCAAAGTTGTTAGGTCCACAATAGAAGCGAGTTAACTCAGTGTCACTTGGCTAGGCCCACTCGAGAGCAGTAAGAAAAAGTTGCAGCTTTGGCGCAAACGCGAAGCAATGAACGCGATAGCAGCAATTTGCAAAGTCACACTCACACAAAGAGTTGCAAGCAGAACGGAATGAGCCCAGCGTTTCTGATGCACAACCTACGCCTGAAACGGAGACTGTGCAACGAGTGCAGGGTGCTTTTTGCGCCCGGTAACTACAACAGAATCGTGCCGATGAAAACCCAATGCGTACTATTGTCCCCACTACGAGATAAGCAAGCGCAGGCGGGAGCGTCCCCTTTCCGCAAGGCAAAGTATATATACGCGTGGCATGAGAGTGCGTGCCGCCGCGTCGTGATAATCTGGCGACGCGCGTTCATTGAGTCATCTCGGTGGTAATGCTAAAAACACGATAGTTTCCCCAAGATTCCCATCGCCAGTTGTAAGTGGTAGATATAAATTGCTTGCGGTTTCAACGTTGAACATGGAGTTCCTTCGTGGCTCAGTTGCTTACGCCTCGCACTTGTGATTCAGAGGGCGCACTTTCCCATCCGCGTGCTGGAGTCATTTCTTGAATTATTTTTTTCTTGCGTCTTCATATGTAAAGATGCGTATACATATACGGTGAATGACGCCGACGTCGACGCCGGCACCAGCAGCAAAACCCAGCCTAAAGTGTCCATATAATTGCTATCGCAATAAAACAGACATAAGTCGCGTTGACCCGACGAATGCAAACAATATGTGTTGCCCCGCCGCGGTGGTCTAGGGGCTAAGGTACTCGGCTGCTGACCCGCCGGTCGCGGGTTCGAATCCCGGCTGCGGTGGCTGCATTTCCGATGGAGGCGGAAATGTTGTAGGCTTGTGTGCTCAGATTTGGGTGCACGTCGAAGAACCCCAGGTGGTCGAAATCTTCAGAGCCCTCCATTACGGCGTCTCTCGTAATCAAAATGGTGGTTTTGGGACGTTAAGCCCCACATATCAACGAATCAAAAAATATGCGTTATGGTCCAAGCAGGAATTGAGTCCAAGCGTTAGTTCTGCATGGCAATTAAGTATTCTACCACAGAGCCACGCCAGGTCGCGCAACTGAATTGGAAAACAATTCTATACAAAAAAAGATGATATGCAATTAATGTTGGCAAACAGTCAGTTTTGGTTGAGGTGCTGCCCATCTAATTTTATAAACATTTCACTTGTACTCCAATGATACAGGCGTCATGTCGGGTTAGCGTGAATTGTAGTTAAGCGTCATCCATTGATGTTGGCGTACGTAGCACTAGCCGCTTTCTTGTCTTCTTCTTCATTTCCTGTGTTTGTTATTTTATTGGCTGAATTTTTTTACAAACAACCCAAGGCTTCCATCCTCGCAAGTACAATCGCTACCGATTTCGCTTACCCCTTGTGATGTTGGCAATACCCCTCTCTTTTTTAGCATTGTAACGCAACTGTAACAACTGGTTATATAAATCATGTGCGACTGTTCAACACACATGTCTGTGCAAATAACATTTGCACATAGGTTTAACGTCATTTGGTAACATCGCGCTCAAGAAAAAAATTACAGCATAGTCACATTGTCTCTACATGCTGCACATGACATCGATTACCTTGGCACGTTGGAGCCGGTGAATTTTTTAAACACTAGAGTTTGTCTGCAGACGCTGAGACTCTCAAACTGCTAGATAAGCTAGGGAAAATTAAATGCACCTAAGCGCGCTGGGTGACGGTCAACCATTACTGGACGATCAGTGTTACAACAAGTTAACCTGAAATCCCAAAAAAACGATAAGATTATTGTAGTGCACTTGACTCTTTGAACAGGCCCAGTAACACTTTTGTAAGTAACCGTCGTATGGTTGCTTTAAAGATGTTTATTGCTACACGAAACAGCCACAGCAAAAAATTTGAGAATCCGTCTAGTACGAGCGGAGTAACAAATATTTTTTTACGCTCTATTAGATATCGCTCTTCTCGTCCCGACAACCACACCAGAAGTTGAACAGCAACGTATGACATGGGAGAAATAAGTAACATCCCGCGTGCGTTATGACCTTCAGCAATTTTTATAATCAAACGTGCGGTTTTCTTTCAGTCCGATCACGAGTGCGTACGCGGGAGAGACAGGTTAGTAGAACAAGAACAAATAAAAAGCGCGCTTTGGTTTCCCGCGGTGGTCACGATGCTCACTCAAGTCAGCCGATGGTGATCGATTTTGGCTTATGCTGTGGTCGTGCGGTTTCACGGCATCGTTTCGCCCACAGAAAAAAGGAGCGATTTCCAACGTTATAATTCGAAATTGCCGGTTTTGTGCCAAAGTATGATGTTTTGCTATCGTTTTCTCAGGAATCTCTAATATAAAATCAGCACATTTTCTGCCTCTGCTTAAAAAGTGTGGCAGGGCTCCTTCAAGACAGCTGTAGACTCTGTAAATTGGCTTTAGAAGCGACGTTTTTAGTTTATCGTCTTGTTTGTTAACTTTACTTCCTATAAATATTATTCTCGTATTTTTGCATAGGTAAAAATAAATCACCTAAGTGACCTGCCATGGTTTCGTGATTTATCGATTCTAAATGCAAGAACAAACACTGCTGCACGAAAAACTCGCACTTCTACAAACGTCGGTTTAACGAATATTTCAGAATAACGAACTTCCACTAATTTCACAATGGTCTTCTCATGCGTTCTATGCCAAAATATTTCAGGTGAATGAAAGTCTCACTAGCGAATATTTCAGTTTATGAAACTTGATCTGCCGGTCCAGGCTTGTTTTTCGAGATTAGTTCAATGAAGTTTTGCGCTCTGCGGCACTTGCTCAGCGAACGTATCTCACCCATCGTTGGCAGCGCAATATCACTTCTGTATACAGCGTGGCTGAGACAAATCAGCCGTGTCGAAGATGAAAACGAGCCACTTGCACTTCAGTACCTGCGCAGAGCTATCACATTTGAAAATCCTTCCCATTCTTCGCCCGAAATTGAAAAAAGTGCGGAGAAGTTGTAATGTCTGAGGCTGGTTCAAAACTGTATCTCTAGTCGAGGTTGCAAGATATTTGAATGCTGCGAGACTTCGTGTTACAGCAACAAGCTGTACCAGAGGCAGTACATGGAAACGTTGACACTCTGGACAGTTTCGTTTCTTCTTGTGTTCTAAAAGAGCCCGTCCAAATAAAATGTAACAGAATTCATTTCGAATTTACTTGCGATTCACACGCTTGAATTAATTTCTGCTATGCTCAATACTATTCCGCTTTTTAGCGAATATTGATTGATTTATATGTGGAGTTTAACGTGCCAAAACTACCATATGATTATGAGAAACGCCATAGTGGAGGACTCCGGAGATTTCGACCTCCTGGGGTTCTTCACCGTGTGCCCAAATCTCAGCACGCGGGCCTACAGCATTTCCGCCTCCATCGGAAATGCTGCTGCCGCAGCCGGGATTCGATCCCGCGACCTGCGGGTCAGCAGCCCAGTAACTTAGACACTAGACCACCGCGGCGGGGGGCGGATATTCGAGATACTTAACGTTCAGTTGAGTCAAGTACTTTTTTTGGAGGGGGGGGGGGTCTTATGAAGTTTACACACAAGTGAGAGTTCACTGTATTTAAATTTGAGCATGCGTTAAAAAACAAAGACACTGAAAATTATTACGAAGTTCCATGCCGTTCCTCAAGGTGGTAAAAGATTACTGTAGTAGGACTGATGATGATGATGTGTAGAGTTTAACGTCCCAAAACCACTACATGATTAAGAAAGACGCCGTACTGGAAGGCTTCGGAAATTTCGACCACCTGGGGTTCTTCAACGTGCACCCATATCTGAGCGCATGGGCCTACTGCATGTAGTATAACTGAAAGGCGGGCGATTGATTTGTGGGTTTAACGTCCCAAAACCACCATGTCATTATAAGAGACGAGGGCTCCGGAAATTTTGACCACCTGGGGTTCTTGACCGTCCACCCAAATCTGAGCACACGAGCCTACAGCATTTTCGCCTCCATCGAAAATGCAGCCGGCAGCCGTGGCAGCCTGGATTCGTTCCTGCGACGTGCGGGTCAGCAGCCGAGAAAGGCGGGCGAGTTGGAACTTATAAATAATTTGGCAGAGCAAAAAAACAAAAGAAACGATAGAAGGAAACAGGAGGACGAGCGCTGGTCTATCAACTAAAATTTATTTGAAGGAAAGCCCCTATATATATATATATATATATATATATATATATATATATGTCCACGAAAAGTATTTCGCCACGCAATATTACATCTGATCAACGAAACCAATTTCTTTCTCTGATAAAGCAACAGATGGCTGGCTAACCTAATTGTCAACACACTTCCCCATGTGGTCCGCAATCTCACGTGTCGGTTGATAATGAAGGCGATCGATGATTGATGTCTGCTGTAAAGAGCTAGTGCAACCGCCCTCTGGGCAATGACTGGTGAGGTGAGATGATACCCCACCCTTTAAAAAGTTGTCATGCTCCCACAGTCTGATATTCACCCGTCTGCCGGTCTGTCCGATGCAGACACTGCCGAACGTGCAAGGAGTTTTATTAACTACACTGGTCAAAACGCAATGTACTTCTTAACTTGCTTGATTGAGCAAGCGTTATCAACCGCCCTTCTACTTCTCTGTACGCGTCTTTGAATCTTGCCACATAGGCTACCTAATTCATTTCCACCTCAAAAAAAAAAAAACATCAAATCCATACTGCCCCCAGACATTCTTTAGTCTATGGTAAATGGAATGAACGCAAGGATTGACAGGGTGGTGTATCATCTCACCTGGCAAGTCATTGCCGTGAGTGGAGCCGCACTCCTTTTTCTGAACAGACATCAATCATTGATCGTCATCGCCATCAACGGACACCACGTAAGAGTGTGGAGGCTTACCACATGGCGAAGTGTGTTGGCAATTGCGTTAGCCAGCCATCTGTTGCTTTATCACAGCAACATTTTTTTCCATTGATCGGGTGCAACCTTTCGATGCGAATGGTTTTCCACATTAATATATATATATATATATATATATATATATATATATATATATATATATATGTGTGTGTGTGACGCTACGATGAATGGGCGACGTGGCCTGGCTCATACGCCATGTTTATTTCAATCTCTCTGCCATCTTTCGGGGGGGAGGGGGAATCGTGTGACGTATGAAGCGATGGTTGGTAGAGGCAGAGAAGGAAGAAGTCAGAGATTGAAATAAACATGGCGTATGAGCCAGGCCACGTCGCCCATTCATCGTAGCGTCACACGAGTCGACAGGATGAAGACCTCCCAGCCACTTCATCAGTGTCTCATTATCGACGCAGTTCTACACAAGACGCCGTGACCACACATCGACTACGGAATCATCTCCTAGCCGCACACAGCGACCAGCACCATGACAGAATCAACGACCGACCTTCCCATCCCCAAATACACCGGAGCAGCGGGCGATGGACCTGTACAGGACTGGTTCGACCTGTTCGAGTTCCACGCTACTACTGCATCTTGGTCGGAACGGGAGATGATCATAAACTTCACTGACTACATCTCAGGTGAGGTATTCAAGTTTTACCTCACCCACATCTTCGAGAACGATGAGTCTTGGAAAAAGATCAAAGAAGAAATGATCAGTCGTTATGAGGACTACGATGAAGACCTTTCCATACTTCATCAGCGGAAAGCTTTTCAACTCGCCCATCAGAGTTACGTGAAGTCTTCCCGCAGGAAGCCTATTTTCCAAACGAGACCTCACAGAAAATATACCACCATTGTACCATCATATGACTCTTTCGAAAAAAACGTCACGCATTCGAACACCGACTGGTAACTTGCACGTCGCAACAGACAAGGTAAAGCCTCCGTATACCGAAAGGAATTTAGACCATTTCGGCAAAAGACTAAACCTAAAGCCGGCTTTCCCAAGAACAATGAAATCGGCATTTTCAACGTGTTCACTGCACCACAACACTTCACATTTTACTGAACCACCCGAATCCCTTGATGCTTTGTGTCACACACAAGGCCCAGACGGTTTCGAGCGTGCGACGGAATTCACGTGTGACGAGCTAGTGAATCCTCACAATACCAGCCCCTACCCTGACATTCCGGACCAGGGTCGTTCGACAGACATTGTCAGCCTAACTACGCTGCAAAAAGAAAAACATACGTCATCAGAACCACCTGAAGCCATGTCTGTTGTGCTCTCATCGTCAAGCGACAACACACATGTGAGTCAAAGCACTGCAGGAATTTCGAATCCACCAACGCCGGCGCATTGTCAACTGACAGAAGCATTTACAATCAAAGATGACTCACAACCATCTTGGGAGCGTTCTCATCAGCCTGTCACGCTGCTTTCATCGCAGGACAAGCCTAGAAGTACAGTGTCGACTACCGACAATCTAATGATCACATCACCATCTAAAGAAAAGCAGACTCATGTTCCTGAAAGAGGCCCATCTGACGAACTTTCACAAGAAGACGAGCGATTTCAACAAAGGCAACTTCACGAACTCCAAGAACTGCAACGGCTACTCGAACAAGAACAACGATCAAGTGAAACCTCCTCACGAGTACACTTGTGGCTGAAAGATCATCAGAGACAACATCAATTAAAGAAGCAAAGACGAAGTCGATGCCTTAGCCATCTTCGCAGAAAGCAACGTCGACAAAGTTTTCTGCACCAGTTCTCAACGCCATGTCTACGATTCAACAAACTGAGAGAAGACCACAGAAAGCTACGAAAGAAACGTGCAGCTACCACTTGTACAATGAAGGAACAAAGGCATCATACCATCAGCTTCAGTTCTCGCACATGCAGGCTGCAAGCACTCGTTCTGTCTCAGCCACGACACAGAAAGCAGCGTCTACGACAGAGAACTTCGTGCCTACGACATCCGACTCTCAAATGCTACAAGTACTTCGACCCTTGTTCATTCATGACGAGAATCGCAGTGTCATCAGTAATTTCTACGTTCAAGGCGTGCTTCAGTTGGCCAGAACGCAACAGTCAACCTCGCCCACCAGAGTTGTCATAATATTCATCGGACTGCTCAATCGGCCTTGAAGATTTCGTGAGATTGTGGAACTCCGTCTGGACGTGAAACTGTGAATTTGGGCATTGTTTATTTCATTCACTTCCTTAGTTTGGTATAGTTTGTAACCAGTGCCATCTTTCGGGGGGAGGGGGAATCATGTGAGGTATGAAGCGATGGTTAGGAGAAGTAGATTAGGAAAAAGTGAGAATAGAATAAACATGGCGTATGAGCCAGGCCACGTCTCCGATTAATCGTAGCGTCATATATATATATATATATATATATATATATATATATATATATATATATATATATATATATATATATATATATATATATATCTGACGCCAATAGAGAAATATTGACTGACTGATCAATTGTGTGAATGAATGAATGATTGATAGAATGATTCATTGATTGATATCAGTTCACGTTAGAGAAGCCCAGCTCGCCGAAATTTCCGGAGCTGTCTGCTACCGTGTGCTGTTTAATTATATCGTGGTTTTGGCACGTACAATACATTCCCACGAATTAGTGTTATTAGTACCCCACTATGACATAAAATTGTGCTTTGAAAGTGCAAAAACTGCTGAATTTTGAAAATGTTCGCGCAGAACGATGCATTGTGCTTCATAAAGCACTGCCACGTTGATGCCGCACCACGTAATGCGTCACTAGATAGGAAGCTCTAAGGCGTCCCGTGTGATGTTTATACCTTTTCACCGCAAGAAAGCTTCAAGTTTTATAACAGTGGACACAGAAACGAATGGGGTGTTTGTCGTTACTGCGTTGCGTTTTAACCACTGCGTTTTAACCACTACGCGGCATTTCAACCGCAGCGTTTTAACCGCTGCCTCGCAGGAACATTTCTCGCATGTCCCCGATAACACTTGTGGACGCGGAAATTTTGGTTTTCATCACTCTTGTAGCCCTCTTTCTCAATTGGCGCGTAGCACTCTGCATATGACACTTTTTAAAGGTCTGTGTTTAACATATCTCGCCTATATAACTTCCAATGACTTGATCGTTGCACCCATGTTACATTGTCTGATGCTAAGAAAAGATGAAGTGTGATTTTACTCTTTTTCATCGATGCCTGCAGACTTGCCGCGTATATGGCGCGTGAACTCTCTTTGCAGATAATTATACTCTCATCAAAGTTGGGCCATCCATAAGAGTGTTAAAGTGTCTCTTTAGAGAGAGTCATATGCGTTGCAATTCAGGACTCATCGAAAAGGGCAACACAAACTAGAACTGTGCACGGGCCGAATTTCAGAGCCCGGTCGGTGACCGCTGACTGCGCCGAAGGCACGCCCGAACCCGATGCTTGACGCCTAGATCCCGCCCGGCCCAGCCCGACGTGCAAAACTAAAACCCGGGCCAGGCCCGGTCGAGCGTAGCATTATGAAAGTTTGCTTAGAAAACAAGATGATTTCCGGTAACGCGACTTGTTATTCAACATATCAAAGTGAAACGTGAGCAAACGACCCACAAAAGTCATGTGTATGGAACGATTGCAAGTTTCCGTGCAAAAATAAGCTGTTCAATGATTCGAGCTTCAGTGAATTATGTACGGTGCTACTGCGTCACATATCCGGACCAACTGAAGGTCCCTTCGCTGCTCGCACCAGTAGCCGAATTTACCGATATATTTCTGGGAATCACAGAATGCTTGGATTATTTAAAACGTTTGTTCTTCCAGAAGTTTACCTGCTCAGATGTAGCAGAAGCGATTATTCCGCGAATAGATAATCCCAAAGCTTATCTTGCGTGAATTCACTTTCTGCAATTGTTTTTTTTAAATGGCTGAAAGAAAGGAAACTACCATAAAGAGGTAGGGGAGGAGTAGGTCATGTAGAAGGCGCTACGTGGTGGAAAACAGTTTCAGCACAACGTCTATATTTAGCGCTTGGTTTGGCCTTGGCATTATTTAAGGCCAGCACAACAGAAAGCACTGTAGCCCTAGGGCCTGGCTGGGCTGGAGCTTTCGGGCTACCCGAAGCCCGTGCTCAGATCCAATAAACACTAATCGTTTTCTTATTATTTGCTGCAAGAGGGTCATATTTCCATTAACGGCGATGCCTTTGTAATCGCTAGTCTTTGCAGCCGACGAGGCTGGCCAAGCAGGAAAAACAAAAAAAAAACAAGCGGCTTCTTACTTGAGTTTTCCACAGCTTTGGAGGCGTAGATTATTGACACAAATATTTTCTACACGTTCGTAACCACGTGAACTAGGCATCGTCTTATAATATAAGTTGTTTGAAACATCGCTAAACAAAGAAGTCAAGCATACCTTGGAGCGCATCAGCGCAAAATGGAGAAGCTACAGAAAATCAATCAGGACAGTGCTTTGCCACCTATCTGCCTTAAGACTGGAAGATTTTTTCAGCATGCGTTTGATCCAACAAGCCTGAATTGTCATCCTGCTGCCGAAAAGATCGACATGCCATCCACACAGCACTCCTTCAACAGTCACTTAACAAAACAATTACAAAAGTTTGAATTATCGAACGCCGGAGGTTTCCTTTTTCAACTTTATCCCCATGAAGAAAAAGTCCGCATAACAAGATAAACGCGACTGCTAGCAAGAAGAAACACGTAATTAGTCTTCTGTGTAATAACACGGGCTGTGTGAAGGAAGATTACAAATAAAGCACTACATTTTGTTACTGCTCTTTTATTTTTGTTCAATATCTTTCTTGTACGGCTATGACGCCCCTGCAATAACTTAAGAGCCATCACCATAATTCTACGACGGAGTATAGGTTGTTACTCCAATTTTACGATGATAATAATTCTTCCTCAGCTCTGTTATCACAACAGCAATCGTTTTCTCTATCAGATAAGTTTTTGCTCTTCTCATTCGTTTAACGACCATACTCCGTGGTTTTTTTTGCGTCTACTTTATAGTGGGCAATCTAGCAATGAAGGAAGGGGAATGAGAACACGGGGCCCGACAGGGAGTTCAGTTTTTCGCGACTATCGTAACAAGTGGTTTTTTGGTGCACCAAATTTAAATGAATAAAACCGCTACAAACTTCAAAAAATACGTAAGAAGCGTTGTCCTGCCTTAATTATAGGAAGGCATACAACATACCTCCGGCGCCAACGAGCCGCGCAGCTTGCGCAGCACGACGTTCAGTGCACAGCTGGCTTTAAACGGCTCGGCTGGTCATGACGCATAGAAAAAAAAGCATGCCGGCAAGATCCCAACAGCAGACATTCTCACCTGATCCACGAGGCCTCAAGTTCGAGTTGTAGCACGCAACCTTCCGCTTCTCAGGCACTTACCAGCATATTACAGCGTTGCAACTGATTGATATATCAAGTTCTAAGGAACTCGCAACCTCCTAGTCATTTAGAAGGCCTTAAAGAAAAATAAGTGTGGTGCGCAAGTGACGTCGCGCAATGGCATGCTGGAAGCACTGCCTGCATAATGAGAACGTACGTGGCATCTCTGGCAGCTCGAACGCGGACTAGTTCCTTGGCGCACCGCAGGAATTCGGTGAATGGACACGCGGTGAATGCTTATTGAATGTTAGCTGGGACAGCACGAGTGATGCTGCCAATATACAGAGCTCGCCATCCGGTAGATTCGCTCAAGGTCGCCCAATGTATTGCTTATCGATTCCCGCAAAATAAGCAAAAACACATACACACCTAAGGAGGAAAAAAACAGGTGTGTAAGAAAAAGGCAGGACATGTCGTTTCACCTCTCGCGAATATTTATTTATGAGAAGTGTTTGCTTTTTTAGAAAGCATGTGGAGGTCACATAAAACATAGTGCACGCATCCTGCCTCAAAATCGTCTGCTTCTTCCTTTGGCGAATGCAATGCGGGTATGCTTGCGAGTTGTACTAGTGGAAATATTTTGAAGTATCGGCTGAGTTCATTTAAGCAAAACGACATAACCTACAAAGCAAACCAAATATAGTTATGACAAACGACAATAAATGAACTCGAAAAAGCAGCTCGTATACCTTCGCGTTCAGTAAAAAACATCTTCGTAGGGAGATAAGCACACCAAAATACACTAATATCTCCTTTAAAATACTATTCAGGGGTGTTTACAGCCTAAATAAAATTTGGAGCAATTTCAAACAGTGAAGTGCTTCTTTTGGAGCACTAAAATTTTTTTTTTATCACGCACGACTAAATTTGGAGCACTTTACAAAAGAACGCTTGGATTTAGAAGGTAAATAGGTACACATCATTCGACATTCCCTAAACTATGTAGAGTAAATATAACCACTGCTATTTCAATAAAAGTAGTATTTTGAGCCACGCATTTCAGCGAGCAATGATAAAGTTCACATTAGCAGTTGCTACGCCAGTGAAACTTTTGGAAACCCTCTGAAGACTCAAACGTGGATCTGCTAAGCTGGTGATCTTGAGATTCGAGAGATTCGTAACTGAAAAGTAGAGGTGGCAAAAAAAGGAAAAAGAGAGAAAAAAAAACTTGTGCTCAGTTTGGTTTGATTTTTAGGGCTGCGTGTGATACAGTGCTCCATATAAACGCCAGATACTTTTTCAGACATCAGTCACCTCACTAGTACATACAATTAACCGGCGTACACAAGCATGTGTAACTGAACAAACTGCGCTGTGTTCCTTGAATAGCACAAACAGCCCCTTTCAAATCTTTAGATGCTTTTCCGCAAACCGCTGCAGCAAAGGCAGCTTAAGCAGCGTTTTGTAGCGGTTCAGGCGAAGAAATTTTCTAAACGCTACCGCCATCCCTCTTTTATTTTTGACGATAAGTTTAGGTTTAGAGCACAACGTCTTGGCTCGCATGATAGGCGCGTTTGAGTAGAGTAACAGAGTTACACGCCCATTGGCCCGGCGACGCCACCAGTTATCTATCGCATGTTCCGTTGCTATAATAACGTGGTCGCTGGCAACGCTGGCGTTCGCGGCACGTCGAGTGTGCTCGCACGCAGTAGGCCGCGTTCACGCTGAGCATTCCGGCCGCCGAAAGTGCTCCGAATCCGGTTCGGCGGCGGCGAGATCCGACGAAAGGGCCCTCTCCGCTCCGATCGCTCTCGGACCGATTTTTGCGACGTCTGCTGCCGAATCGGTCACCGCGGACCAATAGGAGCGCTAGTCAAGAAATTTTGAAAAATGGCGGCCAAGCCGACACTTGTTGTGTCGCAGTGCACGTAACTGAATTTTGAAACCACCGGGACTTTAACCTACTCTGTGCCTACTTCGCCTCCCTGTTTCGTGAAAAAGGTGACCGAGCTTGCTGTTGGCGTGACCGAGCTTGTTGCGGTCTTGCAGAGCAAAACGAACCCACCAACGCCGCTGGCGTCGGTGGTTTTTCTGCTCTTCGTGCATTACAAGACAGCCACTTGCCAGCAAAGTAAGCAGTACTGTCTTTTCTTGCTTCTTGCGTCCGAGAATCATCGAAGTATACACCACCGGATAGCGTAGTGGCGTCTGCGAGCCGCGACAACGGGGTGACAGCGCATCCATCCCGCGCTCGCCCCGTAGTAGATGGCATATTCGGCGGCGCGGGGCGCGTCCAGTGCGAACGACGCTGCGTTTCGGCGGCAAGAGTATTTCGGTCGCTGCAGAAAGCAGATGTTTCAGTGTGAACTAGGCATAACAGCGGCATACGCTTTAGTTCCTAAAGCTATGTTCACACTACGGTCGTAACGTGCGTAACAGCTCGTTCGGCGTATCGAACGCAACGGCTATAAAAAGCGTTACCGCAGTTATGCCGATACCTTTGTTCACATTTACAGCTACGTACATTACGATTTTTACGATAGGCCAATCATATTTGTCGCTGTAGAATCGACGTTACTAGCGGTCCAATATGGCTCCCATCAACACGCGAGCGCTGGCCGAGTTGGAAGAAATTCACGCTCAAAATGAGCTTATAGTCGTGTATTCAATCGCCCGAAGACGGCGAAGGCGACAGAGAAGAGTTTGGGTGCGCCAAGTATTCCTCGACAGGGCCGTGGATGGCGACTTTCAGAACCTTCTCGACACACCAACACACCACACCGCACCAAATGAAGACAGTACGGCAGGCAGCGCGGAACAACGTTTTACGCACGTTGCGAGCAAACAAAGCCAACCCAATCGTCACCGTGGAATGGCGAAGTAGCACTTCCCGCGCCGGCAGCTACCGCCATCGCCTCCGCGATGCTGCTGCAGCCGGGAGGACGGAAGTCCCGTCAGGTCTCGTGACCGGTTGTTGAAAACCGAAAGCTGATCGGTCATTGGCTGTGCCGTAACGGTCGTAGTATCGCAGTCGTAAAAGTTGCCTAGCCTTTAACACTCTCACCCACAATTTATGCGTTCGTTGCGAACGTTGGAACCTTTACGTTCACAGTCTGAACTAGACGCATACGCTTGTTGTGCTTCCGCTTACGCGTGTTATGAAAAATCGACGCCTTACGACCGTAGTGTGAACATAGCTTAATATGCCATAGCCGCATTTGCCGACTTGGAAATTCACAGTTCCAGCGAAGTGTTGCTGGCTACGGCAATGCATTTTTTCTTCAAGTTGCGTCATCGTGCCAAAGGAGACCAAGTTTGGTCAGCAAACCGATGGGCGGGCGTCGTAGTTTTTTTTATCCGGTCGATCGCATTTCGCGAGCATGGTTTGCCTGCCTGGATCCCTGGATTGATTGATGACGCTCACTACAGGGGGCCAACGTTTCCTACTAAAATTGATTTGATTGATTTGTGGGGTTTAACGTCCCAAAACCACCATTTGATTATGAGAGACGCCGTAGTGGAGGGCTCCGGAAATTTAGACCACCTGGGGTTCTTTAACGTGCACCCAAATCTGAGTACACGGGCCTACAACATTTCCGCCTCCATCGGAAATGCAGCCGCCGCAGCCGGGAATCGAACCCGCGACCTGCGGGTCAGCAGCCGAGTACCTTAGCCACTAGACCACCGCGGCGGGGCTTTCCTACTAAAATTAGTGCCACAGAGGACATTTTGGCACGGTGGCGCACATTTTTGGCCAATTTCATTGTTTTGGCGCAGCTTGGGGCACAAATTGGGAATGGAATCAAATCTGTGCCATTGGAATAGCTGTTGCACTCCTATACTACGACTGACGTAGACTACCCAGTATCGCTTATAATGCTCCGTAAATTATATCACTTTGATTGAATTTCTCTCTACTATAAAATACCGAAGGAATATATAAGCACATTTCTGGGGACCGAGGAGGGTAAAAAGTCACAGCATCGCCCTACCGCAGTGTTTTAGTTGCTAAGGTACTCGGCTGCTGACCCAAAGGTCGTGGGTTCGAATCTCAACAGTGGCGGCTGCATTTCCGATGGAGGTGGAAATGAAGTATGCCCGTGTGCTCCGATTTGAGTGCACGTTAAAGAACCCCAGATGGTCGAAATTTCCGGAGCCCTCCACTACGGCGTCTTTCATAATCATATGGTGGTTTAGGGACGTTAAACGCCACATATCAAAAAGCCACAGCATATTCACCGAGTGAATGATGATGAGTGGGGCGAAGCGATCGCTTCAGGCGCTTGGCCGCAGTTTCCCGCGCCCGCACCACCTCGGGATCAGCTAGTCTTTGCGTATGTTTCACCGTCGCCTCGCGGGCTCTCAGCTCGAGGTCCGCTTGCCTTTGTGTACGTTTCGCAGCCGTTTTAGAGACTTTGACGACAAGTGCGTGCTGCAGCCGCTTTTTAAGCTCTCCGCTCTACAGCCTGATCCTCGACGCTCATTGCGAAGCGCACAAGCGCAGTGACTGTCGGTGAAAGAGGAAGCTCGCAAAGAGCGAACGCACGCATCAGCACGAAATGCAAGAGCACACGCCTCCAACGCATTGGAATGGAGTGAGCTGCCCCAGCGCCATCTAATGAGCAATTCAAATAGTAGTAGAGCGAGGCTCGCAGCTTCATCTAGTGAGAACTCTGAGAATTGCGGTTGGATACAACGCAATGCGGAACTGATTCGCGCCTTAAAGGGGTGGTGCCACCATATTTGTGGCTTGCGCGTTCTTTGTTGCAAGTGTTTCTTAAAGCTTAAGGAAACATAATGCACGCATCAAGATTAATTTTCTTCTCTAAATACAAAAGTATTGCTTTTTTATGTGGATAAATTGCAGTTTAGGTGTCTAGGAGCACAATTGGGTTGTGACGTCACAGTGTAAATGGCTTGGTCACGTGCCACACGATTGCGATGCACGTCACGCTGATTATCGGCTGCTCTCGCACACATGTGCCACACAAGCACCTGCAAAACTAATGTGCAGCAGCCGCGATGGTTTAATGGTAGGAACGTAGCGGAGGTCTTCACAGGTCCGTCACTTCACTGAAATAGGCGTGCGCACGGGAGGGTGGTATAAGGGGGGATGCAAACACAGCGCCATATACTGACATAATAGGGAGAGGGATAAGTGACTTGAAGGAGGAGGGCACAAAGTCAGCCCCACATATTGAAATAATAGGAGGAGGGTGCGCTGCGACGAACCTTTGTCCCCTCTGAAGGGTAAACCTGCTCCCGCCTACGCTCACTACAGATCTGGCTTGAGGCCACTGAAACTTTTTTTCTCTTCCTACAGAGCTATGGCAGTTCTGAATGCGCTTGCGATGGGCTTCGGTCAGGAGAATGAGCATTTAAGTACAATTTTGGAGTAAGTTTAAATATATTTTAAATGTTTTCTGTGTCCGACCACTCGTGTCAAGTGCCCTAGCATACAGAGAGAACCCGCAAGGGGCTTGATTTAGCCTCAAAATTTGGTGTCACCGCTTCTTTAAGAGACTTCGGCCCAAACGTAGTACTGTCGCAGTGAAAAATTAATGGCTGTTCAAGTGACTTAAGTTATTGAAAAACTGGTGACATTGTTGGTGGTATTGTAGAAAGTCTGGGAACAAGTTTTCAGTATGACCATCAGAGTACGTTTCCAAGGTACACCAGCTTCAACATGCACAATCTTGTGTGTAATTTCTTTTTGTACGTACTACGTGCTGGCTACTTTATCAGTTGTTTGTGTGTTTGCCTGATCACTTTCTGTAACACAGTTATCACCAAGCAACTGAAGTGGCAAGCTAATCTATCATCCTGTTTAACATTTTCAGTGCAACATTGAGTGCACATCTCTTTTCCGCTCTCCGCAGGCGCAGTTCCAACATCAGAAAAAAACAGCTTCTTAACACTGTAACTCTTCCCAAGAAAATTTTGGCTAATGCTGGAACTTCAGAGGTGTCACTATAACGAAGCTGGTGGGCCAATAAAATGGAGATGAGAATGAAATAACCTCATTGATAAGGGTTTGGAAGAAAAAGCCATGAGATCGCTGGGTAGGAACACAAGTCTAGGTCTCCACTTGCTGTTGATATCTGCCCGATGGGACCTAGAAGCGCAAGTTGTACCTCTCCATCTGAGGCTCTAAGCTTTGACTCTCATTGTTAGAAAGTGCAAGAACGATTATACTGACCTAAAAGGGTTCTAGTAGAACTTTGGGAACCCGTATGCTGCGAGATCTCTGTCGCCAATTTCATACAGCGTATAAAAAAGAAGGAGTGTCGTAATTTGACGCCATTTTTCTTTTCACGGGCTGTAAAAGGCCTGCGAGTCACACACTTAGATCAAATATGCAGAAAGTTGCATGGTATAAGTGGTGCATAATATTTCATGCTTTCATGGAACCATACAATTGCGGCCAACTCGGTGCGGTAGTCGATTGGATCTGCAACAAGATGGCGAAAGTTGGATATTATGAAGCGGAACTTGTAGTTTGCGGCTATTATGACACCCGCTACGTGTTTATGAGAGGTTTCTAACTAGGTCACTCCTGTCAACTCACAGGCACAATGGCCGCTGAACACTTTTACAACACGTGTAGACCTTCTCATAAACAATATTATAGATCCGTATCTTTGGTGAATCAAACTTTTTTTTAAACCAAACCCCTTAGGTTTGCGCTTACGTAAAAGACCCTGATTGATGTCACGGTACGGCATGTCCTCATTCATGTTTCTGAGTTTGTGCCGCAACAAAAGTGAAGACGCTGCTTGTGTAAACTGCAACTCGCCAAACGCTTAGAAGGTTCACATCTACTGAACAACACAAATCAAACGAGAAACAAGGCGTACAACAGAGTGTGCCTTCTTCGTAACAAGCACAAGCGTTATATGTTCCTGTGAGATCGCAGCCACTGCACAACGCCATTTTTTCACTCGGTTTAAGAAAGACGGGCAACATGAAGCAGACCCGCAACTGGTATTTGAGTTAATAAAAGTGAGACATGTATGTACAAAGTGCATACGGCTTGACATGTGCAGTACAAGAGAAGCATGAAGGAAGCGTTGACAAAACGTTTTTGGAAATAATCAAAAGTGGCACTGCTTCCTAAATTCTTCTTTCATGTAGTGCGACTGATGGTTCATTTATACATGTGCTACTCCGAATCGTTATATATAGTGGGCTTATATGCTTGGTCGTTATATGGTAAAATAACAGTTGGGAGTCTGCGCCATGTTGTCCGTTTTCCTTGAATTGCCCTCGTGAGTTTTGCGCTGTAACCAAGCGAAAAAAAATGAATCTCAACCAGCTAACCCAACTTGCTGTTTTACTACTGTATGCCACTCGCTGCGTACGTCTTCAAAAAAATTAGAGCACATGCTTCTTAGGGATATTTTTTAGGGAAGTGTGCGTACCCAAGCAAGTACGCACACTTCCTGTCCACACATATTTCGACTGTTTTATGACGCATTAACAGCCTTCACAGCGCAAAGAGCACTTTCAAGTGAGATGAGTTCAACGTTTCGGCAGGCTTTGTTAGCTGCTTCAGCAAAACGTTGATGTAAGATAGCTTAGCTGCGTGCGTCATTCATGGTTATAGCAAAAACACACACACACACGCAAAAGTTTAATGAGGCAATGAATTATTTAGGTGACATGTATATTTTCATTCCATTTCTTCACCTATGCTCGTTATGAATAAATAACAATTTTAAAATATATCCCGGGAGATGTAACCTTCTTTTATTACCTGACTTCTCCAGTTGTTGAAGGATTTATGCCCTGCCGCGGTCATCTCGTGGTTATAGTAGTTGACTGCTAACCCGAAGGTGGCAGGATTGAATGCCGCCGTGGCAGCCGCATTTTCAATGGCGGCGAAAATGCTTGAGGTCCGTGTACTTAAGTTTAGGTGCACGTAAAATAACAACAGATGGTGTAAGTTTCTGGAATCCTCCTTTACAGCGTCTCTCATAATCATATCGCTTTGATATGTCCCAAAACCACCATATGATTATGAGAGACGCCGTAGTGGAGGGCTCTGGAAATTTCGACCACCTGGGGTTCTTTAACGTGCACCCAAATCTGAGCACACGGGCCTACAACATTTCCGCCTCCATCGTAAATGCAGCCGGTGCAGCGGGGATTCGAACCCGCGACCTGCGGGTCAGCAGCCGAGTACCTTAGCCACTAGAAAGAAACTTATGTAGCGCGAGGCAAAAAAAACGAACGCAGGAAAGAATAGACTGAGAAGACAAAGCGCTACTATCAACAACATGTTTATTTTCGACCTCCAAGCTGTTTTTAAGCCATAATCGTCAGTTGACCAAGCAGATAAGCACGTGTAATTCAGATACATGCACGACAATGCCATCTACCTAGAAAAAAAACGACAAAAAGGACAACAAAAAACCTCACAGATAAAATAACGTATCACTGCGTACGCAGGAACGCCAGTTCCTTGGGTGACAAGGCAATTGAAGGCTTGCTAATACATACATCTCAAGGAGCCTCAATAAGTTCGGCTTCTATTTGATGCTCTTGTTTCACCAACAAGCCCACAAATGTTTCACCAACAAGCCCACATCCCCACTCTCAGCCACTAGACCACCGCGGCGGGGCGATCATATCGTGGTTTTGCAAAGTTAAACCCTAGGTGATAATCAATTTATTCAAATGAATTATGCTATATTACCCTCGACGACATAGCGTGGCATTACCTAAATCTTGACGTCACTCAAAAGAAGCTAAGTTATGTCGTTTACGGGAATACAGCACTTTCTGAGCTGTTGCCACTACGTGTTTTTGTTGTATAAACCACGCGTGCTTCACTCTTGTTATGAAGCTAATTTATTAAATAAGGGGTATGACCCGAATATCTTGAAAAGTGTGGATAGATGGATGGATAGATTGATGGATGGATGCTATGAGCGTCCCCTATATAAGGGTATGGTGACATGTGTGCCACCAAGCTGCAAAGAAAAAATAACTGTAAAGAAAACTTTCTTTTTTGTTAGCCTGATGCCTTCTCTAATTTGATTAAAACAATGTTGTTTTAACAAAGAAAACTACATATTCACGGTTCATCTCTGTCTCTTCAGGCAGAATGACCTCATTTTCCCACTATTTCTGTCCTTAATCTCTACTTTTTTTCTCACCAATACTCTAACAGTCTTTTATTTGTTTTTATCGCGGCCGTGCTCAGCTTCCCATGGTTGTCCACAAAACCCAAGGCCTCATGTAGGCTCGTACCCACACGTACATCTGTGTATATATTGCAAACGACGAGTCCGCGCCCCCAGTGGCACCCACATATAGCGTGCTACAATCGTCACCTGACGTCACAGAGGACAATTCAAGCGATGAAGCCAAAGATAATCTGCTAATGGGTTTTTAAATACTTTAGCCGCAAGAATTTTTAGACTGTATAAAACGAGCGAGTGAACTTACACCAATGAAGGAAACGTGCCGCTCAACAGCAATACCCGCCACGCGTACAGCACAGATGCACAACTGTCAACGAGCTCGTGGGATTGATGAGAGGAGTGAATCGCCGCACATGTATAGATGTCAAGGTGGGATCTGCAAAACGAAGCGCTGACTTCCCCTCCGTTGCTCGCTTTCGTTGTTCTCCAATCCAATCGATGTTTTTTTTTCAGTTTTGATAAATTTACTATTCACCTTGGCTTGCACTTACCGGTAACGCATCGATGTTCTTTTTTAGCGCCTTCAATGACATAGTAAATGTGACAAAATTATTGTTTCTTAATAACCTCACCGGGAAGGACTTTCGAGAAGCGGGTGCTCTGGTTACACTTATTTTGTTTATTTACAGTGGACCTGTAGTTCTCCATAATCAATAAGTTCTTCGACAAACACGACGAGCTGCTGGGATCACGTTTGAGCATACAAAGGCTGTTACCGAATATTTTAGCTACAGCGGCGTACGCAAAATGCCTTTCACGAAAGCGCCTTCTGCGGACCTACGAGTTAGCGTTTGCATCTATTCTCATTTTTGGATTTACCTGGCAAACGTAGCTAACTTCTTAGTATTTGGGGGAATGGTAACGTTACAGCGGGATGTATCGCATACGCCTGATACTGAGGCATGGTACAGTAAACCAACTAGCTGGAGCGGCAGCTTGCAGTTCGCCACGGTTGAATAGAGGTTGCAGTACTATAGCCTGCTAACCAAGGAGTTCCTGGGTTCAATACCAGCCATGGCGGTCTCATATAAATGGAGATGCATGGCTGGAAACCCATGTGCTTCGCGAGGCCCGTGCACGTTACAGAACACCAGATGGTAGAAATTTCCGGAGTCTTTCACTATGGCTTCACTCGGACGAAGGTTGCACCCTAGATATCATATCATTTTTATTATTAGAAGCTGCTTTCACGCAACCTAAAGCTGCTCATACGACATTATCTCCAACTGGAAAATTTCAGCTTCACGCGCTGAGAGCTGAATGCCACGCGTCGCACACCCGAACCTCGCGCTCCACAACTATGCAGCAACACGTGCAGGAGCACAGTATCCCTGACGTCAAAATAATCGCAGCAGTTACCTCGCTTGTGGAGGCCTTCGCGGTCAATACTAGCAGTCGGCTATTTCTCAAGGCGGATGGCCTGTTGCATGAAGTCGGCACAGTAGGCGACCAGACAAAGGGGGGGGGGGGGGGATAAGACGTCGGGAGGGGATGTCGCATAATACATAATAAGGTTGCCGACCCCCTGCTGTATACATAACACGTAAACATTGCAGCACACACACACTCTATATATACCGGATGTTGCAGCTATCGTACAATATTAGAGGAAGCTGAGTGGAATTAGTTTTATATTGCTCACAGTTACCTTGCGCACTACGAGAATTTTGCGTTTTTTTAATTATTTGATATGTATTACAATTATGAAAGTAATATGACAGATATATAATTCCGGCAACAAAGCAGATTTGCGAAATTTGAGAGCTTCTTCAGGAACCCTCATTGCATTATATGCCTTAAAAGAAGTCTCACGTATACCATTTTTTTCAAGCCTCAAAGAAAGCCCACGAAATACAAAAAGAGTCACGTGACTAGCACATTTGTGCGTCAAAAACCTGCGGCCTTGTTCACATTATATGGGTTACGAAACTTAGAACGAAAAGTGTCGAAATCCTATTGCCACAGGTATCGATGCCAACGGACGATTGAAGCGCGACTATAGGTGAGGAGAAGCCGAATACCTAAAACTGAAAACTCAATATATATTTTTGGGATAATCATAAGATGAACAGGTGAAGTGCCTCAGACTGATTGGTCGACGTTTCGACAGTAGGACCTATCTTTTTCAAAGGTGCCGTGTCATCCTTGGCATGTTAGTTTTAAAGGGGTTAGTGGTGCATCATATCATGGTGGTGGCGCGTGTCCCTGTTGATGATCGCTGTCTGAAAAGCAAAATACTTAGTGAGAAGAGTGCAGTCCTCGCTTCACTTCAAGTCAGGTGGTAGTGATTCAAAAACGTTATTGAAAAAGCAAAAGCGCAAAGTTGGAGCGGTGTGATGCAAAGGGGGCGGCCGCTTCAGACACGAACAAGTAAATGAGCTTAAAGCTTCGTAGTTGGCAGACGGTCACCACGTCTGGCTATCAGAACGGGTTGCCGACAATAGTGGTGTATGCCTGTTCCCGAAAACCTATGAATGAGACATACAACAATAAACAGTTACAAACAGGCGGGGGGGGGGGGGGGTAGGTGGCGTATTTTTAAACGCCAACATGTCTAGGGCTTTATATCTATTTTAAGGAATATAATTTTTTAAGTAATTTTAGTTTTATGCATGTGAAAATTAGTTATAAATCTACTGTATGGTTTCTCTCACACCTGGCTAAATAGTCTATCACAGCAATTTTTGTCGAGTACAATAAATGAGGGGGGAGGGGGCATATACAGACAATCTTCTGTCACAAGTTGTGTTAAGTTCAACGCATTGCTATGTCAACGAGGCATCGCTCACTTTCGCATGTTGGTTTAGTATGTACCTTCCATATTTTATTTATTTGTGAACGTGCTATTTACTGGCATGGTTATTCAGAGCTGAACTAACTCACAGAATATGTAGATAGCAGCTCCTCTGACTACCGACTGCCTTCGCTGGCGCATGGCCGGCGTGCCCTCGCCTTTTTAGCCAGTAAATGTTACACGCTAAGGCACGGGACGCTGTGCTACGGCTGCCAAAGCGATATTCTCAAGGTCTCTGTACCGCTGCAGCGGTTTCCCATGACTGTGCAACGTTTCTCAACTGCTATGCTATTGTGCTTGTGAACAGTTGTGTCCGAATTTCATAGGCGAAGTTTTCGGTGTACATTGTTGGTACACCGTTTGGCTGATAAAATAACTTTGCTTCCTCCATTTTCTGTTGTTCTTTCTTTTCTCTCGCGCACGCGTTTAGAAAGCCATAAAGTGCAATAAAATCACGTATTTACAACCGGACGTAAAAAGTCAGCAATAACAAAAACTTTCAATTTTGTGCCATGCAGAATTCCACGACGTCAGTACCACTTCCGTTTTTGATGTAACATTGTATTATTCTAATTTTTTGTTAGCTGTATGTGGTTACCTTCTCACGTAGATTGCGATGGTGGCAATAAGCCGCCCACTGCTGGATACATGGGCCTCTAAAGAAGTTACGCTACCAGTTTACATATACAATGGTGCTGCTCTCAGCCATAGTTTTAGCAAACGAAATCAGCTACAGCTGCAATGGGTCACATACTTTCCAGCAGTAGCCCACCACCTTCGATACAGCACAAAAGCTTTGCCTTGAGGCGGTGGCAAATCAAGTTAAAATCAAGGAGTGTTTCCGAATACTGGGTAAGCTGTCGGTGGTTACTTGGCCCGTTGCCAGCCATTTGGCGCGTAAGACTATAGAACTTGTTACGAGCGCAGGGCAGGAAATCACCGCCAACCTAACAGCCTACTGCTGTAAAGTATCTGGCCAGCCGAGTCTGCTGCTGATTTCGTGGAGGCTTATTGTATGTGTGCGTGCGTATAAAATAGCTGCAGAAAAATATGTAACAACTGCATGTTGCCGGTAGTTACTTACGGATCAGAAACCTAAAGACTTACAAAGAGGGTTGAGCTTACATTGAAGACAACGCAGCGAGTGAGGGCAAGGAAAATGATAGCTGTAACCTTAACAGACAAGAAGAGAGCAGAGTGGGTCAGAAAACAAAGCGAGATTAGGAATATTATCGTTGACATCAAGAAGAAGAAATGGACATGGGCCGGGTATGCAGCACGTTGGCAGGATAACCGCTGCTAACGAACGGGGCCCTGCCACACTTTTTGAGCATGGCCAAAAAACGCGGCCGACAGGTAGTAGAGGCTCCCGAAAACATGTGAGCCAAATGTTATAGCGCTGCATATGGCGTTGAATTCACTATAAATTATCAAAATCAGCTAAAAATTGCTTTCTCTTTCCTCAACAAATGACGGAAGACGATCGAAAATCACTCGTAGAATACCCATTTATCACCCATTGGCTCATTTGAGCATGACACACTTGGTCGTTACAGAGATGGCTGCGGGAGGCCATCACTTGACCACGTGTGCGCGTGTTGTTGTAATGAAAAGCCCGCGTATTCGAAGAAAAAAAGAAAACAAATGCTCATGGTCATGGGCATGTGTGACGTTTTTCGTTTGGCCCTCCTATTCCTCCCTGCTTAGCTTCCAGTGCGTTTGTAGGGAAGAAAAAGAGATTGATATTGCAGTGTGTGACAAATCTTCCTACCTCTGCTCGTACTGGACGTATTATTAAATTTTTTGCGGCATTGAACTTGTTGGGCAATAGGATCTTCCAGTGAAATAATTTTATGGTTACTCAAAAAAAGTGGTTCAGGGACCCTTCAAAGGTAAATGACTGGATTACCAGAGAAGGCAAACGCACGAAGGGGAGACAGAACGACAGCTGAACCGATGAGATTAGAAATTGGCAGATCCCACTTGAGGTGGGAATCTATGATATGCGAAGCACGAATGAGGAAGATAGATAAGTCACTTTAAAAGCGGCAGAACGTCACGAAGCGGATTTAAATCATACCGTGCATTACTTCCATGTTATTATTATTATGTTAGGACGTGTTATTTACCTTAGTCATCCGTTCACGTCACGCAATACCAAAGTTGGTATATGTTAAGCTAGCGAAACGACCGCGAGCGCGAAATGAGTGTTGCATTAAGTCATGTTTTACATGACACGCGTGTGATGATTATTATGTTGGATGTAACATTTACCTTCGTCTTCCGTTCGCATCACGTAATACCAAGCTTCGTATAAGTGAAGCTAGCGAAACAGCCGCGAGTGGATCATGAGCATGGAGTGCAGTCATGTTCTTTCATGACACACATCACAATATTATGATGTTTGCACCAGTCATTCATGTAAATCATCATCCATTTACGTCCCATTTTACCTAATTTGATATATGTGAAGCTAGCAAAACGACCGCAAACGCACCATGAGCGTGGCGTGTAGTCATGACTTACATGGCATGCATGTCATGATTTCCACGTTAGGGTTTCACTTATGTTCACAATGCAGTGGTGTCATACCATATCAGTTTCACAATGTCATTTGAAAGAAACCACCGCTATAGCAGCAAGACCACGAAATGTGAATCATGACATTTCTTACACACCTATAATGATTTCCATGTTATCACTGATCGGTTGTGTTCGCCATACAGTCATTTTATGTCATACCAGTTTTGGTATCGATACCATTATCCAAACGGTCAGGAGAGCTGAAAGTCGTAGGATAGATAGATAGATAGATAGATAGATAGATAGATAGATAGATAGATAGATAGATAGATAGATAGATAGATAGATAGATAGATAGATAGATAGATAGATAGATAGATAGATAGATAGATAGATAGATAGATAGATAGATAGATAGATAGATAGATACGCTTAAAGTCGCTGAAGTTCGCTAAAAATGCTTCGCATTTAAAAACCACAGGGATGACGTGGGAGCATGGAGGACAAGAACGCGTTGATTGGCGGATCATGGGAGAAGCCTGCAGTGGAGGCAGTCAGGCTGAAGATTATGTGAGTGCTTGTGTGTGATTGTGTGTGAATGCGTACGTGCATGTGTGTGTGTGTGTGTGTGTGTGTGTGTGTGTGTGTGTGTGTGTGTGTGTGTGTGTGTGTGTGTGTGTGTGTGTGTGTGCACACTCGAATGGGTAATTCATATTCGTTTGGTCAAGTGCGCAGTCCAATGGCAGCACTGGTATACAGGTGGTATATTGCAGCCACGGGTCAAGACAGTACCGCAGCTCAACGCTCAAGCTGTCTTGCATATATATAGCAGTCTCCAGAGTATATCGCTTTGCACATTGCCAGAAACAATCACACAGAGCATACATTACGTTTTCTCGTCCTACATGCTGAACACACGGGAGATTCTGACTGTACGCTGTAAACAAAAATATACCTTGCTGGGAGAAATTGGGGTATGATGCGACCGCTGTGCTCCGGTGGCCTCTGTTAAACCAGAATGTGCCGCAGCAAATGCATCAGTTTTCCACCGTTTGTCTCTGGTAGGGGATGGACGAAGTAAACCGCAGGAAAACGAGGCCAATTTTCTGATTATGCTCCCTTGGTTGCTCCGCAAATGATCCAACGCATTGCTTTACTCCGGTGGATGCTCCGCAGACGCCTTGGCTCTTCACTAAGTCACAATTATTGGCTGTTGGAAGAGAGACATTGCCAGGCTAGCCGCCGGGAGAGCGTTTCCTACAAACCAAAATAAATAATGCAGACCAAGTCAGTGCAGTGAGGATTGCGCGAAGCGTTCGGGCGCGTTCGGGAAAAAGAAATTCTTAAGTGCACCTTCTGGATATCACAAGCGACTAAAAGCAGCAACGAAGGTTATCATCGACTGAAGGCAGAGTTCTGCAATTGGTAGTCGTGTGATGGTTCCTGGCAGCGAACGACACATTGTGATCTCGCGAGTGTTGAGTGACCCAGTTGTCGCTTGTGCGGCGAAAAAATTGGTGAGTGAGCTCTTCTTGAATTATGTCTGCTATTTTTGTCAGGTAGTGTTGAGTTTGGGCAATGTAGCGTTCATGATGAAACAGGTTAACATTGATGGGCTAATTTTACAGGAGATTAGGTAATACAGCGTTCATGAAGAAACAGGTTAACATTGATGGGCTAATTTTACAGGATCTAAGTAAAAAAAAAACAGCGGAAATTGCAATAATGCGTTGTTTGGACCATATCTTGTTTGTCTTATCATAATTTCGGTAATAATAATCACACAACTGAAACATTCGGAGAGCTGCTTTTTTATCTAAATTTATGAAAAATATCATAGTTGTAGGTTGATTGTATGAAAGTTTGATAACTGTTATAAGTAATCCTTTCTGGTTAAAACTTTTTCATCGTTACAGTAAACATGAACGATAATATTTGTCTGCCTTCCATATTAAAAAAAGCCAGTTCAAGGTCTAGCACTGCGTATAAATTATTTTGATATATCGTGTAAGTTGAACTAACGAAGCACAAATAACTGAAATCAGCGTTAATTTTTCTATAAATGTAGTGAATTGAGCTGAGGTGATGTGTTTGGTACAGTCTTTTAGAACGCATAAGCACACTCATTTCGAGGAGAAAAACATTTTGATCGTATAAGTCTCATTGAGATATTTTCGGGGGTCGTCATGCTTTCAGGGCCAGAAAGAGAAGGGAAAGAAACGGACTAGACTAGTGACAAGGAATGTGAAAAGAATGCAAGCCGGTAAAACTGTCACTTGGCAGGACGGGTTGCGGAACGCTCAATTTCTATGCAACTGGGGTTAAGAAAAAAAAGAAATTTGGGAGCACGGATTAACGTTGTAGAACGGAGAAGACGTGGTAGTAAAAAAAAGGAAAGAGAGGTCACCTTCTGTACAAACTAGCCATATTTTCTGTGTTCATGATGGGAGAGAGTAGTACCACGCTGCTCCATTTTTCAATCTTTTTTTTATTCTCAAGGAAAAAAAAAACACCTGTAACCTTTTTTTCTATCCACTGTTCACCCATTTCCCCTAACCGCACGCGCTGTCCGTGCTTCCTACGAGGCTGTAGAAATAAGGCACCTTATTCTTCTTCTAACCGCAACCATCGCAACCAGTCGTGCTGCCATGGCTCTGAATGCAGGCTTTTTTTTAGGAGGGGAGGTGGAGAGAGGAGTCAAGTTTTTTCGACCAAACAGGTAAAACTGTAAAAATCTTCGCATTCATTTGCGTTGTCTCTCTGATAAAACGCTTCTTTCTATCTCTCTCTGACGAACAGTGCTTGAATACGAGAATAGTTTTGACCTGGACATAGCAATAACGCTGGCCTGTCAAGAAAACGGGGGAAAATAGAATTCCTGGAATCCTGGCGCGTATGTCGTGACGTCTGCACTTGCATCACCTCCCATGACTTTCGGACGTTTGCATGCACGTGTATGTTGGATAAACGGGTCCACCTTCTTTTATATCTTCCAGTTTATGATGAAAACGGGGTTGGCATAAATGTCGTGATGTTAGTACCTTTTAGTTCAAATTTATTTCGTTATGTAGTTCTTTATTTTGTGACTGAGGCTGTCTGTTTTGAAGAAATACAAGCTCTTGCATTAACTATACTTTGAAATGTTTGCTACGACAAGTAGGAAAACAAAGTATATAGGCAGTAAGAATAAAAAACAGCAACATGGCCAACTTCTCTCGAAGATTATTTTGCAAAAGAGAAGGAGGGAACAATCTCCTTAAATACAGGCTGCAAACATACCAGCTGTAAGGGTTTGATTTGCTTTAAGTATGACGACGAGCATACTTCAGTTGACTGGCGGAACATGGGAGAGGCCTTTCTCTTGCGGTGGACGTAGTCAGGCTTATTAATAAGATGATGACGATGAGCACCAAAAAACACGAGTGTAAGATCAACACTAATATCGACAAAATTTGAATATGATTGAGAGAGGCATTCCTGATGATGCCTTCAAGAGTACCAATGTTCTCTCAGTTAGGCGAAAAAAATGCGTTTTATTGTTTTATCGAGAGTAGGGCTGTCGATTTAGACATGTTCATGCAAGGTTGGCTGGCAACTGTAGTGGCCAGCTTTTGAGGAGGATAACTAAGTAGTTCTCTGGGTGCGTGCTGTGTTGTTCGTGCTTTTGGCCTTTGGTACCGAAAGTAAATGCCCTGTTTTGTGCCTGCATCCCTCTGTCCTTGTGACAATTTTTGGTGGAAGTGCTGGGTGCGGTATATGATACGGTACCCAGAGAGCACCCCTGACGCAAGCCTATGGAGATGCTCAGCCGAGCTTGGCCCTGCGCATGTACGTTTCAGCCGTCGTCTCCTGAGACTCGAGCCACAGCACGGTTTGCTGCCTGAACGTCTGAGGACTATGAACCAAACACACCCTAACGTCACCACGCCAGCACCAGCGCTCCTGGAACCAACCCAAGACGCTGAAAACATTCCATGGGCCTGCTTTTGAAGATGCAGACGACTGGCTCGAGCATTTCGACCAGGTCGTCGTCATCAACGATTGCACCCCGGAGCATAAGCTACGCCATGTGTACTGCTTTCTTGAGGACTCTGCGAAAACGTGGTTTGAGAACCACAACGCAATGCTTACGTCATGGGATGAGTTTCACCGGCAGTTCTTTAAGACCTTTGCCTGAGAGGACAGAAAATAGACAGCGGAGCGTCCTATAGAGGCAAGGGTTCAAGGCCCTAACGAAAGGCTGACGGCCTAGATAGAGGACATGGATCGGATTTTCAGGCGTGCAGAGCCCTCTATAACCGAAGAAAGTTTCCCTTTGTGCGTGGTGTTAAAGAAGAGAATTTTGCTGGCCTGATTCGAAAACTGCCTGCGACACTTGCGGAGTTCCTATGAAGAAGCCACTGCCATGGAGAGGGCCCTTTAACAGCGTGCCCGGCAGTATGATTGTGGTGTACGTCCAAGTGAGGTCACTTCTGTCACTCTCGGCATTGATATCAGGGCATTGCGAGAGCTCTTCAGAGCTCTCATCAAGAAGGAGCGACAAAATATGGAGGTGACTGTTTCACCTGCAGAGCAGCACTCCGTTGCGGAGATGGTACGCGCCGAGCTATGGCAAGCCCTTCACGCTCCCCAACAGTTCGAGGCGCCATAACAGCAGCACTGCGTCAAAATTAGCTACGCCGAAGCGGTGCGACGTCTTCCATCATGCAGTTCACCCAGTCTGTTTTACCCCAATGAGCGACATGCTCAGCAAACGGTGGTAGGCTTCCGTTATCGCAGCCCGCCATTGATTGCCGAAGCACGATCGAGGAAAAGTGACATCTGGCGTACACCCGACCACAGGCTCCTTTGTTTCCACTGCGCAGAAGCCTGACACGTCTACCGAATATGCCCATACCGCCATGTGGGTCTCCGTGGATTTTCGCCGGATTACCCTCGTCCATGACCTGGCGAACGACCACTGAAAATAGAGTTTCATCTCGAATCTTCGCAATATTGAACATCGGTCGCACGAGCCCCGCTCGTCGTCGCCTGCTCGCTACAGGTCACCGAGCCCAGCCTATTTACGCGGCGCTCCGAGACGCCGCTCACCCAGTCCTGCAAGTAGAGAAAACTGAGTTCAGCGACCTCCGGAGGTGAGGCCGCTGACGCTGACTCTACGGAAGATCCTACACTACGATGACAGTGACAGCAGCAAAAAGATGTACAGAGGCTGTCAAACGTGGTATTAAAAGTGGTAACATCAAACATTGCAGCAGCCGTGGATGACCAAGACGTAATGGCGTTAATCCACACTGGAGCAAACACTTCCGTTAGGAGCATGGGTCTTGCCTGCAGGCTGAAGAAGGTTTCTATCCAGTGTGCTGGGTCCCAGAGACGTACGGCAGGAGGTCATCTCCTCACTCCGGTGGGACGATGCACAGCGTGAGTCAGTATTCATGGATTTACGTATCTCGGAGATTTTGTAGTACTGCCGAGTTGCTGGAGGGACCTAAGTCTTGGACTGGACTCCCTGCATGATAACACAGCCGTGATTGACTTGCAGGAGTTGCAGATGACGTTTTCGATGGCACACGCTTTAGCGCGCAACCCTCAGGACAGTTACGTTAATGCTTTGAGGATTGCCAGACGTCACGTTACCATCGAAGAGTAACCTTGGTAACCTGCGAAGTTTTCAAAGATTTCAACGACAATGAAGGTATTGCAGTGGCAAATTTACAGCTGCTGCTCAAACAAAACATCTGCATCGCCCGAGGCCTTGTTCGGTTAGAGAATAATTGCTCTAGGGTTCTGCTGACCAACTTCAGCAATGAGTTCCAGAACGCCTCTAGAGGCACCACTATCAATTTCCTCTGCGAAATCGCCGACTTTTCCGATGTTGGCACGCTGGATACTTCACCAGATGCAAAAGATTGGGCCGACCTGGCCAGGCGCATTCACGTTAATCGAAACTTGCCAAATTCAGGAAAAGAGTGGATGCTAAACTTTGTGACGGAATTCTCGGACTGCTTCTCCACAGCATCGAAAGTTCAACGTACTACCGTTACAAAACACCGTAAGTTACCGAGGAATTGGCACGGCCTCTTCGCCAACTTCTATACCGTGTGTCCCCGAAGGAAAGAGAAGTGATTAAGCTTCAAGTTCAAGAAATGCTAAATGATGATGTCATTCAACCCTCGACAATTCCGTGGGCGTCACCTGAAAAAGACAACACACTTCGCTTCTGCATTTCTTACAGACGGCTTAACAAAGTCACAAAACCCGACGTTTATTCCCTGCCACAAAGTGATGACGCGTTAGACCATCTACGCCATGCCAAGTTCTTTACATCATTAGATCGCATGTCAGGGTACTCGCAAATTGAAGTTGACGAAGGCGACCGTGAGCAAACTGCGTTCGTGACTCCCGACGGGCTCCACGAATTGAAAGTGTTGCCTTTCGGCCTCTATTGCGCTCCCGCAACATTTTAACGCATGATGAACACTGTAGTCGCTGAACTAAAGTGGCAGATGCGTCTTGTATACTTGCATGATGTCGTTGTGTTTTCAAGCACGTTTGACGAACATCTTTCACTGCTGAATAGTGTCCTCTCTGCAATAGGGAGAGCAAACGTTATTATCAAGCCCGAAAAGTGCTACTTTGGCGATCAGGAACTCAAGTTTTTCTGCCACGTGGTGAGCCCGGGGGGAGTTCGACCAGATCCGGAAAAGTTGGCTTTCGTTGAGGAGTTTCTTCGTCCTGGAGACAAGAAGGCTGTTCAGTGATTCTTTGGACTCTGTGCCTACTACCGTCGTTTTGTCAAAGGATTTTCGAAAATCGCGGAACCTCTTACAAAATTGACACGGCCAGATGTGCCCTTCGCATGGACGGAAGAACAACAAGCCTTCCTAGAGCTACGCAATCGACTGCAGACAGCTCCAGTGCTGGCACATTTTCACAATACTGCCGACACTGAGATTCACACGGACGTCGGCAATGTAGGAATTGGAGCCATTCTAGTTCAATAGAAGGACGGCACAGAGCGTGTGATCGCTTCCGCGAGCCGGAGTCTCAAAAAAGCAGAGGCTAACTACTCTACCACCGAAAAAGAGTGCATAAAAGTCGTTTGCGCCATTAGCAAGTTTGGACCCTACTTAACCATCCGCCTGTTTCGAGTGGTTAGTGACCACGTTTCGCTCTGTTGGCTTGGCAATCTACAGGAATCATCAGGCCACCTTGCCCGCTGGAGCCTGCGCTTTCAAGAGTACGACATAACGGTGGTCTATCGATCACGACATAAGCATTCAGATGCTGACTGCCTGTCTCGTGCTCCTATTTGCCCGACCTTATCCCGCACTGAACAAGATTTACCGTTTCTTGGAATCACGGATGTGGTGCGGATGGCTGAGCTCCAACGCGAAAACACTGAGCTACTTCCTGTCATCCAGCATCTTCAAGGAGAAGACGTTATCGTCCCAAGCCCGCTCTAATGTGGATTAACATTGTATTGACGGCAGAACATTGTTGTCTACAAGAGAAATTTTGAAAGCCACCAGGAAACTTTTTCTCCTCGCCGTTCCAACGGCACTGCGTGAGGAAGTTTTGCAGGCGTACTTGAACTGGTATAGCGCATTACGGGGAAGAAGAAACGGCCGAGCAGACCAACACAAGAGGACAGAGCGCTAACTTCCAACTGAGCTTTATTGTCAAACTGCATCGAATATGTAGACCGGCGCAAGCATACAAAAGCAGCCTAACGCAACGACAAGATTACACACAACATTGCACCGTCACATATCACAAATTCATAGGCGGTTATCTTGATTAAGGAAAGCCACTTCATGTTCAGATAAAACCAAAGAAGGGGCGCTAATACACGTGATGCCAGCTCTTGCTATACAATGCGCTTCTATAATTTCCAGAGTTAATTGTGACGGGTGCTTTTTAACCACTTCACATTGATCAAACATGGGGGAACATCCACAATTGCGGCAGTGAATTGCAATGTGGCCCTGGATTGCTTTCTGAACAATATATTGGTGCTCTTTTAGCCTTTCATTAAGGCAGCGCCCCGTTTGGCCGAAATACCACTTACCACATGAGAGTGGAATCGCGTAAACAACCCCCGCTACACACGGCACAAACCGAGTTTTGTGCTTGGTTGAGCAACCAGTGGTACGTGATTTGAGAGGACTGACTGCTTTGCGAAGCCGCTGTAACTTATCCGGCGCTGAAAACACCACTTTGACGCTGCATTTCTTCCCTATCTTTTTTAGCCGGTGGGAAATGTCATGCACGTAGGGTAAAACTACGGGTCTTTTTCGGTCGTTAGATTCCGGCTGAGCCTCGGAGTTGCAGCCTTTCTTTATCTGTTTTAATAGCTTTTCAGCTATAGATGCCAGTAGGATAGCTGGGTACCCAGCACTCAAAAGCCTTTCAGCTTGAGCTGCAAAGCTGCGCTGCATGACATGATGATATGATTTTCTAAGAGGATTGATGAGACAAAGATTTGTCGTGCTTCACTTAACTAACTTGGAATGGGAAGAGTCATAGAGTAAAAGAGCAGTTCTAGGTTCAAATAGACAGCACATCGTCAGGTTAAAAAATTAAATTCAAATCTAAAAAGCGTAAGCTGTTGTCAACTGGCATCTCATGAGTCAATAACAGCGGTTTAAAACATTCTTTAAAAGTCTATACGATACTGTCGGTTAGGTGCTGGCAGGCAGCGTCGCTGCACTCGATGAAAATTAAAAAGTCGTCTACGCAACATATTTTGGTGACAATATTTTGGTCAAGCATGCTCATCAGCAAACGGTCATGATATGCAAGGTATATGTCACTAAGGATCGGGGCGAGGCATGACCCGATGCAGACACCACTATTCTGTATGTATTTACGATCATTAAAAGATACGAAAGTCGACTTGATATAAAAAGACAGAAGTTCTAAGAGGTTACTGTAATGGACACCCGTGAGATTCTGGAAGGCTACAGCACCAAATGAGTCAATGGCATTGTCAACACACTGTAACAACTTCTCATGCGGCAAAGAGTAATACAAATCCTTTATGTCGACAGAAAGTGCTTTTAAGCCCCTGTCATTATGTTCCAGAAAGTTAACCGAAAGGTCCAAATTCCTAATTAAAAAGGGGTCATCGATGGTGAGCAAATCGAGCTTTTCTTGCAGAAATAATGCCACAGTTTTTTGCTATGTTCCTCTCTCTGTCACAATTACCCGCAGAGGGCAATCGACCTTGTGTGTTTTGGCCGTAAAGAATATATCAAGGCTAAGCTTCTTGCACTTATCCACTGCTTTGGCAAGTTTTTCGAAACCCAAGGTGGCACACAGTTTTTTTGCTTGGGATTTAACTTTGCTGAGGGAAGTGTCATCCTAAGCTCTAAAGGCAGAATGAACGGCTTTGGTCGCTTTCCCAATAAATAAAAAGTTCGGTAAAACGACAAAACCTCCCTCTTTGTCTGAAGGTAACAGAGCTAGTGAATTGTCCTATAAGTGTCCCACGACTTTCTTAAAAGGCAGTTTTTGTTCGAAGGCATGAAACGCGAAACCACATCAACGCCATCGGCAGCACACCTGTCCCTTTCACCCTCAGGAACCTGTCGAGCCACTTGCCTGACGTAGGTGAGCAGATCTTTCGGCGAATCGGCTGGTTCCGTGGCGAACTTTGGTCCGCGGCATAATACGCGTTGAACCGCTTCAGGGAGCATAACACCGCCCAAAGTGTGTACAGGGTTGCTCGTTGCAGTCACCTTCATGAGATTCATGGCACACAGATTGAAGAGCATTTGCTGCCACAGGTACTCTGCTTTTCGGTCAATTGAAGCAGACAGTTCTCGCCACTTCATTTTCGCCTTGAAGATGCCTTCGGCAGTCTGGAGTTTGAGGCGTAAAGCATCCCTGTAGAAGCGAGCCTGGCGCAACCACTCGGCGCGAAGAATCTTACATATTCTGCCACGACGATCCTTCTGCCAGACACTTAGCCTTTGCTAAGACATTAGCACGCATCCCTTTTTAGTACTACTGGCCACAGCTCTATTTGTCCGTTCGGCGCTCCGTCCGAAACTGCCGTGACTGTCAGAGGCGTAAAGTTCCACCCGTAAAGCCCTCGGGCTTCCTCCAGCCTTTAAATCCACTTCCAGCACCGTTTCAGCAAGTGGGAATGGATCTTCTCGGTCCATTTCCTACTTTATCTTCAGAAAATAAGTGGATAATCGTCGCAACAGACTATCTGACACGCTATGCAGAAACCAAAGCTATGCCACTGGTGTCACCAGATTCTTCGTCCATGACATTGTTTTGCGCCATGGTGCCCCTGCTGTTCTGACCGATTGCGGAGCAGCATTTACAGTAGAGTTATTGCAAATTTACAGTAGAGTTATTGCAATAGGTCACCAAGCTGACGCATACCAACCACCGGAAAACAACAGCCTATCATCCTCAAATGAACAGCTTGACAGAGCGGTTAAACAAAACAATGGGCGACATGCTATCTATGTATGTTGATGTAGAGCACAAAACGTGGGATGAAATTTTGCCGTACGTCACGTTTGCTTATAATAGCACTGTGCAAGAGACCACAGACCTAACACCATTCGAGCTTGTTTATGAACGTCGCGTCACAACACCGTTAGACGCTACGCTACCCGTAGACCCGGACACCAGCGGAAATAACAGCGTTGACGACTTCGTTCAGAAACCCGAAGCAGCCAGCCAGCTTGCATGGAACCGCATTCGCACGCAGCAAGATACCGACGCTCGCGGTTACAACCAAGGCCGAAAGAACGTCAACTATCAACCACGTGACCATGTATACGGGTGTGAACACCAGTTCGACCTCATGGGCTTTTGGAGAAGCTATTGCGACGCTACTTTGGCTCTTACGAAGCTGTGCGCTGCCTCAGTGACGTGAATTACCAGGCAGTTCCCCAAAGCTCCGATACTAGTTTAAACCGACGACGTCCACGTCCAGAAGTAGTGCACGTAGTACGGATGAAACCGAACCAAGCCCGCGAGATATAAATACTTCGAACTTTTTCTTATTATCTACAACGGCGTGAGGTAATTTTTTGCGTTGACGTGGCCATCTTTCTTTACGACCATCTCCAGCATCTCAGTCAATCGACCGGGACGGTCGCTCTTGAAAAGGGAAAATTGACGTAAAGTAGGCTGGCAACTATAGTGGCCAGCCTCTGAGGAGAATAACGAAGTTGTTCTGTTGGTGCGTGCTCTGGTGTTCGTGCTTTTGGTCTTTGGTTCCGCAAGTAAACGCCCTGTTTTCTGCCTGCGTCCCTGTGTCCTTGTGGCAATATATAAAGGGAAACTTTCGTCTGTTTTGAACTTTGTTCGCGTCTCACAGGTGTGTTTTTATGTTGTATGAGCTGTCCGACAGTGAAGTACATGGGATAGACATCCTGACATTGAACGCTGGTCATGTGTTTTTGTGGGGGTGTGGTTGGTTTAGGAGGCCAGGTAATCTTATGTACTTGAAGACTATGCAGGATTTAACGAGTACCCGTGGCTTCAGTCAGATTTTGTGCATTTCGTATGAGTTGCAGTTCTCACGTGAAATTATTTTTTTTGCTAAATTGTGCAAGAAGCATTCAGCTGAACCCTTGCGTCTTCAATGAAGCTCATGGAAGGTTCTTTGAGGATAATTAACAGTTGTTCTCGGTGGCCACACTTTCTTCGTTTGTCGTCCATTTTCTTGCAGCATCCTGGGCTTCATTTTAAAGCGCTGTGCTTCAAACTTGAATGCTGTTGATTTCATGTGATCTATCTTGTGTTTTATTTTTGGTGGCTTTTTGCAGGATTGTTTCTTCTTGTTGTTGTTTCTTCAAGTTGTTGGATTGGATTCAGGATTGTTTCTTCAAGTTGTTGTTTAAATGCAGGGTACTCAAACAGAAATAGCAACTTATTTTGAATAAATCAGAGAATAAGAACTCAAGTGTTTTCTTGAGTTTCATCAGCTAGAGTTCTGTGACAAAAAATACACACTAACAGTGCAGTGCTTGCATAAGTATTGAGAATTCTTTCATCTAACCGACGCGTGACACGATGAACCTAAAATAAAAAAGAGCACACACTTTGAAAAATACTAATACATCTCAGTAAAATTCCATCCAGGCGAAATAAAGACATTTGTAAAATACTCCGGAGGTGCCCCGCAAAAGCTCCGCATACCAGGAGTGAAAAACCCGCGAAAAATGCTGCTGAGGTGCCACATAATCACTCCGGCCAGCCGGAGCAAAAGGCCGGTAAAAAAATGCTCCGGTGGCGCCACGCAATTACTCCAGCTGGCCGGAGTGAAATCTCAGTGAAGAATGCTTCAGATGTACGACGCAACTGGTCCAGTCGGCCGGAGTAAACACGCTGCTCCGGAGGTCCTGAGCAAAATTACTTCGAATAGCGGGGTCGATAGAGGACAAGCGTTTTACTCCGACCTCGAAGTAATTTCTTGTTACAGTAACCTTATACATGGAGTAGTTTGTGTAAAAAGCGTCGAGTCTCATCCAGTGAATGCGCGTTTCATCTTGCAGCTTCGGCATGTGCGCGTTGTATTCATGTGCGGCCACAATGATAGCTAGAATAAGAATGACCGTGTGCGTCGCCCTCCACGCTGACACAATAGCTTAATATTTGTCGGCCTGATAGCCTTGTGAATGATATCTATCCCTGCACAAACACGGACGGTATGTAGGCAGTTCTTTGCATAGCAGACACAAAAATCCCTAGACATTCGAGAAAATGGACCCACCATATACACAAAATTCGGTCTATACGTCCGTACGCAATCGCTACGCTAATGCGCCCACCAAATTCCATCTTCGCAGTCCATTCTGCAGTACATCCAGTCTTTTCAGTTCTTATCTAGAAGTTGCGTCACCGGCGATGTCGCATACGAGGATTAAGTTCTGTGTATGGGGCGCCATGGCAGAACGAATCAACTTGCTTGATCCTTCTTGCGAAACGGACAGCGCTGCATCGAACCGAGCGCGGAAGGCCACACTGCGGGCATCTCACACTGGTTGTGCGACTCGAGACATTCCGTGCTTGTGTTTTTCGTGGTGCTGCTGCTTCCCCTTTTCAACCGTCTCGTCTTGGACAAAGTTTACAAAGGCGATCTTTGGCCCGTGAGTCGTTACTATCGAGTGAACATGGCACGTGCGTGTGAGCCGGGAAACGAAGAACTGCACGCGAAAGGGTGAACGCTCCCGTATGACGCACTACGCAGCTCGTCTAGAGTGTTGGAGTTTGCATTTGTTGCTCGCTGTGTTGAAATATAGGCTCCCTCGCTCGGCTTTCGGCAACATTGATCGATTTGCCTCCAAAGCACTTGCCTTGAAGACTTCGCGAGGTAGAACACGATGCTTGTTTGTGGTGTCATATCAAAGGGTCCTTTCAACTAGGCGATCCTATTTGGTTATCTGCGCCCATTGCCTAAGATAATGCTTCTACTTACTTAAAGTCACGTAGAGCCTAACGTGGAGTTTATCCATGTAATATCTAAGCGAATACGTGCTTCATAGGCGATAATATGATTTAAAAGGTGTAGTGATTTGTCTAAGAGGACGCGTGGGTTTCATTGCCCGAAGATTATGTTAGTTGGGAACAAAGTTCTTAGTAAATCAGGCGTTAGCACATGTTTTATGATTGCTAGTATCGAGCACTATTTATAGTTTATACTCGAAACGAGAGAGGGAAATAGGAGATGAAAAATGAGTTTGGTATTTGCGAAAATTACCTGTGTTGCACATATAGTATTGTAGCGGTTCCACAAACCACCATGCGGATTAGTCGTACTAAACTTTCATAGCGAGACTGTCGACGCTATCGTAGCGAACTCCGTATTAGACAAGTGACCGATTCAGTTCCATCAAAATTGAAAATTCCGTGGGCGCTGCACACCATGTGCCACCTCGCATGAATTAGGTGAGCAACCGTAAATCCAGATTGGATACCCCAAGGAAATAAACACTTCTCCTGCCTTAACAGCAGATTAGTTTAGGCCGGCCGTAGTATGTCCAACCTGGGCAAAATTACCGTGCCACGGTGACTTTACGTAATGTTGCCTAGCAACGGTTGCAGAGCTGTTGGGCTGCTCCGCTAGCCCATACATTGCTGCGCCACCAGTAAGCCTGCCTGTGCACTCTCCCTGCATTTTATTGCGACCAATGTTCTCACCATAGTGCAGGGTAGCAGACCAGATTTTTGTCTTCTCTCCACGCCTTTCTCATGCTTACGTACTCTCTCCGTCTCTTTTCTTTGGCCGAAATAATAGGTACAGTCAATCAAATCTGAGTCAGCCATAAGTCAACCATACAAGTGAGTTAAGGACAAATGTATGCCCATAAAAACATGTACACGAAGCATTTTTTTAACTTCGTATCATAATATGGATCTGACAAACAGAAAAGTGGCCGCTGTGCACAATACGTGAAACTTTGGATGACTGTACAGTCGTGCGCGATATGGAGGTTCTCGTGTGAGCGTTGACATGCCTGACGTCCCGGAGGCCTAGCGGAACGTTTACGAAGGGTGAAATTGATTGATTGATATGTGGGGTTTATCGTCCTAAAAGCACCACATGAATAAGATAGACGCCGTAGTGGAGAGCTGCAGAAATTTTGACGACCTGGGGTTCTTTAAAAAAGGATGAAATCAAGGTAACACAATACTTTGTCCCTCGTTGTATATTCCATCCTACAGCAATCACCCCTACGAATAAGTGTATCCCCTTTCTCTCTATATTCAACCTTCAATTATGTAATCATGTGTACTCCTCGTGGGCTCTTATTTCCGCGGGTGATTACAAATAGCTGAGAAAGATGTGTTCGAGCTGGTGCTTGGCTTTGCTTCGTTTAAATATCTTACTCATATGGGAGTGATCGCAGCTTAGGCAACAGCAAAAAGGTTTAGTGAAGCTTGGATACTATCACTCTCTCTACGAAAGGGTATTCTGGGACGAGGTATTGCGGTAGTTCTTGGTCGATGCTCACGCGGTAACCTTCAAATCGCGCTTGGCTGTGTATTTATGCCCTGATGCCACAGGAAATACTCTCCCCCCCCCGTCTGTCCTCTCTGTGTGCGTGCGTGTGTGTAAGGAAGAGAGAAAGAAAGTGGAAGGAAGTTAGTGTAATGATAATTCATACTTATGCCCACATCCCGCGAAAGCTTGCTTTTACGGTTGTCATGAAACTGTGGACAGGTTTCTCAGTGTCGCATGCATCTATGGGTACATTTTGCAACTCCTCCAGCAATTTTCTCATGTCAGAAAAGTACAAAATACGAAAAATGCTGTGAGAATACGGCAATGTCTTACACTAATATATGAGAACATTCCGTCATTCCACACTCGTAATTAATTAACCCCAATCGTTTCATTTGCCTTATATTCGAGCTGATATGTTATTTAACAAGTGGATCTGTTTTATTACAGCAAAGCTCAAAACTTTGCCGACGAGTACTCCTGTTACTATAGGCTTGTTTCAAGGAACTATATAGTAGAAAAATTTACACGGTTAGGAGAAATGTGCATATACTGGTTATGTTTACACCACGAATGCAAGATTTATGTAGTACGTCAGATACACCTGCCGCAGGAAGATCTTTTTTTATGGTGCATAGTCCACAAGAAAAACTAAAGAATGACTTCTCTGTACCCGTGATCCACAATCATTGTCGTTTGTCTCAGTCCTCTGAAGCTAGTTGGAGCTGCATAAGTGGGATACAATTGTTCCAAAAATTAGAAAGGGGAGGGGGTTGGAAACGAGGACACTGAAATACATTCGCTTATATCCCGGCTGTAAGCTGCCAAAGCGCGCCTGTTATTCTAATATTTTGATAATTATTTTGATGATATATTCACCTTTAGTCTTATTAAATTGCGTGTTAAGTCACGTAATAGTCTGATTCACCTTTATATACGTGCTAGTGCACGTGAGCCAAGGGCAAGCGTATCTAGTCGCTTACTGCGACCCACGTGCTTGATATGTTGCATTTCGTTCACGACCAGACGTACTATCAGGGTCAAATGAAACCCGAACACCGGCAAGCCTTGATTGATTTGTGGGGTTTAACGTCTCAAAACCACCATATGATTATGAGAGACGCCGTAGTGGAGGGCTCCGGAAATTTTGACCACCTGGGGTTCTTTAACGTGCACCCAAATCTGAGTGCACGGGCCTACAACATTTCCGCCTCCATCGGAAATGCAGCCGCCACAGCCGGGATTTGATCCCGCGACCTGCGGGTCAGCAGCCGAGTACCTTAGCCACTAGACCACCATGGCGGGGCCACCAGCAAGCCTTCGCGATGGTATAGTGCGCGCCATCCACTTATCACTATGAACAGGCACGCATATATGTGGGGTTTAACGTCCCAAAACCACCATATGATTATGAGAGACGCCGTAGTGGAGGGCTCCGGAAATTTTGACCACCTGGGGTTCTTTAACGTGCACCCAAATCTGAGTACACGGGCCTACAACATTTCCGCCTCCATCGGAAAAGCAGCCGCCACAGCCGGGATTTGATCCCGCGACCTGCGGGTCAGCAGCCGAGTACCTTAGCCACTAGACTACCGTGGCGGGGCCACCAGCAAGCCTTCGCGATGGTATAGTGCGCGCCATCCACTTATCACTATGAACAGGCACGCATATATGCGCAAAGCTGCCAAACAAAATGCCCACGCCTGACAATGGTGATAACTGGACGGCACGCACTACACTATCGCAAAGGCTTGCCGCTGTTAGAGTTTCATTTGACGGTGATAGTACCGAGCTCTAAAAGAACAAAAAAAGTATGGTTTTCTGCAAAAGTCAGCACCTCGAAGAACATGACCGCGATCTTTTCAGATATATTATGTATGCGGGACATGAAGGGAGACTATACTTATAGCTGTCAGCCCCGCAGTTTATTGAGATTCAGTAATGAAGTTTTAGTGACTGGAGCAAATTGGCTTGTGTGTACTGAAACGTTAGAGGCAGTCGTGTTTCTTCACAATTACTGTTTGAAGAATACTTCTAGCATGGCTGTGCTCCAATCTATTACACTGCGAAGATAACTTGCGGTTTGCATGATTATGCGTGCAATGTGGTCAGGATCGTTGCATTATTCTTCTCCGATGTGACGAACAGTCAATGCTTCCTATCACCAGCCGGTAGTATCATCTTCGCCCCTGCTTTCAACCCGTTGTCAGCTTAAGCGACACACGCAACTGCCGCGGCACATCAACGGGAAGGAGAGCTTGGCGCCGTGCTGACTGTCTTGCGGTGTGGTGCATATATATATATATATATATATATATATATATATATATATATATATATATATATATATATATATATATATATATATATATATATATTGATTGATATGTGGGGTTTTAACGTCCCAAAACCACTATATGATTATGAGAGATGCCGTAGTGGAGGGCTCCGGAAATTTTGACCACCTGGGGTTCTTTAACGTGCACCCAAATCTGAGCACACGGGCCTACAACATTTCCGCCTCCATCGGAAATGCAGCCGCCGCAGCCGGGATGCGAACCCGCGCCCTGCGGGTCAGCAGCCGAGTACCTTAGCCACTAGACCACCGCGGCGGGGCATATATATATATATATATATATATATATATATATATATATATATGTATATATATATATATATATATATATATATATATATATATATATATATATATTCACCCACTTTTCTTTCTTAACATTTTACATTACAATTGGGTTTAATTACTTCGCCTTTGCACTCCTTCGCAGTATTGTCTGTTAGATCTCAATAATATTGTGTCAAAACACGGAAAAACGAGCCCTTAAGTATACACTAGATTTCCTTATCTATAACGACGGTCTCGTACTGGCAGACTTGGTACAGTTAGGTTGTATACGAGGGACTATTGGTCAGCTACCAGCTCGTAATAAGTTCACGTGCTACGTGACGCCAAACAGGCTCATAAAGAGTGTGCCACACTCACCGCCATGGCTACAGGTGGCACTGACTGACACTCCCACGTTTAAATTCACATATAAACCCAATAAAGTGGGGGGGGGCAGCCACCGTGGTAGCTCAGTGGTAGAGCATCGAATGCGTTTTTCGAAGGTCGCAGGTTTGGTTCCTGCTCACGGCAAGTTATCGCTTTACCCACTTTTTTTTCACAATTTACAATACAATTGGGTCTAATAATTTCCTCTATACATTCTTTGGCCCTATTATCTGTTATTCTCATTAATATCGTGTGAAAACACGAAAAAACAAGCCCTTAAGTATACACTTCTTTCCCATATATATATATATATATATATATATATATATATATAAATTATGATAAGGTTTATTGAGAAAAAATCACACCATATACACGGAGTGCATGATGATGAGGGGGGCGAAGCTTCGAAGGGTTTTATCTCCAAACCTTGACTTGAATCACCCGCTGGTTTCATCCGTCCGTCCATCCATCCGTGTGTATGTATGTATGTATGTATGTATGTATGTATGTATGTATGTATGTATGTATGTATGTATGTATGTATGTATGTATGTCGGTCCGTCCATTCGTTCGTCTGTCTGTCCGTGTGCCGGTCCGTCCGTCTGTGCACATATCTGTACATCCATCCATCCGTCAATCTAGTGAACACTTCATGTGCCGCCATCTCACATCTTTTTATTATATTGTTACGTGACTTCTAAACGAGGTTGAACAGAGGTTTATTTACAGAGGACGGATCGCAAGTGCGTATCGGAACTGCACATCATTCTTCTCTTCCTCCTTTTTATCGTTGTTGTCGCTGTTGTCGGTTCAACGTAGTGAACCCACTGTAACATGGCTCCCATCCCTGACGAAGCCCTCCAGACGAGAAGTCAGCTGGGCAGTCGCTGAGTGAATGACTTGAGACGGGCTACATGCGTAACTTCTGTCTTGGATGACCTTCTCCCATTGGCAGTAAGGTGCTCTATTCGATAATTCACCTCACTAATTAAAACGCTCAGTTATAACAAACGGTTCGACATAGTTCGCGAGTAGTTTCTGGCACAATCAACGTTTGCGTACGGGAGTTCATAATTACACTAAGTCGCGAGGCTTGTAAGTTACTTGGTGGTGTTTGCATTCGCATCGTAAATTGGACCGTTTTCGAGAAGCCAGAGTTCGCAATCTACCGAGTCTCCGAGCTTCCTCCGACCGCAATAGAGTTTCTGCGACGCAAGTGTCGTGATAACTAGAGAATGGAAAGATCATATTCAAGGTTTACCTTGCTGGACTAGCGTAAGGAAGGAAGAACGGACTGTAATCATTGGTCTTATGGTGCGCGGTGTTAAAAGGGTCTGCGACGAACAAAAGCACTTCCTCCCAGTTCTTATGGTCAGACCTTACGTACTTGGATATCATGTTAACAAGTCTTCGATTCATGCACTTAGTCAAGCCGTTGGTCTGAAGGTGATAAGGGGTCGAATGGCACAGATTGGAAGCACACAGACGCAGAAGTTATTCAACCGCATCAGACATGAACTGACGGCCATGCTCACTCAATATTTCATGAGGGGGACCATGACGAGGTATTATGTTACGCAGAATGAACTGTGACGCGTCGCCTGCAGTTGCAGAGGGTAGTCCTGCCGTCTCGCAGAACCGAGTCACGTAGCCTTCGTACACTATTATCCAGTGGTTGCTTTCAAATGAACGTGAAAACGGCCCGATCAGGTCGATTCCGACTTGTTCGAAAGGTGAACTGGAAAGTGCTACAGGCATTAGACAACCGGAGGGGGCGTTGGTAGGCCTTTTATGACTTTGGCAGTCTGTGCAGCTGGCTACGTCGGTGTTGTGTTGCGCATTTCGGGCCAGTAAAATTTTTCTTTGGCGCAATAAAGAATCCGCGTAGATCCTAAATGAGCGGCAGCTGGATGGTCGTGCACGGCACGTAAAACCGAAGGTAGGATGTCAACTAGAACCACCAGAAGATAGTGCGCACCCGTGGCGGCAAAATTCTTTTTATATAGGAGTCCATCCCGAATACAAAAACGGCCATTTGATGAATCTTTCACCGCGGAGAAGAGTGGTTCTAGAGTTCATTCGTCACGCTGCTGTCTCGCGACGGTTGCGGCGTCTGGGAAATCGTGTTGTAGATTTGCGATTTCCTGGTCGAAGCTATCAGCGTTGCTTTCCGTGGTAAAGAAGGGCAGCCTAATAAGACAATAATTGTCAGAGTGTCGTACCCACTCTTGTACGAAACATTAAAATTGTACTCTTGCAGCCGTAGAGCGCATTATGCAAGGCCTCTTGATGGATCGCGGAGATTGACGAGGCAGCACGGAGAGTGATGATCGGTGACGATCGTAAACTGACGCCGTACAGGTATGAACGAAACATTCTAACAGCGAAAATAACCGCGAGGCCTTGTTCTTCAGTTGCCGTATAGTTACGCTCAAGTTTACTTAATGACCGACTTGCGTAGGCGATGACGTGTTTCTGTTACCCGAGCGTTGACCCAACACAGCACCAAGACCAATGCCACTCGCATCTGTGTCTTCAGCGTGGTAGGACTGAACTGTCGTAGTATCGGCGGTGACGTCATCAAGAACTTTAGCTGCCGAAAGGAAGCTGAACACTCAGGCGTCCACTCGAAAGGGGCGTTTTTGTGGAGAAGGCTTGTCAGGGAATGAGCGACGTGAGCAAAGCGAGGAACGAATCGCCTAAAATAGGAGCAGATCCCCAAGTAGCTCCGGATTTCTTTCACAGATTGGGGTAGTTGAAATCCCTCAATGGCCTCAGTCTTCGCCGGGTTGGGCCTGATGCCGTCTTTGTCCACGAGATGTCCCAGCACCAAGGCTTGGTGCTCTCCGAAATGACATTTTCTGGAGTTGAGTACAAGACAATTCTTTTTTTTTTGCAGCTTAGTACAATGCTGAGACGCTCATTGCACTTCTGCAATATGCGTGCGAAGATAATAACATCATCGAGATATCACATATATATCTACCACTTTAAACCCCATAGAATGGTGTCCATAAATCGTTCGAAGGTGGCGCGCGCGTTGCACAGGCCGGATAACATAACGTTAAATTCAAAAAGTCCAGTGAGTGTTACGAACACCGTCGTTTCTTTATTATCAGTGTGCATTGGGATTTGCCACTTGCCGGATCTCAAGTCGACGGAAAAAATGCATGAAGCCGAATGACGACAATCCAATGCATCGTCTATGCGAGGAAGCGGGTATTCGTCTTTGTAATGCTAATAAGCCGGCGGTAATCAGCACAAAATTGCCAACTGCCGTTCTTACTTTTAACGAGAATGACAGGTGGAGCACAAGGACTTACAGACTCCTGAATGACTCACTTTTGCAACATTTCTTCAACTTGCTAACTAATTACTTTACGTTCACTCGGTGACACTCGGTGCAGCGGCTTCTGTCGTATAGGGTGTGCTGATCCGGTGTTTATACAGTGGCGTACTGGAGACGCTGGAATCGGGGATGTCTTATCGTTTTGCGAAAAGTCAAACACTGTCAAGTGCTGGGATAAAACGGCAAGTAACATGTGGTGCTCACTTGTGCTGAGGGACTTGCAGACCATCTACAGAAGCTTCGAATCCTAAGGGCTTGATGGGAAAGATTCGTCCGCAGCAGCGGGAAGAACAACAACTAAAGCCGATGTTTCCATTCCGGTTTCTGAAGAGTGCGAGCTTCATGCCAAAAGGAAGAAGTATGGGGTGGGCCGCGTAATTCATCGTCCATAATCCGGATCGTCCTTCGACTACTGACACCAAGCAATGTGGCACCAACACGTTCTTCTTCACACAAGCTGATTGTAGAGGTTCTGTTGCGGCGTCAAATACGGAAGGAGCTGCTCCATAGCAAATTACTGGAACGCACACGCTACACTGCGCAGGAATCACTACATCCTGGACAACACAGAAGGCACTTTTTTGATGCGGCGAGTTCTCGACGAGTCCGGTCATAAGCTCGTGGTGTACCGAAAGCTCCCCACTTCGACAGTCAAATGTAGCGCCATACTCCCGTAAAAAAATCTAGGCCTAAAATATTGCCCTATGTAGATCGAAGAATCACGGGAAATTCAGTGGTAAATAATTTCCCCCACAAACAAACATGTGCTGTACAAATGCCGACCGGGCACAATGTGTCACCATGCACTTACACTACAAAACGACGACATTTTTTCCAGGAAAACGACTTTTGTCCCAGAAGACTTTTAAAACTAAGGCTCATCACTGGAATTTCGCCCCAGTATCTACAAGAGCCATAGTAGGGACATTTTCAGCGCACACATGAACTTTGGTTTTCAGTATGAAGGCTCAGGAAGGTATACCGGTTGGCAGCGCAAGGTATCCAGTGACCTCATCCCCATCGGCCGCCCTGCCTAGTTTTCCGGTGGTGGTAACGGGAAGCGACGCCGTGGTGACGGCGACCATGGAGGACGTTGGTACAAAGCGCACCGCCGACGAGGTTACGATGGGTGTCATGAAACTCGCCGCTGCCATTACTGTTAGGAAGGCGTGACGCCAACACGGTCCCGAAGGCGCAACTGCTACGAACTCCGCTGCGAAGGTCATCAGCCGTTTGGTAGCGTGTGTTACTCAGCTCGCGACTGTTTCTGCACAGAGCTGTTAGACGAGCGGACGAGACGACGGTGGGCTAAGGCAAATTTTATGTACAGTATAGAATTAGAGGCGTTACGAATTTGGTACTGGGGCCGAGAGTTTAGGGACTCGAAGAGACGAGATGTCTTCTCTCGCGCGCATCCGTCGGCTTCTCTCTGACGCATACGCCAACTTCTGGCGACGCACCGCTTGGCTTTTTTCATAGGCAAAGGGTGGATCTTTGCGTCACCAACGTGCAATCGGAAGCGCCGCTGGCCGTGATGTCGGAAACCTCCAACGGGTACCCGCCGCTGTGCGTGGTTGCACCTAAGGACGAGGGATGTTGCCACGCATAGCGTAAGACTCGCCTGATTGGAAGGCGCCGATTGCTTCATCGGGCTCGTGGACTCAGGGAACTCACTGTGCGTTACGTGATAGACCGGTGCCGCCGCTTGATGACGTCGTTGATTTGATCGCGTCAGCCGGGCTCGATCGCTGGGCTTGACACTAATTGCCTTTGCAGAGGCATTGATGTTCGGTGTGGACTCCCAGGCATAACAGCACCCCCGCCGCCAGACAATGCGCAGGAAAGACGAGCTGCTTCCATGTGGCTCGGATGTCGGGCACGCTCGTTCGCCAGGTCCCTCCACGTTTTCCTCCAGGGCAATGGGTTGATTGTAGCTCTAGGCTCAATTTCGTGAGCAATCCCTTTCTTGAGGACGGATCCCAGCTCCACTGGCTTGTCGCCACAACTTGTCGGCCAGCGTCACTCGTCTCTTGTGACGATGTTTGGTCTCAGCACTTGTCGTTGGTTCTCCAACTTGTCAAAACGGTTCGACAACAGACAACACATGACACAAGCAAGTGCCCTCGGTCACCCGACAGAACACCAGACAAAGTATAGTACAACATATACCTAGCTACGTGTCTATCTGAATTTCGTTCCCTCTACATCAAGGGGAACATGTGGGACACAAGACTTTTAAAATGATAAGTCAAATATTTTTACTCGTACAACAACGTAATGAAATAGAATACAACATAAAGTGGGCCCCTTGAAACCACTCTAGACGATAGCACTCAGCTAAGGCCGTGATGAGGACAAAATTTTGCCCCGACTCGCCAGCGAGAGACCGAAAGGTGGAGCAGGTACTAACTAAAACGCACGGCTCAATACCTCTCATTAGCGTTTACCTTTCCTTTGTTTTGTAGCAAACGTCAAAGTTGCGCTGTTGGAGTATCATGCTCCACCTCAGCAACCGACCACTTTAAGGCGACGATACCTATGCGTTACCAAGAGCTGCTCATACTTGCGACGTTGCATATCTCTGTAACTACGATATAGGAATCCTGATTTTTCATAGAAAGAAACATTCTTTTTCTTAGTTCCCCACTTTACGCTTTTCTTAAGTGCTGTAATTGAGAGATCCTCACGCTGCTCTCGAATGAGCGTTTGTCGATCCACCCTCGACAGCTCACTCCAAGTTTCCGCTACAGGCGGGAACGTTGCACCCCTCTCGCTCTGACCCAATGGCGCCATGTCGTCTCCTCCGCCGACAGAGACCGCGCCAGTCGCTTCAGCAACGCGCCGCTCGAGTGACTGCTCAAATGACTCACACAGAGAATTTCCTAGCTGAGGTTGCGTCGACTCGCCGCCAAAGTTACACAGATCAGCAGCATTTGCAGGTGGTGTTTCACCACATTGAACAAAATCAAGTTCCTGCAAAAGCTTCCGCGCTTGCGATCGCGTTAGGACCATGTACGCTAAGTTGGAGAAGAACGATTTACCCTGCTCTTTGATAAGCTGTTTTGAGTTATTAGAAAAAAAAAGATAAGGAAAACGATCGGGAAGCGTGGCAGACACAGTCAAGTGTGAAACAGACAAGTGGTGAGCGCATCCTCGTGGTTGTCGTACCACAAGAGGGCAGTGTTGGTGAGTGAGAGCACGACATACGATAGCTGAGCGGTGGAGTCCCAGCTGTCAAGTTTGCTCACCCGCTTGTACTGCTTCAACCACTCGCCCAAGTCCTCCTCGCCATTCCCCACTGTAACAATATATTCATCATGTATAAGTACCACCATCATACAAGCACCACCTTCGCCCTTAAAAGAAACTTCCTAACTAAGGGGCGTCAGCCACCGTCACGCGCTCCCGAATTGTCTCAGCTCTTCGTAGTAGTTGTGTTATAGCTGCTCCTCGAGATTGTCTCACTTTCCCGCTACACTTGTCCCGGTGATGAAGAGGAACCATGCTAGCGAATCAAGGCGAAGCAATCAGAACAGGATTATAGTTAGATTTTAAACGACTGGTGTTGACTCTTTAACAGTTACGACATCGTCTGTCGTCGGGAGGAGTCACTGGTTCGACGACGTAGTTGACCGGATATGTGCATTGAACTGTGTGGTACGAACCATTGTACTAAGGTACAAACTTTCGAGTGAGAACGGGGGATCGGACTGGAACAGAAAGCCATAGAAATAAGCCTACAGCGAAGGTGCGAGCATGCTTGTTTTCCTCAAGCCGTTCTTTTTTGAGACCTTGTGCGACGAATGTAAATGACCGTGCTGATTGGCGGCTGCCTTTGACACACTGAACAAGTTCGAAGACTGGGCGGAATTCGAAAGCATCCAATTCTTTTGTAAGTATGTTGTCAAGCGTCAAATAGGGCTTAGGTCCGTACAATAAAGAAAAGGTGAAAACCCCGTAGTTGCTTCCTTGGCCGTGTTGTACGTATATGTCTCGAGAGGAAGCACAAGTCCCAATTAGGACGGTTGGAGGATATGTAAATAGACAGCATATCACATAGCGTGTGGTTAAAGCTATCTGTCAAACCATTCATCTGCGGGTCATAGCTCGTATTGAAGCGATGAATAATATTGCACTCACTGAGAAGCTTTTGAACGACTTGCGATAGCAACACACGTTCTCGGTCGCTAAGCAGCTCACGTGGAGTGACACGGCGAAGAACAAAGCTACGTGAGATTAACAAGGCGACATCGCGAGCTGCAGTGGCTGGCAAAGTAGTGGTTCTGGCGTAATGAGTGAGATGTTCCACGGGCACAATAATCCTCCGATTTCTAGCAGAATTATTAGTTAGAGGGTCGGGGAGGTCTGTATCGATTTCATCAAATGGCCGAGCTGAACACAGCAAAGTTTGTAATTCGCTAGACGCATGAGAAGTTGTGTTGCGAAAAGATGAAGGCTCACATGTATTGCACATTCGCGACGCAAGCGACATTGAAAAGATTACCTAAAAACGCTATCCGGAATTGTGGCGCAGCTTCTGTTTCACCATGGCGGTATCACCTTGTTACGTCAATAATCTTGTAGGAAATCGGTGTAGCGATAGTCTGTACTGCCTTCATCTAAACATTCGTTCAGCACGGAACAAGGAAGATGATCTATCTATTTTTCTAGATACGTTTTCTTTTTCTTTCGACGTAATAATGATTACGGAAACTTGGTATACTTCAGACGATGAGATTTACAAGCGAGATGGTTATAATACTTTCTTTCTGAACCGAACAAAGAAAAAAGGCGGTGGCCTCATAGTTCTAGTAAAAAACTGTATAGACGCTCAATTAATACCACGATTTTCTTATGACAGTGCTGACATTGAGTGCTTAACTTTGATTACACGTAATTACGTATTTGCTGTCATGTACAGACCACCCGATTCATCTGTGAATACATTTATTAGTAGCCTTGAAGAACTATTAAATTATGTAAATGACAACAATTTAAAACTCATTCTTGGCGGTGACATTATTATCAACATACTGGAGTCGTCTGCTATGGCAATTACATTTGTGTCTACGGTCGAGTCGAGTGGCTACGATATAGTAACGGAAACTCCCACACGTATCACACCTACCTCAGAAACGTTAATCGATCTATTTATCACTAACGTAAACAAAGATAACGCAGAGAATGGTGTAATATGTTGTGACATCAGCGACCACTTTGCACTCTACTTTGTTACGGAGAGTGCAATCAAGAAGTCCCAAACACTGCCCGCTAGAACAGTTCAAAATATCACACCTCACACTTTAACAGCATTCAGCACAAGCCTGTCCCCAAACAGACTGGAGTGCGGTATACCACTCAGAAACTGCAGATTTAGCCTATGAAACATTCTTGATTATATTTAAAAAAGTCTATTTTAGACACTTTAAAGAAAAAGTTCTACAGAAATGCCGTAAAAGTCTCAAACCATGGATCAATCGCGAGTGTTTAAGAATGATCGAAAAGAAATCAAAGTTATTCAGAAGGTTTTTAAAAACTGAGGATGCGTCAGACTTGACCACATTTAAAGAATACCGCAATAAGGTGAACGCCTTTATCAAGAAAGAAAAAAGAAATTACTTAAATCAACAATTCCATGCAGGCAACTGCAAAGGGAGTGCAGAACTGTGGAGGAAACTTAACGCTTCGCTTCACAGGACACCGATCTCTCCTGGGGTTACTGAAATAAATATAGATGGTCGAGCGGTAACACATTTAGAACTCGCAGAAAGATTTATTCATTTTCTCACAAACGTTGCACAGCCGACGCAAACAGCGCAGACAGCCATAACTGACGCAATGACAAGACAGACAAAGAACATCTTTCGTCGACCAAGCGATGAACAAGAAATAGTTTCAATTTTTTCCACGCTAAAACAGAGCAGCGCTCGTGACATAGATGGTATTCAAATTTCCCCGATCAAACATGCAATCGATATCATAGCTCCCGTGCTCTCTCACATTTATAATTTGTCCCTATCAACAGGCTGTTTCCCAAAACAAATGCAAACGTCCGTTGTCAGCGTGTTATATAGGAAAGAAGACAAGAATGATCTTACGAACTATCGGCCAATTTTTATATTACCCATATTTTCGAAAGGCTTGGAGAAAATTATTTTTAAAAGACTCATGAATTTTTGTATGAAGTTTAACATAATATCCCAATCTCAACATGGTTTGATGAAGGGCCGGTCGACGGAGACTGCTTTACTAGCTCAGAAAGAAATAATCCTTAAATCGTTTGAGAGTAAAGAACTTTGCATTGGTGTTTTCATAAATTTTTCTAAGGCTGTTGACCGTCTCTGTCATCATACTTTATTTGAAAAATTAAAAATATATGGTGTTTGCGGCATTCCACTTTCCCTCTTAAAATCTTACTTCAAGTACCACTCACAATGTGTAAAAATTAAGGATTTATTTTCTTCTCTCCAGGCAATAACCACAGGGGTTCCGCAAGGTAGCATTCTAGGACCGCTGCTTTTTAACCTATACATTAATGACATTGTCAAGGTCAGTGACAAAGCCAAATACATAATATACGCGGATGACACCAGCAGTTTCTTTACAGGTAACGACATGACTGCCATGACCACACTTATAAACACTACGTTAGAAAGCTTAAACACATGGAGTGAACGAAATTCATTACTCATTAATGCAACAAAAACAAAAGCTGTAGTTTTTCATTCGCGGAGACTGATTTCCTTAGACAATAGATTACTAATAGGTAGCGCGGCTGTTGAAATTGTAGAAACCGTTAAAACATTAGGAGTACTTTTTAATTGCACAATGTCGTGGGATCCTCAGATTAATATTCTAATTACCAACCTATCAAAATTTGTGGGCATACTTGCACGAATGCGTTATTTTCTTCCAGTTTCTGTTAAACTAACACTTTATAACAGCTTGTTTTTGTCGCATGTAAATTATTGTCTTTTGGCATGGGCAAGTACGACAGCAACCAACATAAGTAAAATATACAGACTACAAAGAAAAGCGATCAAGTTTATGGCAAATTTCGATTACTATGCACACACTGATGAACTGTTTCAGTGCTATAATATTGTCCCAATTCACAAACTTTACGAGTATTCTCTAGCAATAAGATATAACCAATCTCTTTTTCATAACAATCGTGCCTTCTTGGATATTTTTGAACTGGAAAAGCATGCTAATCCGTACCCTACTCGTCACCAACAACATTGGAACCTTCCACTCTGTAGAACAAATTTTGGGCGACAAATCTTGTGTTTTAGTGTTCCTTTGTTATTAAATAAATTACTAAAGGCAAAAATAATCCTTGAGAAATGCAGTGCACGTGACATTAGAGAAGTGCTTTTATCGTGAAAATCGAGGAAATGGTGGTCCAGGCATTCATGGAACTGTCTATATATGTATATGTGTGTGTTTATATGTATATATATATATATATATATATATATGTGTGTGTGTGTGTGTATATGCATCTGCATATATGTGTGTATATTTATGTGTATGTGTGTACACGCAATTTTTATGCATAGCATTGTTGTCATATATATAGTATTTTGTATTCCGTCATATTTTGCATTGTACTTTGGTATTTGTGCCGAAAGAAACTACTTACGCGTATTAGTCTCTCTACATAGCATTGGTTGGTATGTGGGGTTTAACGTCCCAAAACCACTATATGATTATGAGAGACGCCGTAGTGGAGGGCTCCGGAAATTTCGACCACCTGGGGTTCTTTAACGTGCACCCAAATCTGAGCACACGGGCCTACAACATTTCCGCCTCCATCGGAAATGCAGCCGCCGCAGCCGGGATTTGAACCCGCGCCCTGCGGGTCAGCAGCCGAGTACCTTAGCCACTAGACCACCGCGGAGGGGCTGTACATAGCATAACTGTACGTGCATCTTCCGACTTGTACTGCGTCAAACATCTCATGGCCTATGTTCATTGCCTATATGTTCATGGCTTATGTTTCTTTACCCATGTCCACGTTGCTTGCCATGTATTAGGGAGGCTCGGGTTCTCCTCAAGTCACAAGACGTCACTTTTCTCCCGAGCCTGCCCTCATCCTTGGGATGAAATAAAATTGAATTGAATTGAATTATCTGCCACTGACACTCAGTGCAGGAACGTATGTATCTGCGAACGTACGTGTACATTCCATGTCAGAAGAATCATAGGCGAACACAGTCATGTGTTTTCAAAACACCAGCGTGGGCGTATCGGGGGTCGGCATGGAAGTACGTGCACAGGTTGGCGCCCACATGGCGAGGTATAACAAGAAGCCATTTCCTACCATCCGGCTGATAGTTGCGACGGTACAACATGGGCACCTCATATCGTATAATTTAGAAGTTTTCGGCATGGTGCACGAGGTAGCCGCTGGCGTGGTGTCACTGAAAACGAGAAGAACATCGATGAGCGAGGCTATCCAAGGGTCCATGTGCTATTTTGATGACATCTCAGCGATATCAGCGCTGTCCATGTTAGCTTCGGCAGGGAAAACAGGTGCAATGGTTGACGGAAGGGGCGAACGAGAAAGTGCGTCTGTTTTGGTATGCTTGCGCCCTGAGCAATGACACGAACATCAAATACCTGTAAACGTAGCACCGAACGTCCAAGCCCGCCCTAGAGATCCTTCTATCAGGCGAGCGAGCAGAGTGCAATCATGGTCAGTAACGACATCAAATGGGCGGCCGTATACGTAAGGGCAAATGTTTTGTAATGCCCAAAGAGTGGCCAATCTTTGCTTTTGGGAAACTGAGTATTTGCGCTCTGCCTTGGTGAGGGCGCGAGTAGCATACGAAACTACATACTTCCAGTTGACAGGCTTGCGTTGAGTGAGGACAGCCCCAAGTCCTATGCCACTGGTATCCATGTGTACCTCGGTTGGAGTAGTAGGGTCGAAGTGGCGTATAAAATAGGTGGTGAAGTAAGAAGTCGACGTAATGTTGTGAAAACATTATCGCATGCTGGTGACTAATCGAAAAGGTGTCCATCCCTGGTGAGCAGCTTTGTCAATTTTGTGATTATAGAAGCTAAATTCTTCAAAACCGGCGAGACTACGCGCACAAACCGACAAAGCTCCGACGCGCTTTCAGGGTTGTATATCACCTCCAGCAACTGACAGCGAGAAGTTTCTCAGGGTCGGGGAGGACATCATCTTTCGAGACAACGTGGCGAAGTATTGTGAGCTTCCGAACACCTAAGTGGCGCTTTTTGATGTTTAGTTGATTTTCTGCTCACGTGAGGCAGCTCAAGACTTCGATCAGAGGATGGAGCTGGCTGTCATAGTTATGACGATAGTTATAGCACGAGAACAAAACGACGACACAGAGACAAGAAGGACACGAAGTGTCTTTTGTGTCCTTCTTATCTCTGTGTCGCCGTTTTGTTCTCGCGCTATAACTCTGTGTAGTCGTTTTATTCTCGTGCTAGAACTATCGTCATGCCATACTAACTAGCCCAAGCTTCCACACTTCTATGTCATAGTAAGGCGAGAAAGCAACATTATCCAAATAAGAAAGGCATGTTTTTCGTTTCAACCCACGCAAGATGCTATCCATTATCGTTTCGAATGTTGCTGGAACATTACGAATGCCGTTGAGCATAACATTAATTTCGTACAGCCCATCGGGTGTCATAAAAAAGCAGTTTTTAGGCAATCTGATGGTGCTTTGGGGTCCTGCCAGTAACCGGATCGTAGGTTTAGTGATGATAAGAATTCAGCGCGTTTCAAGCAGTCCAGGCCATCATTGATGCGTGCAAAAGGTACATATATTTAAGCGTAATGTTGATTAAATGGTGGTAATTGACGCAGAACCGAATTGAGCTGTCTTTATTCTTCACAAGCACTAATGGTCAAGACCAGGGACGGTTGAACGACCGACTGACGCCACGTTGATTCATGTCGTCCGTTTGCTCGGTGATTGCATGTCGCTCAACAAGAGACACGTGGTAGGGGCGCTGTCGCAGAGGTGCTTGAGAGCCGGTGTTAATATGGTGAATAGCAGTGTGTGTTCGGCCTAATAATGTCTTCTGACAATCAAACCAGCCGCAAAACTGCTGAAGAAGTTGTAGGAGCTTTTTGCAGTGTGCTTATTCATGCTGTTAATTGAGGGGCCAAATGCCTTCGTGTATGCGGGAATAGGAGCACTGGCAGAGGGCGTCAGTGAATTGAGGTAAATCACTTTCACCGTCAATGCCCAAATTGGAGGAAACAGCTTGGAACGTTCCAATGCATTCTCCTCGAAGCAAGGTTCTGAGAGACGGTGAGAGATTCGTGACAAATTAGTAGCGCCGGTCGCAATGTCTATAGAATAGCAAACAGTAACGTGAGGCTCCTGCGACGTTGGAATGTTTGGGAAGGTGTGAACAGCACTGCAGACTTACAAATGAACACAATACGCAGGAAAAAATGATGCGTTATTCGGTGGCATGTCGGTGTCGTCTGTGGCAAAGAGTTTGTTCAACGCTCGCTCGGGCGACGAGGGACACATCGCAGAAAAGACCACTTCAGCGCGAGCACAGTCGATAACCGCATGATTACAAGGCAGAAAATCCCAGGCAAGGATCACATCATGTGAACACGCAGGTAGCACAAGAAATTCAATAGTATACGAAACATCTTGCTATATTACGCGGTATGTGCTGGCAGTTGATGGTTGAATATGGTAAGCGTTGGAAGCGTGGAAGAACAATCTATTTGACGTCGTGGTAACCTTCCCAAGCAGGCGGCAAAGTCTTAAATCAATTACGAAAATAACAGAACCAGTGTCCACAAGCGCAAGGGTGTGGAAACCATACACAAAAACTTAGATGAAGTTTAGTGGGGAAATTCTAGGACTTAATTATTTCCCTGATGACGCAGTTCGTGCCTCGCGAACTACGGAATATAGTTTTCCACGCCTGAAGCGTACGGTCGATGGCGCATAGGTGACGGGGAGTGACGTTGGAGATCGGTGAATAACTGACAGGAACGGTCCGGCGAAGCAGATCCTTGTTGCCCCGTTGTGCCGCTAAAGCGGCGAGAGTCGTGCGACTATCTTTGCATAGTATCTGCGTGAACGAAAGGGCGGCGGCGGCAGAAACATGCCATATAACCTGCATAACCGCAAAAATAGCAGATCGGTCGGTTGTGTACGGTGCGCCATGGATTCTGAAACGCTGCTGCGACTGGTCGGTCAACTGGTCGTCGAGGTATATATATATATATATATATATATATATATATATATATATATATATATATATATTGTTAGTGCACCTTTAGAAGTGATCTGAAGACACTTTTATTGGGGGAAACGCAGAGGTACAGCCGACCAGCTGTCAAGCGGAGCAAGCGCGAGCAGCAACAACTCTGTTCCTTCTCTTCTTTCACTGGCGCTCCTGCCTGTGCCATATATCAATGCTACAAATCACTCCCCCCCCCCCGCCTCCCCAGAAAAGGAGCCATCCTGGCAACGTATGGAGCGGGTGGGGTGAGTGGGTCGTAGTGCGGTTTCAATCGATCGACATTAACAATCTCGCTACCACGACGGCGTTGGTCTGTCGATGGTTGAACCAGCTCAACAATATAGTTAACCGGTGACGACTGACGTAGGACTCGGTAGAGACCTTCGTACTTCGGCAGTAGCTTGGTGGAAAGATCAGGAGCAGATGAGGGAACGCGAAGCCATACCAACGTGCCAGGCAAATATAACTGGGGAGGCAGGTTTTCATCGTGACGGTCTTTCTGGTACGCTTGATCTTGTGCGGTTGAGGAACGTGCGAGTTGCCTGCAATCTTCTGCATAGGTGGCGACTTCGGATAGAGTTGTGGATTCTGAAGCGTCCGGATGGTACAAGAGAATGGTGTCCATAAATGAGGAAGGTTTGCGCCCGTAGAGGAGGAAGAACGTAGAGAATCCTGTCGTAGACTGAGTAGCGCTATTGTAAGTGTAAGTAACAAAGGGGAGTATCCGGTCCCAGTTGGTGTGGTCATCGGACACGTACATAGACAACATGTCGCCGAGTGTGCGGTTAAACCGTTCGGTCATTCCATTCGTTTGCGGATGGTACGTGCTGGTTGTCCGATGCAAAAAGTTGCATTCACGAAGAAGGGCTTTGACGGCATGAAAGAAACGTACGACCGCGGTCGCTGAGTACTTCACGAGGCGCGCCATGGCGAAGAAGATAGTGAAGAATAAACAAGTCAACTTCACGTGTTGTGGCCTCTGGCAGCACCGTAGTTTCAGCATAGCGCGTCAAGTGATCGATAGCGACAACCACCCAGCGGTTCCCGTCAGAAGTGTACGGAAGGGGACCGTACAAGTCGATTCCGATGCGGTCAAAAAGTCGGGATGGGCAAGGAAACGGCTGCAGTTGTCCATTGGCTATGTTCAGTGGGCTTTTTCGGCGTTCACTTTTGGAGTACGAACGTACGTACTGTCGGACAAATCGGTACATTCCACGCCAATAGTACCACAGCCGGAGGCGTGCATATGTTTTTATCACACCGTCGTGCCCGCATTGAGGATCCGCGTGAAAGGAGTCGCAAATAGCAGCAGGTAGGTCGCGAAAAATCACGAGAAATTATTTGCGGCCATCGGAAGGGTAGTTGCGATGGTACAGGAGTCCATCGCGGATGGCGAAATGTCGAGTTGTACGTCGTAGTCAACGATTGGCGGTACCTTGGGGTGGCTGAGACAGTACCTAAATCCTAGAGACTATTCAAGCGTTTTGGCGCTGCTCGAAGGGCATGTCAGTGAACGAAAGTGCTGCAGCATCAAGACTGGAAACAGACGCACTTCCATGTTCAGGGGAAAGTGGAGAGCATGAAAGAGCGTTGGCAGCTGAATGTATGCGGCCCGACCTGTAGAAGACACGGATACCATAGTCTTGTAGATGCAATGCCTGACGAGCCAGACGGCCAGACGGGTATTTTAGTGACGATAACCTGCAGAGGGCATGGTGATCAGTCACGACGTCAAATGGACGGCCATAGACGTAAAGTCGAAATTTTGTGACTGCCCGAACGATGGTCAGACATTTCTTTTCTGTTACCGAATAATTCTCTTCAGGCATAGTAAGAGTGCGACTGCCATAAAAAACGACGTACTCGGCAAAGCCACACTTGTGTTGAGTAAAAATAGCGCCAATGCCGACTCCACTAACGTCGTTGTGGATTTCGGTAGGGGCATCTGGGTCAAAGTGATGGAGAATCGGTGGAGATGTCAGCAAATGAGGTACTTTCGCAAGTGCGTCATCGCAAGCGGAAGACCACGCCGAAATTCCTTCACTGTCAGAAAGTATCAGTGTTAAAGGCGCCATGGTGGATGCGAAATTGCGAACGAATCGACGAAAGTATGAACATAAGCCAATAAAGCTCCGGAATTCCTTTAGTGTCGATGGCTTGGGAAACTGGGCGACGGCACAGAGTTTCGCAATGTCCAGTAGAACACCATTCTTGTTGACAACATCTCTAAGATGGTAAGCTTCCGGGCGGCAAAACAGCACATTTTCAAATTTGGTTGGAGCCCAGTTTGTGTGAGGCATTCCAGGACTCTTGCGAGATGCAGAAGATGGGTATCAAAGTCTTTTGAATAGATGACGACGTCATCCAGATAGAAAAGACACGTCTGCCATTTGAGGCCTCGGAGTATGTGGTCCATCAGACGCTCGAAAGTGACAGGGATGTTGCAAAGACGGAATGGCATCATGTTAAACTCGTACAATCCGTCCGGAATTCAAACGCAGTCTTGGCGTGGTCAGATTCATCCATGGGTACTTGGGAGTATTCTGATCGAAGATCCAGCGAGGAAAAAGACTCTGCTCTTTGCAAACAGTCAAAAGCACCGTCAATTCTGGGGAGCAGATAAACATCTTTGCGCGTGATGTTGTTACGGCGCCTGTAATCAACACAGAATCAACGCCTCCTTTTTGACCAGTATTACTGGGGAGGCCCATGGACTGTTAGACGGCTCCATGACGCCACAGTTGAGAATACCAGACACCTGATCGTCAATAACTTGGCGTTCAGCGTGAGAGACCCGGTATGGACGCTGATGCAAAGGTGCGTGGGTGCCGGTGCCTATACGATGAACAACTGCAGATGTTCGGCCCAAATTGGTTTGCTTGAAGTCGAAAGACGTCCGGAAGTGGTCGAGAAGTGTCAAGAGTTGGGTCCGATGGACAACAGGAGGGTCCGAATGAATAGATGGATGGAAGGCGTCTAGGGAAGATGTGGTGGACATGGGAGCGGGAGTCACACTGGCGATCTGAAGGCTTGTTGCGCGATCGAGCAGTTGACTGGCGCAAACACAATCAATGTCCTCAAAACGGACGATGCATTCGTCACCGAATAATCTGGCTGGCATTGAAAGGAGATTCGTGACATAAATGGTTGCGGAAGTGTTTTCGACCATCAGAAGAGCAAAAGGTAGAAGAACGTTTTTTCTAGAAGTGAAATCTTCGGACGGCGTGAACATGACGTTCGAAAAAGCAGCATGGTCGCAGGAGATCGGCACAATAACCGAAGACATAGGTGGTCTGCGGCTATGACACCACGAGAAATGGAAGGCTTGTTAGAATCATGGTCGGCGAGTGATGATAATTCTAGTTCGGTCCGGGCACAATCAACAATGGCATGATGTGTGGAAAGGAAGTCCCAGCCGAATATAACGTCGTGTGAGCAGTATGGAAAAACGATGAATTCGACCACGTACAAAACGTCCTGGATCAGTAGCCGAGCCGTGCACGTCATAAAAAGGTTTACTTGATGTGCGGTTGCCGTACGCAGAGAGAAGCCAGATAGCGCAATCGCAACTTTCTTTAACTTGCAACACATTGCTTCACTCAATACAGACATGGCAGCTCCAGTATCGATTTATGCTTGAACGGCAACACCTTCAATAAAAACAGTTATTTTGTTAGTGGGTAGAGGACGAGGCCTTGTAGAGTTCGATGGTGGCGCAGTTCTTTCGTCCGGAACTGCGATGCTCAGTTTTCCGTTTGGTCAGGTGGTGCACGCCGAAGCATCGTTGAAGGCAAATGTCGGCGTGGGGAGAGCGATCGGTGCTGATTGAAGGTGCGGCGGCTTGGTGGAGGAGTATCATAAGTAGCATCGAGAAGCAACGTCTGTGGTGACTCTTTGTGAGCGTAGCCGTAGGTTTCATCAATGGTACCTGGATGAGGGACGCGCCGGTGACAGAACCGCTCAACATGGCCAGGCAGGCGACAGTAGTAGCAGATGGGTCTGTTATTGGTGTGCGCCAAGGATTGTTGGGAAGCGTTGAAGGACGGCAAGAAAAATGAACATGTGAACCTGCCGGTACGTGTGTTGTGTAGAAGGCGTTCATTTGGTTAGCAGAGTCGACGGCGTTTGACAGTGCATGGGTGGCCCTTCGCGCGACGTCAGCGTAAGTCAGGGGAGAGGACACAGGCAGTGGCTGGTACGTGGGCGGGAGTGCCTCACAGACTTGCTCTTCGAAGGTTTGGCACAGCGACGAAGTCAGCCCGTGAGTATTGCCGGGAAGGAATGGCGCAAGAGACAACTGGTGAGCCACTTCCTCTCGGATGAATTGTTGGATTTGCGGCGTCAATATCGTCTGTTCCGGTGAAATTGCACCAACGGTCAATGGTGACGTGGTGGTCATGTCGAAAATCGGGCGTCGCGTTGAAATGCGCTGTTTTTGCAACTCATCGTAGTTTTGGCAGTGCTGAATAACTTCAGTAACTGTTCGCCGGTATTTTGCCACCAGAATGTGAAAGGCATCATCTTCGATGCCCTTTATAATATGTTTGACTTTGGCTGTTTCGGACATATCGGGATTGTAGCGATGGCAGAGGCCCACAACGTCCTCGGTGTAGGATTTGAAACCCTCTCCAAAAAGTTGGATGCGATCTCGCAAGCGCTGTTCTGCGCGGAGCTTGCGCACTGTTGGTCAGCCAAGCACGTCCGAGAAGGTGATTTTGAAAGTGGCCCCGTCGGTAAGCTCAGCTTCATGGTTGTTGAACCACAGCTCCGCTCCTCCTCTCAGGTAAATGTGAACACGGCCAAGTTTGTCGTTTTTGTCCACCCACCCATTATTGACGCTTACTCTCTCGTACGAAGAAAGCCAATCCTCGACGTCGTGCTCACCGGTGCAGTAGAGGATGGCTGGGTCTCGCTCTCTCGGGACACCGGGACAGCGACATGACAATTCGGTCTAATAACTTCCCTTATAATTTTAGTGGCATTATTGTCTACGAAATCGCAATAGTATTGTGTCAAAACACGGAAAAATGAGCCCTTAAGGATACACTTCGTTCCCTAAATAATTAACGAGGGTCTCGTACTGGCAGATTTGGTGCCTGCCCGCCGTAGTGGTATAGTGGATAAGGCTGCTGACCCGCAGGTCGCGGGATCTAATCCCGGCTGCGGCGGCTGCATTTCCGATGGAGGCGGAAATGTGATAGGCGCGTGTGCTCAGATTTGGGTGCGCGTTGAAGAACCCCACGTGGTCGAAATTTCCACAGCCCTCCACTATGGCGTGTCTCATAATCATATCGTGGTTTCGGGACGTTTATCTCCACAAATCAATCAATCAGACTTGGTGCCTTTAGGTTGTATACGATGGGCCATTAGTCAGCTGCCATTTCGTAATAAGCTCACGTGTGACTTGACGCCATACAGGCTAATAAAGAATGTGCTACACTCGCCGCCATGGCTGCTGGTGGCTCTGACTGACACTCCCATATTTAAATTCTCATATATACTCAATAAAAGTGGCTGGGGGGATAACCGCCATGGTAGCTCAGGGGTGGAATATCAAACGCGTTATTCGCAGGTCACAGGTTCAGTTCCTGCAAGTGATCTTTTAACCCGCTTTTCTTTCTTCGTATTTACATTACAATTCGGTTTATTAACTTCCCCTAAACTTTCCTTGGCTATATTGTCTGTTAGATACGAGCCCTTAAGTATAAACTTGTTTTCCTAATATATATATATATATATATATATATATATAGTATAACAGACAGTAATGCCAAGGAATGTACAGGGCAAGTTATTAGAAACAATGGAATGTAAATAAGAAGAAAGAAAAGTGGACGAAAAAATAACCAGCCGTGAGCAGGAATCGAACCTACGACCTTCGAATAACGCGTTCGATGCTCTAACCACTGAGCTACCACAGCTGCCTTCCCTCCACCCACTTTTTTGGGTTTATATGTGAATTTAGAAGTAGGAGTGACAGTCAGCGCCATCTATAAGCCAAACAACGAGTGGGAAAACACTCTTATGCGCATGTTTGGCGTCACGTAGCACGTGAACTTATTATGAGCGGGCAGCTGATTAATTGTCCCTCTTATACAACCTAAAAACACCAAATCTGCCATTACGAGACCCTCGTTCAATGAAATAAGGGAAAGAAGTGTATACCTAAGGGCTCGTTTTTTGTGTTTTAACACAATAATAATGAGATCTAACAGACCGTAATGCCAAGGAATGTACAGGGGAAGTTATTAAAAACAATGGAATGTAAATAAGAAGAAAGAAAAGTGGATGAAAAAATAACCAGCCGTGAGCAAGAATCGAACCTACGACCTCCGAATAACGCGTTCGATGCTCTAACCACTGAGCTACCACAGCTTTTTTTTTTCTTTATTACCTGTTTTCCTTTACAGGTGTTCACACAGAAACATGAATGATAAAATACACTTGGACCAATATTTGATCCGAAGTGCTCACATTAAAATTTTTTCAGGTTGCACAATTCCTCTAACATTGTTAGCCAGCTGGGAGGTTCTTCTTCTTGTTTATACACCTCAGTGATATACCGCATATTTGCAATGAAGTTCTCCCGGACAGGACGTATGTTCTGGTCAAGATGTCTGTAAGCCATAGTGGTCTGCCAGATGCTGTGAAGGCTAATTAACATAACCATGTCGTATGGTATGCCGTCGTCCTCATCCACACAGAGAAAACGAATGCCATGGCTTGTAATGGGGAGATCTTTTTCCAATGTTCTTTGAAGGATGTCCCAATGAAAGACAGCGTCCCAGTAATGAATAAACACATGGTCTATTGTCTCAGGTGTTTTACAAAGTAAACAATTGGTTGTCCATGGTACATTGATTCCCTTGTCCGCTAGCCACTGCTTTACGGGGAGAGTCCCGGAATGCAATTTGAAAAAGAAAGTTTTTGCCCCTGCTTTTACTTTCATCTTTTTGACCCTTTTCAAAACATCCTGTCCGGGTCCTCCATTGAACATAGATCTGTACAAAGGTGTTGGGAACAAGACATCACGGAGATCCCTGTACAGATTTTTCCGCTTAACAGTGGCAAGATATTCCAGCGAAAAGCGCACTTTCAAAAACTCAAAAGACTGTATAACTTCTCTCAAAAAACCAGACACATATCGGCACATATCACTGTTTGTAGACACAACAAAATCTGGGATGCGTGATGACAGCCTTACTTTTATCACTGTTTGCAGAAATTTGTTTCTTTGATCGCGAAGGAAAATAAACCGAGAGACAACTTGTCTAATAAATAAATGACATAAACCGAGTCCGCCATTACTAACGGACTGGAATAAATTAGACCGGCTTGTACGTTCCCACGGCGATTTCCACACGAACACAGCAAAAATCCTGTGAAACTTCTGTACATTGACGCGTGACATACAGATAACTTGCATGACATACCAGATTTTCGATATCAAAAACATGTTGCACACAGTTGCACGTGCGAATATAGACAGATCCCGACCACCCCAGGCATTTGTTTTTTGCCTGAGGGTTTCTGCTTCACCTTTCCAGTAATCCGCGTTGTCGCGATAGCTGTCCAAGGGTACACCGAGGTACTTTAGGGGTTTGCTTTCCCATTTTACGTTAAGGTATACCTCAGGCCTCACATCCCAATTGCCATACCAAAAGGCAGTTGTTTTATTCCAGTTAATTACACTGCCCGTCATGTCACAAAATTTATTTGCCATGTAAACGACTTCACATATACTTTGTCTATCTTGGCAGAGTACTGCCACATCGTCAGCATATGCGAGTAATTTTATCTCCGTGTTCTGTAACCGAAAGCCTTGCACACTTGAGTTTTGAATGATTGATAAGCAAAAGGGTTCTAGGTAGATGGCGAATAACAATGCTGAGGCCGGGCATCCCTGTCTGATAGAACTTAGTATTTCAATTTCTTCACTGAGCTGCTTATTGACTATCAACTGCGTTACACACTGTGAATATGCCATCTTCAAACCATCAAAAATTACGTCACCAACTCCCACATGCTTCAACACACTGAACAATACTTCATGGGAGACACGGTCAAAAGCTTTCTGTAGATCTATCTGCATGATTGCTATTCGTTCTTCAAAGGCGTCACAAATCTCTAGTACACTTCTTACTATATGTATGTTCGTGGTGATGCTGCGACCTTTTATGCCGCATGTCTGGTGTGTCCCTACAATCTTTTCAATGATGTTTGAATTCTCCTGGCTAAAACCTTCATGAATATTTTATAATCAGTGTTCAAAAGACTGATAGGTCGATATGATGTTACAGATTGAAGTTTGCTGCTATCATCTGTCTTCGGAATCAAGGCAGTATGCGCCTGCATGTAAGAGCGTGGCAGTTTTTTCTTTTTGTATGCTTCTACAATAACTTCGTATAGCGCAACTGCCACGTCTTCTTTATAAACTTTATAAAACTCCGCCCCGATTCCATCAGGGCCGGGCGTCTTGCCTGTACTAAGGTCGTCAATAGCTTTTTTTATTTCCCGTACGCTGATAGGAGCCCCTAATTTTTCTCGTGTATCGTCGTCAAGCTTGGGCATCGTATCAAGAAAAACATCACAAAAACCCGTGGCCATCGGTACTCGTTTTCCGAGCAGATTGCGATAATGGTCCACAAACGCCTCCATTATCTGATCTTTTTCATTCGTCAGTATGTCATTGCGTACTATTTCTCTGATTTCATTTCTTTGTGCGTATGTTTTTTCATCACCCAAAGCTCGTTTTGTGGGTGTCTCACCTATCCAAAGTTTTTCACTTCTAGCTCTTATTATAGCGCCTTTATACTTCTCTTTATCTAAAATCTCCAGTTTGTTTTTAGTATCTGTTATTTCATTGGTAAAGGAGCCGGGTTTCACAGTTTCTTCCTGCAAGAGCACTTGTAATTGCCTTCGCAGGTTCCTTTCCGCCTGTTTCTTCTCGAATTTATTTTTTGTAGAGCGTTCTATTGCATTCATTTTAACCTCTTGTTTGAAAAATTCCCACTTTGTTTCCCAGTCATCTTTTTGATTACCGTAGAGTTTCGTGAGGGCTTCGGTTACATCTTTACCATAAGATTCATATTTCAAGATTTGGCTGTTTAGTTTCCACAAGTGCCAGTTAAATTTAGGAGTCCTGTCTTTAGCGCCAAGTGTGAAACTAATCATACAGTCGTCGCTGAAAGACACTGGTGTAACAACATATTCATCACAGCACATAATAAGGTCCAGTGATATGTACGCTCTATCTAAACGTGCGTGGCTTAGACCCTGAAAGTGCGTAAACTGAACACTGCTATTAGACATACATAAACCAACATCTTCCAGGCCATTTTCTGCAATCATCTCATTTAAGAACACTGCGCTTTTATCTAATGACTGGGCCGGCTTGGCACGGTCCTCCTTTCTACAAACACAGTTAAAATCACCAAAAAGGACTACATATTTGTCACATTCCAGTAAGTTACTTATTTCTTCAAAGAAAACTTTCCTTTCACTGTCTCGATTCGGAGCATAAACGCATATGACACGCCATTCGAAATTCAAGAAAGAAAAATCGCACACTACGAAGCGTCCTTTATCGCTGCTTGCTACACTTCTTTCCACAACGCCTATCGATCGTCGTATGAAGAGCGCACACCCTCCTGATAAGCCATCAGCATGGGATACACAGATGTTATACATTGAGCGAAAAGGCAACGTCATATGATTGGTATCTTTCTCTGCCGCTATCTTAGTTTCCTGCACAGCAATCACATCCAAGTCATGCTCCGAAAACAGCCTACTCAACTGGTACTGCCGCCTTCTTGAAGATAATCCGCGTACATTTAAGCTGGCGAAACGCATTGCTCTTTTAAGCTTCAGGCTCATTTTTTTTGTTTTTTTTTAAACACGTAGCTGCTCACCATACCGTCTTAGCCGAACTCCGCCTATTTAGTCGTCCGGTGCACCTTCTTGGTAGAAGGCGACACATAATGTGTTGTCAAGAGGCCGGTTTTCCCGTCCTCTGTTCCCCTTCTGTTATATTATGTTTGACCGCCAGTCGTTGCCTCCGAAGGAGAGCTGCTTTCGGTGGCGGTTCTTGATTGCTCATGTCACTTGATTCTGTTGAGGTTGTGTCTCGTGGTCGCTTCCCTCCCGTACCTGGTTCCTCGGCGTCGTGCCACTCCATGGCACCACCCTCGGCAGGTTCCTGGACAGTTTGAGTAGATGTTTCACTCTCGTCTGTAGCAGCGGTTGCGTCGTCTAAAACTTCAGTCTCCTTTGCGCTCGTCAGTGATTCTGCGGCCGCTTGCAAACACGCAGGTTCACTTGTTTGTCCTGCTTCTTTCACTTCCATCACGCCTCCTGTACTGAATGTTTTTTCCGCAGAAGTCACCTGTGATTTCGCCAAGGCATCCGCGATAGGTTGCACTCCCCGACTGTCAGTTGACCTTGGCAGTTCTTTCTGCAATCGCGTCATGCCTGCTGCACTAGGTGTTTTTCCTTCACAAGCCGCTTTCGATTTCACCGATTCTTCTGCTTCGGTCTCGTCCATAGTGAGCTCGGATTTATCCATGCTCCCGGTGTTCAGTGCAGCAGCTGCATACGTCTTCGTGCAGTTCCCAGGGGCGTGTCCAAAACGCTTGCAAGTGTCACACCGCGGGACTCGACAGTCCCTCCTAATGTGGCCAATCTGCTGGCAGCGCAAACACCGCGGCGCTCTTCCGGTTGCCACAATAAGTGCGAGCTCTCCTCCAACTCGTAACTGGTGAGGTATATCGTCCAGCGTAACGTTAGCCTTTAGCCGTAGCGTCACGGTTCTCGTCATGGTATTCTGCTGGGTGTAGCCGTCAATTCGCCACTTATCCATTCCTACGTCAAGCACCGTCCCGTAGGGGGTCAGTGCATTTCGTACGTCCTCTTCTCGTACGTGGTAGAGCAACCAATGCAGCTTCAGACGGACGTCGCGGTGGCTTGGGTCGATTATCATGCATTTGAGGCCTTTCACAGTCAATTGCGGATCAGCTAAAAGTTTCTTTACGCCTTCAGTGCTTCGGCACGTCACTGCCCACACGTGGTTCATTTGATAAGCGCCGAGCGCAAGAACCTCGGTGGGCTGAACACGTCGAAAAAGTGGCTCGCGAAAGTCTTCCGCGTGATAAGGTCTTCCTTTTACATCCGCATGCAGAAAAACAGTGTTTTGAACCACATACCCAGTCGGCAGAGGGGGCAAAATAACAGCATAATCCTGGGGCATTTCAATCCTGGAACCGCGGCTGAGCTGAGCCGCCGATGCCGCTCCAACGGAGCTCATGATACACACGTCCGCACGCTTTCGCCACCGGAAGTGGAATCCCCACTGAGCTACCACAGCGGCCTTCCCTTCATGCACTTTTTTGGGTTTATATGTGAATTTAGAAGTAGGAGTGACAGGAATGACACAGGAGTGACAGGAGTGACAGAAGTAGGAGTGACAGGAAGGAATATGTGAATTTAGAAGTAGGTATACACTTCTTTCCCTTATTTCATTGAACGAGGGTCTCGTAATGGCAGACTTGGTGTGTTTAGGTTGTATAAGAGGGACAATTATTCAGCTGCCCGCTCATAATAAGTTCACGTGCTACGTGACGCCAAACATGCGCATAAGAGTGTTGTCCCACTCGTCGTTTATCTTATAGATGGCGCTGACTGTCACTCCTACTTCTAAATTCACATAAAAACCCAAAAAAGTGCATGAAGGGAAGGCCGCTGTGGTATCTTAGTGGTTAGGGCATCGAACGCGTTATTCGAAGGTCGTAGGTTCGATTCCTGCTCACGGCTGGTTATTTTATTATTTTTTCATCCACTTTTCTTTCTTCTTATTTACATTCCATTGTTTCTAATAACTTCCCCTGTACATTCCTTGGCATTACTGTCTGTTAGATCTCATTAATATTGTGTTAAAACACGATAAACGAGCCCTTAGGTATACACTTCTTTCCCTTATTTCATTGAACGAGGGCCTCGTAATGGCAGACTTGGTGTGTTTAGGTTGTATAAGAGAGACAATTAATCAGCTGTCCGCTCATAATAAGTTCACGTGCTACGTGACGCCAAACATGCGCATAAGAGTGTTTTCCCACTCGTCGTATGGCTTATAGATGGCGCTGACTGTCACTCCTACTTCTAAATTCACATATAAACCCAAAAAAAGTGGATGGAGGGAAGGCCGCTGTGGTATCTCAGTGGTTAGGGCATCGAACGCGTTATTCGAAGGTCGTAGGTACGATTCCTGCTCACGGCTGGTTATTTTTTCCTCACTTTTCTTTTTTCTTATTTACATTCTATTGTTTCTAATATCTTCCCCTGTACATTCCTTGGCATTACTGTCTGTTAGATCTCATTATTATTGTGTTAAAAACACGAAAAAGAGCCCTTAGGTATACACTTCTTTCCCTTATTTTATATATAGTATAAATATACTATATATACTATACTAATATATATTACAAAAACGCATAAAAACATTCAGGCGCAACAACCTCTAGTTCTTTATGTCACTCTTAGCCAGGTCCCGACAAAATGCGGACTTTATACAGAAAATTAAACAACGCTGTCCGGTATCCTGGCTATATCTAGCACTTTAAGCGGCACCGTATTAAGAATTTATAGAACGTAAAAAATATGTGGACTCTGATACAAAATACGTTATACAATATTTTGGTTTTGATATTATTATTCGACATGAACCTCATCAACCACTCCTACTACGGCAGGAAAAGGACAACGAATGCTGAAATATAATAAATGGTTTAGAGTTTCTGAGAGCGTCTAAAATGGGTGCTCAACCTAAGCTTTGCCTTTTCATTAGGTGGGTATGGTGTTTCTGTAGCAACAGCGGATAAAAAACATTATTCTCGCTTGCAAGACATTACTAATGATAGACAAAATTAATCATGGATGTCAGTTATCTAACAGCCAACTTTTAGGATCATTTGAAAACACTACACGACATTGACGACCATATAGCCGTATTTAGAGAGTGCTATCCACTGCTGGCCATATGCAAGTAACTACAGTAGCCGAAGACACCACTGCTCAGTGTCCACCATTCATAACACGTGTGAGGTAGAGGAATTTGCCGTAGCAGAGTTATTAAATTGCGAGCGAACAACTTCCAGGCACAATGCTCAATGAAATAATCGAGGTGAAGACGAGTGCCGCTCATTCAACCGTTTTGATAGAATTCCACGCAAAGGGTCTTCCAGACTATACAGAACCTCTTTGTTTTAATGTTACAATGAGAGTGCAGTTGAAAATGCAGTGAAAATGTCAATGTCGACTTATGCAAGTCATCGTGCATGGTATCATGGCAGTAAAAACAAATGTCCCCATGACTGGCTTTCAGATTCATCTTCAAGTTTCTTTCCGTAATGTGGTAATTTATTTTTATTTTATATATTTGGTACTGTCGACTCCGTGCTTAAGGTCATTACAGAGAGGGTGTGAAATATTACACATCACTCTTAGCAAAAATCGAAATTCTAGAGTATATACAAATAACAGACGAATAATAAGCATCAGCAAAAAATAACAAAAATAAGCGGCTCCACACACAAAAATCGAGGAACCAGTGCTCGCATCAGAAGTTAGTGCGTATTCCAAAGAGAAAGCTGTTTAATGCATTCTGAAAATGTACGTTGTTTGTTGAACAACCTCATTCGGTAAACTATTTCACATTTCTACTGCGTCTCGGAAAAAGAGTGGCGGAAAGCCATCATCTGCGTGAAAGCACGTTGACTATGTCTACTTTAAGTAAGGCGATAACGTTGCCCTCCCGGTGACTGAAGATATAAATGTTCGTTTATTTTTTCATTGCCCACTTATAACCATAAAAAAATTGAGGTGATGTTCGCGTCTGTGATGTTTTAAAGGCTTTAGCTCACAGGACTTCAGCAAACCCGTGACGGAATGTGTGCATCGGTATTTGCTGCAGTTGAAATGAACTGCTGAATTTTGTATTCTCTCAACGTTTGGCCTCAGAGCTTTCTGGTGAGGTGACCAAATAATGCCATGATACTCTAAGCCGGGTCGTGTGAATCGTAAGAACCCGAACGGTTAATATTGCATGCATCAAAGTAGCGAAAAGGTTTCAGGTTTGGGTCAAGTTAACTGGTTGTCTGTGACTAGCCTACCATTTTTTATGTTGTTTTATTTTTTGACAATGCATTGCATGATCACCACGTCACTCGAATAAAAGGCGGAAAGACACGCCTGCCTAGGATCCCAGTTACATATGTACACTAGGAGTACAACCACAGAGTAGAAGTTATTAATCTTAACAAGGTAACAATACAAAAGAACTACATGCATACATAAAAAAACGAACCAGCATATTTTATGAAAACAAGATAATGAAGCACAATTTTACTTAATGTATAAAACTCAGCCCGTATTTTACTTGCATAACCAGTATTACAGGTAATGTTTGGCAAAATGTTGACTGCTCTTGGCTATAGAGATAATTATGGGTAACTGCAGGTTAATAAAGGCAATTTTCGGTATTTATTTGAGCATTTATTGCTGCGTCGTCACGGGAATGGTTTGTTTATGGCCTTACTAAGTGTTTTTTTTTTGTTTCTTTGCGAGTTCAATCGGATGTCACATTTGTAAATAGAAAATATGTCATCGGCAAGAACTCTGTAACAAGGAGATGTTGAATATTTTTTGAAGCTTTCCAAATATATGCAACATTTTTAAGTGCAAAGGGTTTCTTTGTAACCTCCCTAGGAGGAGTCGCAAAGCCTCGACAAGTGTTTTTAAGTTCTGCAGAGTCTCGTAAATTTTCGCCAGTTTCTCGGCTTGCCCACTGAATCTTGTTATTTGCTCACAACTTTGGCAAACAGCGAGTAATTGTGCAGTCTTGAACTAATGTACACTACGGGACATATGTAGTGTACATTATATGATATAAATTATTATATTTATGCAAGGTTCGATTCCAAACACACACAGCTACGTGTATCTGTGTTTGTGTGTGTGCGCGCATGTGTATCTGTGCGCGCGCGTGCTTACTGATAATTAGTACTATGCGTACATCCACAAAATCATGACTTAAGGATCCCTGCCTAGTGGCAGCGTGATTAGATGTACAGAGATATTTCCATGTCGCAGTCATTTGCGGTTATATTTAGCAACTGCGCCCGCATTTTTTCTCGTCTCAAAAACATGCACGCAGGAGTCGACGTGTGCCATTTTATAGAAACCTATTGCGTTCTTGTTGCCCTTTCACTTGCGCCTTCCTCGCTTATTTTCTTTCTCCTGCCAGATGCGTTCACCTTTGTCATCTCGAAGGCATTTTTCGTGCCAGCGCATGACCTTCTAAGATCTGTGACCATAACTTGTTCTTAGCGAACATTCAGCCCGGCTTACGTGCACAGCTATATATGATTGATCCAGCTGCACGGCTCGTTTATCAGCGTCTTCGCAGAAGGATGAGACGTAGAAAAGAGGCGAAAAAACAGAGAGGGGACATGGAAGAAAGATGCTCCAAAATTCAACCATGCACCGCCATGAGACATCGGCGGGGCAGGTCGAACGCCACATCTCCGGCACCGCCATTTATGCTTCTGTAGTTTTATTTTCACCTTCAACGTTGCTATGCGAACAAATTTTTCTCGGTGAATATGGCACGAACGAGAATTTTCCTTAGACATCGAGGTGGACACCCCTACATAAGAACTGATAACAGGCTATCTTGCGAGGCTATTGATGCGCTTGGAGATAAAATGCTTTCATCTTCCACAGTGCTGAAGAATACACGTACTTTGCAATTTTAGGTTTACTAAAGCGATAGTAGACTCTTTTTATGAAAGATAAAAGCGAGGTGCATCAAAGGCCCGATGAGTGGCTTCTGGTAAGTTTCCCAATATTGAATATTTCAGAATTTCGACCGCAGCACTAAATTTTTTTCATATCGTAACGTAACAGACATGTAGTATGCCCATTAAATGTAGTGTGTTTTAGGCCCAAACAGCCAGCATTTACTAAAAAGTTTGCCATACATTGACTTAACTACTCGCCGCTCAATTTACAACGAATTTCTCCGATAATGTATTGAAAGAAACGAGCTGGAATGAGTGGTTCTGGCAGTAGCTTCTCGTCAAACAGTACGCCTTTTGCTTAACGCGTACGTATCGGACCCTTCAAATAATGCGTCGAAGCTTGGCCAAAACTGGAAACAACAGTTCAATGGCTGCCTCAAATTTTCTTCCCACGAATTTCAGATTGATAATAAGTGTGATATAAGTCACCGGTTTCGACACCAACTGCTATAATATCTGGTCTTTTCTCCTTTGATATGGCCGCTTTCGGTTTACCGAAGCGGGCACGCCAAGTCTGTACCTAATATTGCACGCAACAGTGACCCCCTGCTCTATAGATAGAGGGGCTAATCTGTGGTTAGCAAAAATCTCTCGACTGTTCACCTCGTGCCCCTATTTATAACCTGTTGTTATAACTTGCAGAAACTGCGTTGTTGCTTTTGAAGAAAGTTTCAGAGGTGATTTTAAGATTCCAGATTAATCTAGACCGCGTGTAAGGGAGGGAGTGATTTCACGGGACCCCAGTGCACGATAAAAAAAGCTATACTTGTGTTATTTCTTAACGTTTTAACGATGTTCCTGTAACTTCTATGCCACGGTGCGTTTCGATCTGCCGACTACAGTCTTCATTTTAGGTTGTTGTCTGTGATTTTTTTCGCAAGTAGTCTAGAGAGTTTTAACGCCCTTTCTGACTGCCTTTTTCTCTGAGTTACATGCGGGGATGAGTTCACGCTATGGCGTAGAAAGAGAAAGAGAGAGAATGAGGGACTCCAAAGTGGATAACAGACGAAGTGGGTGCACAGCCGACCGACAACAGCCATTTGCCATAGCGTGAAACATCCCACGCATTCCCCCTTACGTCTCCCTCCCTTCCATGTAACCTAAAACTTCATCTTTCACGCATCCTGTAATCAAAAATAGTGAAGTACCTAGCATATATTCATATTTGTGGAGAGAAGTAAAAATAAACCTAACAAATATTTAGACGCTGGTTTCAGCACAGTCGCATATTTAGGGCAACTCTTTGCACAACCGCTGGCTGTCATCAGACGTTGAAGGGAGTCTTTCAGAACAGGCAAATAAACCCCGCGGCAAAGCTCAAAGTCGAGTGCAACAAAAACGAATGAATTCAGCGTTCTTAATGGTAGTCGTATGGCTTTTATTTCTAGGGCATAAAAGAAAAGTTATGCAATCACCCGCGGCAGCAGAAAAACACAAGAAGTAACTAGAGTGGTTCACAGAAGCGTATAGTATATAGTGGTAGTAAAAAGGAGTCGTTTCATTTTCTTGTTTTTGTTATCATTGTAGAACTTCTGACGTAGGTGTTTCCTTCTTTTGCATCTTCTCAGTGCCCGTTGCAACAAATTACACAACCACAGAGAAATGCGTTTAGACTGCCTGGGGTAGAATCTCTTGTAAGGCACAATTCAAAGCGCCCCATTTTTCTAACGCTGGCATTCAAGTGTGCTCGCCTTGCTTTTAACCTCGACAGTATTGCTTGATGCCTGAGTCAACTCAGAGGTCATGACATGCTCAGGAAAATTGCTTCGTGTGAGTACATTTATAGGCTTTATTACTTGTTGCTCCACCACTGTGTAGCGTGCAATAACACGGCTTCATTCATTATACTAAAGGCACGTAACACACTTTCCAATTCGCCGCACGGCACCAGGGCTGCAGTCAGCTCAACAACTGTATCGACTCCACGTCATGCAGAGCGCCAGACCTGCTTTCCGCAACATATTTTACGCACCAACGAGCAGAAAATAAAATGTCTGTTTGGTATTCTTTCTAGAGAATCGTTAATACTTGTTAATTGTTGATTACAAGTACTTTCAGAGCCCGAAGGCATTACAAAAAGCAGTTGCTAGCATACACATACAAATCTATAATAATACATTTTCGACGAATACAAGTTAACAAAATACCCTGTCTCAATGGCACCGTTGATGTTAATGTCAGCAATTACTGCAATAGAGCTGGACAGATGGTTACATTCTCTGCTAGTTTGTGGGATAAAAGAGTCGTTGTACAGGTATATTTGGCGAAGTGGGAAAAAAGGTATAGGAATTAGGTTCATAACACAAAGGGAAAAGCGCCAACGTAGACGCATACTTGCAGCTCTGTTAGTGATTGTTAAAACTTGTGCAGTGCATATTGCTATTCGGCCGGCATGACATCCTTGGACTTGGAAGCACCCACATTGACAGCCACTGCTACATTTACACCGATAAATTCGGCCTGACTCCGTGGTGTCCTTGGCAGCACAGTTTTTGACGGCGCACCCTGCTGCATGAATGCAAACGACACATGCCGTCAGTAGTGTGCGCCTCGAATTCGTAAAAGCAGCGTGCCTCCCGCTAGTGTGTGTCTCGCTCAGTGCCCGCTGGCGTGTTTCACATGTCAACACAATAGCTCACTACTGAGCTTGCGCTTTTCTTCTACAAATTACGCTTTTCTTGTAAAAAAAATGTCCTGTACAGTAGTACTGCAAGACTGTTCTGTAAAGGTCCACTCAGTACACCTTTACACAGTCTATCCTGTACTGTCTATGCAAGATATATGCTCGCATGACTTCTGCCTACGACGTTTTGGTAGGTGTACATATGTTCTTATCGCATTCTATTAGATCAGCATAATATAAATCAGTAATATAGCGGAATATAAATAATATCAAATACTATTTCCTTAAACAGGCTAGCAGCCAGTCGGTGTTAAACAAAATGTGCCCCAAATCCTCAAAAATCAGGAAAATGCCATATTTGCTCGCTGTTTTCCGGGTTGCTTAATTTGGTGGTGGGAGGCATCTTAAGAGGGTCTCAGATATGACATGCGGGAGCAATGAAAAGCTAAGTTTACTAAAATTTTAACTAGTGCGGTTAGGCGGTTATGTCAAATGAAGAAATCGAGGTCTTTTTTTTTATAAAGAGAGCTGATTGCACCTTTGAGAATAGAAGAAGCGCCTTATAGTAATTTTCGTGACGCACTGAATTCAGGCAAAGCCGACGGCGAGGCCAAAACTGAAGCACCGATGAGCGCTACAAGCACACGGCCAGATTGATGTCACTGTTCAAGACAACGATTACAGGCATGTAGTTCTTCAGCCCTCGTTAATGTATGTGTGTCGTGTGTGCTTTAACTGTTTGCGCAGCCAACCACCAACATCACAGTGAACCCGGTTGATTGTTCATGTAAAGACGTTCACTCATTCGGCATATCTTAGAAGAATAGGCCAGCTGTGCTCTCAGGCATTTCTGTTTTAGTTTAATCGGGGAATTTGGGTAAATTTCAATTTTTTTCATTACTTCGCAATTATTACTCAAGGTTGCTTTTTAATTCTGAAAATTTAAACAAATTTTTCGTATGAAGGACTTCAATTCTCCTTTTTGACATAGCTGCCTAACTGTTGTTACACCAAATAAAAAGGTCAATAATTTACCTTCTCGAATTTCTCTCCCAAATCATGCCTCCAGCCATCTTCAAATGCCTATGGCTGCAGAACTGTGAATGAGACAAACAAATATTGCACATCACTCCTAATCTTCACATTTTCAGGCATATTTCTTGAAACAACCGATATATGAAGGAATTGTATAGGAGGACAAGACAATTATCTGCCCCGCCGTAATGGTATAATGGCTAATTTACTCGGGTGCTGACCTGCAGGTCACGGAATCGAATCCCGGCTGCGCCAGCTGCCTTTTTAATGAAACCGATATTGCTTTAGGCCCGTGTGCTCAGATTTGGGTGCACATTAAAGTACCCCAGGTAGTCGAAATTTCTGGAGCCCTCCCCTACGGCGTCTCTCATAATTATATAGTGGTTTTGGGGCAGTAAACCACACATATCAATGGCAATTATTGTTGCGAATAGAAGCTTGAGATGTGACGAACTGTGAAGAGTCATGTGTCTCTTCATTTAGCTTCACCGAGCGCTCAGATGTCCCCACCTGCGTTATCATGAAAGGAGGCTTGAGCTTCGTTCACTACTAAATAATATTTCGCAACAAGCTCAAGTGTGATCTCAAAAGTTCACAGAAATGGTATTCTTTAATGACCATCCAAGGTACACAATCAATAAATTTTGTTAGGAAGACAGGACTTCAGGTTTTTATGTCAACTGAGCAATTATTCAAAAGTCAAGAAAACAGACCGAGATTCTAGTTTTAGGCACCAATTATCCACAGAAGGTACTAATGAGACCTGAATTTAAAAAGATGATTAGGGCACGCGTATTTTTACCCAGTGCGGTTTCAAATGCTTCCGATAATATAAATATGCAAAGCCGAAAAACTGTTCACAAGAAAAACTAAATTGTGTCTGAGAGAAGGCAGTAGAAATGGTGGTGAAATTTATCTATATAATCTGTAAAGCTTACAGGAATTTTTTAGATGGGAACAGTGTTCACAAAAATATAAAATGAAAACAAACTACCTAGATGTGGTCTGTAAAGGGTATACCTGAAAGAGCGATTCTCCATTGGCGACCAAAATTTAGGCTGTATTTATTTTTTGCGAATAGAAAACAGCGCGCAATGCTGTACTCGTTCTCCCTATATCTCTCTGTGCGTTTCGTGCGTATGATGCGAAAAAAAAACCTCACAGAACTCGACGTTCCTTGCTTCAGATACTGGTGCCCTACTGGTGTGCCAGAATAAGTAATTAGACGGTATCCCACTTACTCGCGCATATTACAGCTCTCCTTTCACCCACCCCAACGCGACCGTGCCTCAAGGAAGTCCAGCCAGCTATAGCACATAACCAAGCAGGTGGACCTTCGTGCAAACGCGTGAGATACGTTTCTGATGGCCCATCTCTGCATTGCATGAGTGCACCTAAATGGTCTCAACAGCTTGAAGCCGGTTCGCTGTCTCAAAAGGGAGCATCGGGGCAGCACCGACATGTCGTTTGCATACTTGACAGATGTGTTCTCCTCAAATTGCTTCGCCTCGAGCCACCGTGGTGAATAGCTTCTCAGGAACGAGCGCACCACCAACTTGCTATGCGCACGCGGCCTGCTGGTGATTTAGTGAATGGGAAATGAAGCCGCAGCAGCATTTCGCTGAGTAGTTTCCGATTCACGATATTGCCAGCGCACTGATGAGTGCCCCCTACACTCCTGTCACGTGCAATATGCCAACACATAGCTTGCAGCGGTGGCGTCTTCTCGACTCGCAGTACTTTGCATACCCGCTCCGGATCTGCGAAGTGCAGTGGCAAAGATCAAAGAATAAAAATATGGAAGTGAGCTATGTTTTGGCTGGGCATACGCAGAATTATTGCTATGGAGACTCATATATTGCTTTTTAGAGCTCTCGGTGTATTATACTTTTGCAAACATGATGCACGTTCTTTTCAGATCAGTGCTATTTCATCGAATGAGGCCTTCGCCAACGACGCTTTTCACGCAATCTCCCTGGCATATGGGAGCGGGTGCTTACTCGTATCGTTAGTAACAATTTCTCGCTGCATCTTGTGCGCATTTTCGTCTTTATACAGGCAGTAGTAGCAAGCGATCATATTCAAAGAGTCGCTTCATGAGCCACGCTGCGCCAAATGAGCAATTTGGTTACCGTTGCCCGTGCGGGACAGCAGACGCTTCTGTAAGACGAACACCTATAATACTGCGACTATCGTAGTTTTTTTAAGTGTAATGATGCCGTTATAACCTTCTGTGAATATGCACCATCGTCACCGAACACATCGTTTCATTCATAGCGCTCCTGGACGTCACGTTAAAAAAGTCACAGCTTTGCCGCAAAGGCAAAGCAATGAACGCGATAGCAACAAACTGAAAGGTTAAATGCAGAATGTAAAGCAGATGGAAACGTGCCCCACGTTTTTTACGCACAAATGACGCATGAAACTGATTCACAGGTACGGATGCACGCGAATAAGCGTCTCATTTGTTACTTCGCTGTGCCTCAAAAGCGCGCGGTTTTCGCAAACGGAGACTGCAATGATTGCGGTGACCTTTGTGCGCCCAGTAACTACAGCAGAATTGTTCCAGGTGAAACCCGAAGCCAGCCAAGGCGTACGATTTTCCCCTCCTCGCCACCGTGAGATAAGGGCGTGCGAGGGAGCGTCGCTTTCTTTCTTTAAGCCAGGCAAAGTACGCGTAGGAGATTAGAGCGGGTGCTGTCACACTATGTGGTGACGCGCGCTCATTGCGCCATCTTGTTGGTAATGCTGAAAACACAATTCCCCCGAAATGCTCGTGAGCAACGGTAAGTGTCGACATAAATAGCTTGCGGTTTGAGTGGCGAACGACGTGCTCTGGGGTGGCACATGGCAATAAAGAAAAAAAAAGCTCTGGGGCGGCACAGTGGTTCACGCCTCAATTTCATGACGCAGATGTCCTACGCTCGATTCCGCGCGCCGAGCTGTTTTTTTTTCTGAAATTTTATTTGTTGCATTTTCATATATATATCGATACGTATACATATACGGTGCATGACACCGGCGCCGGCGGCAAAATCCAGCTGAAAGTGTCTATATAATTGCTATCGCAATAAAATCCACGCATCTCCACGTAGTGAATGATGATGAGTAGACGAAGCTATAAACTTTAAGGTCAATAATATCTACGTTGAAGTAGCCGACCAGTATACATAGTCTGCGCTTGTAGGTGTTCGATATTGTTCCATCACTAATATGATGAATAATTAGTGTTTCGTTAAATCTGTTTTTATTCTTACACACGCTTATGTTTCGACTATATCAACGGTTTTCTAGACAGTGAGCGCAAACGAGAAAGATAGAACCTCAGGTCCATAATGTGCATATTTCAGTCTCACACTGGTATAGAAATCACTTGTGCTACTAGGTGTTTATACTTTTTTCTAAAATATATGATTGTTATCGATCTTGTTAAATGTTTTTTTTTGCCTCCTATCCTCGCATCTCATGGACACGGACGTGGACGGACAAGTCTCGATTCTAATGTGCTAAACCACTAAAATTGTCTATGCACTCCTCGTATATCCTGAGGTTAATTAGCGTGCTGGTGAAATGTTGGCAGCGAGGATATCCACCTCAAGAACCGACAACCCTTCATACTGCGGACATTGAAGGTAATGCTAAAGCATCTGGTTAATAACTTTAGAGGAACCTTGAATTACATTTGCCGAGGGGCACTTCATACGAACTTCATGGATCCCGATGGACTGTCGGTATACTTTTGCTTCGGATTGTAAAAAGCGAGAGCTGTTTTCGGTTTCAGCATACGTTTTAATCTTGGGGACCTTCGACGCAAAAATTTTAGTCTGTCTGTCTGTCTGTCTGTCTGCACATTTGTCTGTTTTTCCACTTCTAACGACACCGGGTATTTGAAACGGCCGACTCCTCCCGCTGCGCCTACCAATGTTGCTCAAGATCCAGCGTTCATACTTGTGCAATTGTCAATTAAAAAGCAATTATTGCGCATGCCTGGGGCACCATAACAACACGTATATATTCTGCATGTGCGTCTTTTACTAGTAAATGCATACATAAGTAATTTTAAGGACCGTAGCGCTTATCACGCTGCGCTGACCATGCAAGGCTTGCACGAAAAGGCGAGTGTTTCCAACGCTTTGCTAAGACGAAACGGTGGTGGCATCTACCCGTCGCCTTGCATTCTACACTTCATGACCTCTGGGACGGGCGCGCACACCCGTCTCAGAGCCACGTGCTTTGTTTTCTAAGAAAACTGCTAGATGGCGCTCATGTCTCACATGTGACGTTACTTGATGCGCTCATTCGCCTCCACTCTAACGCAGCGCCTCCAGACTACCATTCACCGATTTTCTTGCGCAGAACACCAAATAAATGTTTTGTGTACTCTCTACACACGCAAGACTATCGTCTTTCGACGACATTTGCGGATTAACATGCAGATACAGGGCCATTTTTTTCTCTTTATTTGAGTGTTTTGCTGTCCACTGTGTAGAATGGCAGTTCAAATGCCTGAATAGTTCAAATCTCGGCATTTACACCAGGGTGTTTTTTTATTATCAAGAGGCAGCTCTATGGAAAGCTTTTTTGGTATCACTGTCACACATTTTCGCAGTATTCCTATGGAAAGTTTACCTGAATACATCCAAGTTACTGTACTTATGTCTTGCGACTCATATTGTGTCACTCCCAGTTAACAGCTCAAGCAATAACAATAACATTGTACGGTTTAGTGCCACAGCCTAATCTACGATGACTCGGCGCATATTTCGCAGCACTGGCGAAACGTTGAAGTTCTAAAAGTAACCTTATGGAGAAAAACCCATCGTGAGTGACGTGTAGACAGTTGGAATTGTTTTTTTTTCTGTACTTCCCGCATCAATCACCACAATGACGCATTCATTGTTTCGAAAGCCGTATTGCCACACGCGCAAACTCTAAGTCAGTAGGGCACCCATTGCGAGCACAATCACTTGTTGTTTTGTTTAAATTGTGCCCAAATATAACTACTGGGTCAGCTGCTTTACAAGCAGCCACGTCATCAATACTTTGTTTTGTCTATTACACTCTCAAGTCGGCCTTGAATGCTAACGCGAGCGAATATTTAAATAAAACACATTCGTCACTCTTTTCTTCGTCCGCACTGCGTGAAAATAAAAGCAAGCTCTTAGCCCACTCAAAGAAACTCACTAATCCTTGACCGCGTAAAGTATGATGACCACGTAAACTCTTTATTCCCAGTCATTTATTCTTTGTTTTTTTTGCATCCGGCAATCTAGAGGAGGTAGAAGGCGTAATCTGTTTTACTCTAATAAAAAAGAGAATGGAGGATACACGCGTGATCTGCAAAAATAGTGAAAGAATAAAAAAAACACCACACGCTCCTTCCGAGGATTTAAAGGTTTGCCTGGTTCAACGTTAGTCCGGTCACGAGTAGGGCTACCACCATTGTTTTGGAACGTGTCATGCCTAAGGGAATGGTTCTTGGCATCACGTAGGCCGACGTGGCGCAGGTGGTTTGCCCCTTTTTTCGGTACAGCATTTCTTTTTGTTCTTTTGTAAAAATCAAAAAGTGCCGTTATTTATTCATAACCTGTTTCATTTTTACATTAGGAGACTCGGCGGTTTTTTTCTTTAGAGCATACTTACTCGGCGCAGTCGACGGCGCAATAGGGGAACGCTCACGATCACTGTATTTTTTACCACACTACAAGCGGTACCACTTTGCGAGCACTGCTACTGCCGCCGATGTTATTTTGAACACAACTAGTGATGGTTACATAAATGTAAAAGTAGGTGCTGAATAATTTTATTTCTAATAATAACTTGCTTTGCATGTCGTACAATCCCCCGATAGACTTGTGGAAAACTGTAATATCAGGTAAAAGTGTTCACTTAGGTACTCCACTGCCATTCTTAGGATCATTATTGAAATATGAAAATATTAGACTTCAACAAAGTGAAAAATGAAAAACAGATGTTTCTGAGCAAGTATTTTGGTAACACGAGAAAAATAATCAGGGAAAAGAAAGAGTCTGGTGTAGCTTGCGCTAGTGGTGCAAGGTGGCACCGTTGATGCAACGAAGCTTGTCGGTTCTTAGCTTTCTCTAGCCGTACGAGTGATACAAAATGATGCCAAGTGATACTAAGTTACGCAAAGTAATGCCAAGCTACAGTCGAGTAGTGCATAGTCGTATCTCCCGCTCTTTAGGGGACATACGTTGTGTTCTACTTCAAATGAGTCGAGTCCAAATGTCAGCGCCCCAGAATTCCCGGTAAGTGGCTTCCTCGTCGGCAGTACGAGCATTTACCGGTTTCTTCATCTCTGCGTCTGGCACCCCCGCCACGCGCCAACCTAAATTGAACGAAAGAGTGCGAGTGCCATTGTCCTTGAGGTCACGTCTGGCATGACCGAGTGGTGTCGCGCAGTGTCCAGGCAGGTTTGGGTGGCGGAGCACTGTGTGTACGAGCGAAGCAGGCACAAGCTGTGTAACCGTTAGCCAGACGAAGCGCGCTGCCGTCGTCATGGCGCAGAGTTTTTTTTTTTTGGGGGGGGGGGGCAGACTACAGCTGGCGCAAAGAGTACCGCTGTTAAAAACAAATACCGGAGCTTAACACAAGAAAAAGCAATGACTGCAGGAAGATAATCATGACAAAGAAATATCCTTTACCAAAATGAAAGCCAAGTAAAAAAAGATTGGCAGCGTGTTCTGGCAAACTGAAAGACATGTACAACGTTTTGCAGTAAGCAAGGTGCATCATTGTGACACAATGTAAAGAATGAATACATCTAATCAGAAATACTGTGTTCAACTGAACAAGTGTTCTTCACACTGGGCATAATTTTCACAGCCACTTGTTCACTATACGAGAGGCAGGAACTGAAGTGTTCAGTTCTCCCCAACGATATTACTTGACATTCGTAGTATGATGCACGTGTGCGAATGCAAGTGTGGGCAGATGAGGATATAGTGTTCAGTGCGAATACAAAACGTGATAGAGCTGATCATATCCGTAGCTAAGTAATAGCATAGATTCAATCGTCGAATAGTGGAGAAATGCTGCAGCACATATACCGTGTACGTGTCATTCCTAGTGCGATTATCATTATTGCATCATTACCCAAAATTGTTACTCTGAAGTACTATGCTTTCGCAGAGATACCCGAAGAAAAACCCGCAGAAAATAGTCTGACCAAATTTTTTCTATCGGCCAAGCAGAAAAGGTTACACACTGTGCTTAATCAAACGTTTGAGGGGCATTAAGCACGAAGCCCTGGGGTGCAATGCAGCATGGCCCGTGCTTCTCGGGTAGACGAGTTTGCACCGAGCTCGCTTGCGATGGCCGTGGCATGAAGACAGTGTAGAGTGCGTGATAGCAGCTTTGTGAAAAATGGCTACACGAACGTGCGTGGCGCTGCAGACGCATGCGGGACATTTGCGGCTGTTATCAAAGGAAGACCACGGGTGAGCACGTCAGCGCCGCCACTCACTCAACATCTTAGCAGTGCAGCGACGTCAACGTGATTGTCGTGCTGTATTTCTGACAACTCCACACGTGCCTCCCCCAAGCGTGTTCCTGGGCGTATGTCCCTTTTCGCACAGGTGTATTCGTTTCACCTGCAGTATGAAAACTTCCACTCTCGAAGGGAGCAAGGGTGCACATGCAGCACTTTCGTGCTGCTGGTTTCGCTTCTATCAAATATTGCAGATAAACATAGAGACAGGTAGACACCAGAGGCACTCGCATCTTGTCGGCAACGCGGCTATGATTGGATATCATGTCGTGAGCGCGGTGAAATTGAATGCGAGACATCGTAGCCACGTGGTTACATCACTTTTACTTCTGCGTGCACGTGTGCATAGTCGGCGCAATAAAGCTGATAGATTAATCACCGCTCGACATGAGTACAGCCCCTCGGCAAGAGCAAACGTGGTGGGCGTACCCGATATTCACCGCGGGCGTCTGTCAATGAAACTGATCAACGCGTGAACTCGGATAGAAAGTCGTTGATACTGAGAAGGCCCAAGTTCAACTCTTGACTGTGATGGTGCTGATTTGACTGTCAAGCATTCGATAAAGAGAATGCTAAGTGGCAGCTTCTTGCATATAAAATAACTTAGTGAGCTTACAATACTTGTGCAATGCTAAAGCCATAGAGGAGCTTGGGTTGACCAAGCTTCTTGCAGCTTTGTAAGTTGGTCGTCTACTCATGTGCGTGCTCGGCTTTTGTTTTAATTTTGATAGTACTAATTGTCTGAGGCTTAACGAGCATTACACTGAGCTGTCTTGTCTTTATTGATAAGGCTTGAATTAAAATCTAATTATCTTGGGCATAATTGCCGAGGCCATGATCAGTATCGAGCTATTGAACATAACCGTAGTTGTCATCATATATGTATGTGGTTATTAGCATAGTTTTAATTAGCCTCTTGAATATTAACGTCACATTACCAAGCATAGTTTAGTTAGCTCATCAAATAGCACGCTTTAGTTAGCCCGGTTCTAGCTTTACATGGCTTCATAAGCATGGTCTTCTTAGGATGTGGCTTAATTACCTCGGCCTTACCATGACTTGGCGTAATTAGCTTGGTCACAACATGTCCTGGACAAGGAGGAGGAGGAGGAAGAAAAAAATTCAAAGGCAGAAAGGTTAACCTGCACTAACTAGCCACCAGCCAAGCATACGGTCCAGCCAAAAATATTACAGCATGTATCCACGGAGTGAGTGATGATGAGTGCGGCGAAGCTTCAGAGGGTTTATTGGCACAAACTGTGAATCGTCTGTCTCTCTGTCCATCCGTCTGTCTGTCCGTCCACACCTTATGAACGAGTCATTAACTAGGTGGTGACATTCCACAAGCCAGGAGGGACAGACCCATGGCTTTAGGATCTTCGCGCCTAATAGCTAATTAACCGGCCGTACTTGCTCGCGTGCTAGCGAGCGATGACAACAAAGATGACGCGCACCGGCCGAACAGCGCACTAGAAGTTACAGGCTAACTATAATTATTACCAAATGGCCATTAGTTTGGTAGTGGTCACGATGTGTAAGACGCTGTACTAATTGCCTCTGCAAAGGAAATCTGTGTCAAGGCCAGTGAGCGAGCCCGCCTGGCGCCATCATCTCAACGACGTCACTTAACCCGACGCACCGGTGCGTCTTACGCACCGCATGGCGAGCTCCTTCAAACCACGGGCCCGATAGCACCCCTATGATGCAAGCGGCGCCATCCAGTCTGGCGAGTCTTACGCAATGCGTGGCAACACCATTCGTTCATGAGTGCAGCCGAGCGGCGGTTTCTGAGTGGAGGAATCGGACATCACGGCCAACAGCGCTTCTGATTGTACGTTGGTGACGTAAGGTGTCACCCGGGGCCTATAGAAACAGCCAAGCGGCATGTCGCTAGAAGCCGACGTATGCGTCAGAGAGAAGACATCTCGGCTCTTCGAGTTCCTAGGCTGTCGGCCTCAATGCCGAATATGTAACACCTCTTTTACTATGCTGTAAATAAACCTTGCTTTAACTCATCGTCGTCTTGTGCGCTCGTCTATTAGCTCTGCGCACAAGCAGCCGCGAGCTGAGAAACACGCTACCGAACAACCTTGGCGGCCCGTGACCTCGGCGCACTACGCCACATTGTCGGCGGCGGTGTGAGTCGTAACAACGCTCAGCCGGTGCTAATCTCAGTGGGAACGATGCTGCGTATTCTAAAATAGACCTAATGCACACAATAGAAGCTTCAATATAAATTCAAAGAGCCCGTGTCTCTAAAAAATATCGCCACGAAAAGTTTCTGACACCTTTATTGCATGGGTGCACTTCTGCACTCAGTTGATTGACAAACAAATGAAAGAAGATGTGTCTGGTTTGAAAACACCGCTAAACTTCATCGACTGTGCTTGACGCGATGACTGGTTTTATCGTAACCAACGAAACGCAGCGCGCTGAGGGGTGGATTTCACTTTTTCGCTCTGTTGGCTCGTTCTTAAGGAAGCGCTGCCAGAGCTCGGGAAGATGCAGAGTTTTGCGAAACTTGGTCGATCCTGCGTAGTGCCCCTGGTGCGAGATTATGAAACAATAAAACGTCCAATGGCTGCCACCGTGCATCTTTATCCCATTAATCCGCTAAGCATGCACCAATTCCCACGTCGAAAGCTGAATACACAGAGAACCCTCTTTTTTTATTTGTTTCAGTTGATTGCCGGTAAAAGGGGGAAGCTTGTTGTTGTTGTTTTTTTTTTTGCCGGCCTTAAGTACGGACAGAGCTGCTATCTGCTTCATGCAGCTTCAGAACTTGTCCATAGTGTGCATTCAGCCACGTCGTATACATGAATGGGTATTCGTTACTGGGTCAGGAATTCGGCCTATGAATACGAAGTTTGTGCATTGTGACGTAACAGCGCGGACGACGGGACGAGAAATTTACAGTACATATCGCTGTGTCCTGGTGACTCCTGCATCTAAAAACAGACAGCGCTGTGTTCTGTATATTAACCATCCCGTCGCAGGCGCTGCTTCGCCCCATTGGTAATTAAGAAACTAGCCCCCTAAAAACCGAAGTTTGTCCAATGCGTTGAATATTTCGTTGCCAAATATATCGGTGCATAAACGCTGCCAATGCAAGTTATAAGTTCGAAATTCAATCGGGTTGTTGTTGAACATCATTGTTAGAAACGTTCATGAATTTACTCAAAGTAATTTGATATGAAAGACGCACGAAAGAATTAAAGTGACGCAGCCTAATATCTACAACGTGCAGAAGTAATCATGGTGGAACCGGATGAAGTACAAAGATGACAAAGACAATGCGGATCTATCATAGTTGTATTAAAATGACAATATACTTTATTTTGACATTATTGCAGAAGAAATCCACTTACTTACACATGTCTATTTATGTGCATAGGCATATCGATATTCTTCATTCATTTTTGTTTATAGCCAGCTTCGTTCTTCATAAAACTATGCATTTGCGCAAGAAGTGGTACCTAAATAGCAGACTACTTTCAATTACGACTTCCAGCATATAATTCTTCCTCACTGCTTGGCAAACATGTTCAATCTGCACGTATGGACGAGCTCAATATGCTTCATATTCTCTGTTTTGTTTTCTATAAGAACGTTCTGTTGTTTTTTGTTTAACTTATTTAAACTTCCGTCAAGGCAGCAGCAATGTCATGGGTAATTTTTTTTACTTTATTATCTGCATACTTGTACCAGAAACGTCCAAGAATAACATTCCGCCACAAGCATTCATGAAAGATGTAAGAAAAAAAAAGGTACTCGTGTTAGCCATGCAAGTTTTTCTGGTGGGAGTTCTTTTTCTCGATCTTTGGTATTTCAGTTTGTCAGAATATTTACATATACTATATCAGATGGACGAGTAATTGTGCTCGCCTACACATGAGGCATACACTCAATGTAATTGAGCAGATAGGTCGTGGGGCGAAGATGAGTGCATTTTCACTGAGGAGGTGGTTCAGCAGCGTCTGACAATGCGACAACACCCTCTTTGCTATCAGGCGCTGTAACATTCGCGTGGTCGTGTAGGAGTGTACCGAATGCAATAGAAATTCCTACAAAGCTACATATCGGGAACTCTAAATGGGCCCTACCTATAGCGCCGGGTACTACCTCTGGAGCCTGGCATTAAAACCAGCATGAGAATGATGGGTGCTGAAGTACGTAGTATTGCCAACGGGTATTTTTTCTTCGCTGTCGATGAATTTTTCGGTTTTGCTATTATAATTTTCAAATCGACATCAGTCGCATCGCTTTCGTTGACAATACGCACCAAAGCGCTATCTTAAAAGACACACACACACACACACACACCCACACCCACACACACACACACACACACACACACACACACACACACGCACACACACACACACACACACACGCACACACACACACACACACACACACACACACTTCAATGAATCAACTATTCCCCCACTGTTCCTTGTCCTTTCGATACCATGTTGCCCATTCCGTGGAGAACAAAAATACTGTCAAACAACTGTATGGCAGCTTGTATCGGTGAGTCCCCCGTTTGTTCTATGGCGACAAGGTAGGTTTGTTGTGTCTTATTGCCTTATATCTTTCACTCTTGTGATGTCCCTCTCATATTTTTTTTTCTCGAAACAGCTCATTCTCACTGTCGTAACGCGGTTAACAAAAGCAACTGAATTATGTAACAATTGTTTTCCAATTCTTCATCTTTTTAACATATCGAAAGTTACATGTAATTTTGTGAAATTGAGCACATATGGGCTGTACTACGTTATTTTCTGCTGCCCCGATTCCCTCAAAAAGAAGCTCTTCAAGCTGCCCATAGCTAGCTTACCCTTTTTTATCATACTTATATCGGTCATTTTATAGCCGTTTTTTTAGGTGTGTGGACAAACATTTTCTATGTCATCTTTTTGAAGCTTGAACTGAAGCATCACTTTTACTCTCAAAATTACTTATGTTTTGTTATGCAGAGCTTCGTGCAAACATCCGAACTGTTCGTGCGACGATGGTGACCTTACAATTTTTAAGAAATGCCTTAAATTTTCACCTGATAAGTATACGAAAAATCTTGCAAACACGTCCAAAATTTTTTATGCCTCAATTGAAATTATCGCACCACAGCTGTTCGAAGGTCGGTTCCAACATATAGCATTTTAGACGTACAACCAGTCCAAGTATCCAGCCATTCTTAGGGATCATTTACGAAGAAAAAGCTTAGTGCATTAGTCCCCAGATGCCTTGGAAACTACCAGGCATATTGCCTTGGTTACGCCAGTCGTCTCAGGAGCGTGATTCGGAGCATGTTCGCAGGATCAGGCGTTGCCTCGAGCGATGTGACATCTGGAGCTCGCTATCGCAATACGCAATACACGCAATTTTGTAGACTCACTCAGGACGTCTGAACCTTGTAGGTGCTCCAGACGTTGTAAAAGCGGCGATAAAGATAGATACTACGAAAAAACGAATAATTTAAACGTGCAACCTTTTACAGTAAGTTTATTACAGACAGGGTAGAAATAAGACAATGATTTAGAACGGGAATGTTTCTTTTAAAGAGTGGTCACAAAAATCAAAGTAAAATAGGCATATAAAATGAAAAAGAAGCAGCTACTTGCTATTTATGGGCCTCACTTTCTAATAATAAATTTGATATCACTCTTGGTTGCCTTATGTTCATACAAGCACTTCTAAATTGCTACAGGGCAAAGCTCTAGTGAACTTCGCATTCTTTCCTGGTATGTCATGCCCTGGCAGTCACTTATGTGCACACTTTTTTGGTTTTTATTGTCTTGCTTTTATTTTTGCCAAGCTCAAGCCAATGAAAACGCACACTTTTGTAGTTTAAATATGTAGTGTTTAGCATTAAAAAATGCACTATTTTAGTGCTCTTTTTTGTTATTTCAACGAGTGTTGGCCCTATATACCATCCTTAAATTTATCTTGTACAAATATTAATTCATGAGTATGCGGATCGTAATTGTTTGTCTTTTTAAGGCGACAGCGTTGAAGAGCTCGTTTTGTGGAAATTTCGGCGTCAGCGTCGGCGTGGTTGGTTGCGAGAGAAAAGTCATCTTTACCGTGACATAAAAACTGATATATGTGCAAATAAAATATAGGTTACAACTTTTCGGTGAGAATGAGAATCTAACCCAGGCCGTCTGCGTGGCAATTATAGGTGTTCTACCACAAAAACATGCTATTGCTTCTATCTACATTAAATAAAAGAAAACTACTACGTGAACAACATGCAATAGAAGAAGCCTTTATAACACGTGTGATATTTCGTGGCAGCAGCGTCGAATCACGCCAGGCATGGAAAAATATAAATTGCGCTACGACTGGGTGTTTTAAAGGCCTTTAGTTACAGCGCAAGATGGACGACAACATCCGTACTAACTAGGACAATTTGTAATACTATAGTTTTGAAGGCCCACCCATTGCCAAGCGCTCAGACATTTTTATTCATCACCATTGGCAAAAGCTTCAACCAAGTGAACTGCATGCTTGGGTAGGCTCGTGTGTTGCCTTGCGACCATGTAGTGGACCGGCCCTTCGCTGGTTCCAAAACAGAAAAATTATGAGGTAGTGGGCACTTAAAAACTGTAGCCTACTTGCAGTAGTCATTCCAGGATATAGTTTGTAATGGTCACTGTTAGGCGCACATTCTTCCAAAACTCTGCAGAGTCTTGGAAGAATGCTAACATCATCTTAATACATAAAAAAGGAGATGACAAAGACTTGAAGAATTACAGGCCGATCAGCATGCTCTCCGTAGTATACAAGCTATTTACAAAGGTTTTGCTAACAGAATTGAGACAGCATTAGAATTCAATCAACCAAAAGAACAAGCAGGATTTCAGACAGGCTACTCAACAATCGATCACAATCATACCATCAATCAGGTAATAGAGAAATGCTCAGAATATAGTCAACCACTATACATATCCTTCATAGTTTACGAGAAGGTGTATGACTCAGTAGAAATATAAGCACTTATGAAGACACCGCGCAATCAGGGCGAAGCATATAGAAACATCCTGGAAGAAATATACAGGGGATCAACTGCTACCATAGTTCTTCATAAAGAAAGCATCAGAATACCAATCAAGAAAGGTGTAAGGCAGGGGGACAGAATCTCCCCACTGCTATTTACCGCGTGCTTACAGGAGGTTTTCAGAAGCCTAGAATGGGAACAGTTAGTGATAAGAGTTAATAGAAAGTACCTTAGTAACCTGTGCTTCACCGATGACATTGCGTTGCTGAGTAACTCAGGGGACGAATTGCAACTCGTGATTGCGGAGTTAGACAAGGAGAGCAGAAAGGTGGGTCTTAAAATTAATCTGCAGAAAACAAAAATAATGTACACAAACCTCCTAAGAGAGCAGCGCTTCGAGATAGGTAATAGTGCACTTGAAGTTGCAAAAGATTATGTCTACCTAAGACAGGTAATAATCGCGGAGCCGAACTATGAGATTGAAGTAACTAGAAGAATAAAAACGGGTTGGAGCACATTTCCAAGCACTCACATTGTGACAGGTAGATTGCCACTATCTCTCAAAAGGAAGGTATATAACAGCTGTATCTTGCCGGTACTTAGCTACGGAGCAGAAACCTGGAGACTTACAAAGAGGGTTCAGCTTAAATTGAGGACGACGCAGCGAGCAATCGAAAGAAAAATGGTAGGTGTAACCTTAATAGACAAGAAGAGAGCAGAGTGGATTAGGGAACAAACGTGGGTTAAGGATATCATAGCTGAAATCAAGAAGAAGAAATGAACATGGGCCGGGCATGCAGCGCGTAGACAGGATAACCGCTGGTCATTAAGGGTAACTAACTGGATTCCCGGGGAAGGCAAGCTAGTTATGGGGAGGCAGAAGGTTCGGTGGGCACATGAGATTAAGAAGTTTGCGGGTATCATTTTGGAAGAGCAAGCGCAGGAAAGAGTTAACTGGCGTAACATGGTGGAGGCCTTTGTTCTGCAGTGGACGTAGTCTGGCTGATGATGATTATGATGATGATGCTGGCTCATAAAGCAATATTTCATTTTGTATTTATTTTTTTAATTTTTATTCATACATTAGTATCCTCTAGACACTACGGCTTTACAGAACATCGCTCTGTTTACAAAATGGACATTTTAATGAAGAACAATTTGAAGAACTGCCGTAGAGTGGTTGCTATGAATGAGAACTCCCCGGGAACGCAAAATCACCGCTAAAGAATATGTTGGCGGGACCCATAGCGTAATCTCTAAACTTTCGATCAAAGCTTTATGTGTTTTACGTCATGTTCGCGTCACACTTTCACAACTGTTTTAAAATTGAAATGACTAAATTTTATTACACTGTTTACATTAGCCAAAGTTTCACAGTATATCCAAGAGCTGGACGGTGATTTCGAGTAAGGTTTGTGATAGCGTTTTCATCCAATTGGAAGATAGTTCCTAATAGCTGCCTTTCGTCGTACGATACGAGCGAAATATCCCCTGGGTTTTCGATACAAACAGTGTTCGGGAATGTGAGCCGTTTTGCGCAGGAAAGATTGCCATGCCGAAATCAAGGCCTTTCAGTGGCACTTCGCATTCTTTCTACGACTCCGCTCACGTGCTGGAGTCACGTCTCGGCGTCTATGCCTCGAGAAACATGTTTCCTGCAGCCGTGACTCCATATGCGCAGCACCTGCTATATACCATACTGGACATGCAGTATTCTGGCGTCTTCAACGCTAAGAAATGGGCCGGAACTAGAACGCAGGGGCAAACTCGAAAGAGTCGTGCGAACTGCCCGAACTCAATTTATAACAATGGCTCCCGTATATCAAAGAAATTTGCACATCAAAGGAAGTTCGCTTTCTGCATTGTAGTTCAGTGTGTCGGGTATTAGCACGGCATGAATGATAGCAAGCGACAAAAATCAAGAAGCCCAAATGTTTTGCCATGTGCTATCGCTTAATGTACGTGCCTAGCTATTGAAGTTATCAGCAATGGTCCAAAAAACGTATGTTCTATGCAAACTTTAAGTAAGTACGACATGGTTTGGTTGCATGTACACTCTTTGGCATGTGCAATTTCAGCTGGCAAGAGCTTTTAACAAGTTTCCAGTTGATATGCTTTTGTTTCTTATCTTTACATACAAGGCACCTTATTCACAAGAAGTTTCGAGAATTCGCATAACACATCTACCCTGTCTGAGACTTCTAACTACTTTGTGATCCTAAAGAGTATTTGAAAATCTCATAGTTGTTAGGTTTATAAAACACTCACAAAACTTGAATACCCCGGCCGTAAACGACATATTGTAATCCTCGTAAAGGCAAAGCCAGCGGAAGGGTTAAAATTTAGGGTTGTTTTCACGAGCAACAGCTGGAGTGACGATGTTATGAGCTCCACATATCTTCTGATAGCACGTGACGTACGGTATCATTGAATGCCCCTTACAAAAGTTGTCTGAGGAAATTCTTGCCTCTGAAGAGAAAATTAGCTCATTGTGCTGAAAATTGGGAGCTAGATATTGTGGAGCACAAAGGCTTTAACTAAATAAATGGTCTGAAATTGTCAACATATGAAGCAATTATTAGTTTTCGGTTATGGCCAGCTAGGAGCCGAGGATTCCAGCCTCTGTGATTCATTGCGAGCACCGCCAACTGTCAAGTTGTTTTTCTACATTGATTCCTCTTTCGCCTCACTTCCTTTTTGCTTTCAATTTCTGTCTGTTTCATTATATATATATTTTTTCATCGACGTTGAACGGGATCTGACCCCATTTTGTGAACATTTTTTTTCTCCAAAAGTTTATCTTTTTTTTGTCTTTCTTTCTCTCGTGCGGCATTCGTTGTGTCACCCATCCGAAGTATTGCATGGGCGCACGTGGGCTCGGAGCGAAGAAGAAGGTGAAAAGAAAGAAGACAGCATGCGCCAGTTTATAATGGCGATAAATATTTCTCAACGCGAGCGAGAAAAACAGAAAACGTTATAGATTCGTTGTAAAATGGCCTATGAATACCCTAATTTCTTGAACATACGTCGTTACGAACAAGCTGTCTTTATTTGTAGTGCGTCCTAAGATAAAGAAGACGAAAAGAGCACGTGCCGCTTGAGCGCGCTAGGCACAGCTCAGTTTTGAGGCATGCGAAAGCGGCGCAACAAAATTCTTAGCAATATCCGCATTAAAATGCTGACTCTCTTTTTGGGATTATTTTTGCGGAAAACACCCTTTCAGGTGAAACCCTGTAAAGACTGCATTTTTACAAACGTAGCCTTGAGGCGGCGAAGGCATCTTGATGTCAAGTGGTGGCGTCTAAAGAAAGCTAATGGAAAGCTGTTGTTGTTGTTGTTGTTGATGCTGCTGCTGCTGTTGTTGTTGTTGTTGCTGTTGCCACTGCTGCTGCGCCTACTGCTGTTTTCATCGTCATCTAACCTGATATAATTCAAGAAAAACACATATAAAAGTTTACTCAATTCACGCGAACACTTGTCGCAACACTAACGTGATGAGGAGTGTCATAATTGGGGTGCTCTCATGCTGCGACAGCCTTCACCTTTTCAGCATCGCCAGGTGACCAAAACTGAACCGATCGAACAATGAGCGCACAGGAAGGCAGCACGCACCCAGCGGCGCACTTTTGGGCTCGTCCTCACGTTGGGTCTGCAGAAGGTCACACGAGAAGTAGGTCACGCTATGCGCCACAGCATACGGGCGTGTAAGCGATAGTGGTAATATGTGTTCAATTAGCACATAACTGCTAACGAAATCATAAAAAAAGAAAGCCCGAAGTAAAGCGAGTGGCTTAGGTCAAGAAGGATATAGTCAACGCACAATTATTCACTATAAAAGCACTTGCAGGGTGATATCATTTCCAAAAACACGTCTTGTGCCTTCTCCTACGGGAAGCACTATAAGGAAGGACAGTTTCAAAATCACAACTTTGAAAAATTTCTTCTGTGACTGGCGCTGAATGCTATATGAGTGATTTACATGCCCTCCTCAGTATATTGTTTCTGGGGCCATTTTTCATAAATATTCTTTTCAATATATACAGTACAACATAATGCTCTGAAATTTCAGGGAAAGAAACGGTCATGTCCAGCTAATAGTGTTTAAGTATAATATTTATAATCACGATTGAAGTATTACTCTGTACAATTCGTACGTATCATACGAAGCAGCAACGACAAATTGACTCAAGGCGTTCGAAAAGTCCAGCCAAAGTTTCGCACTTTAAGCACTGAACAGTTATTCTTGATTTTTGTCTCACTTTTTTTCCTTTTTCTATTTCTGAAGGTATAACGACGCCGATTCTTGCTGCCCGAGTAGCTCAGTCGGCAGAGCGTTAGCCTTTTAACCTAACGGTCCAGGGTTCAAGCCCCTGCTCAGGCGCGGTTTCGTTTTGTTTTTGCTATCTTACGTTTATTTTTTTCAGAAATGTGTTATATGCCTGCATAGGAATACAGGTTTAGAAGTGCGCGGCATTTCCTCCTCAACGGCGGATGTACACAAGTCTACACCACAGACTGCACTCCTGACTACACTGACTGCTCGCTATTGCCAAGGATGCAAGGATACTACATATTCTGAGGATGAGCGAATGACGGCAGTTGATCGTCATTGTCACTAAAGAAAGTCCGGCTTAGAGTTGCTGTCTATGTTACCTTGAGGAGTCATACACAAGAACTCTAGTACCACGCACGTACCCGGCATCCGAAGGCAGGGTCATCGGCCGTCCGGTTCATGACGTCGGACAGGACTGTGCACCCCATCGGTGCAGACTTGTACGGTTGCATCTGTTTTTCAGAAGGAATGTCGGAGACTTCTAAACTGTATCCGACTATAAGTGCATACCACGTTCATAAGAAAATAAAATAGATATATAAAAATAATACTAACCAAGCCAAAGCAGGGGCTCGGACACAGAACCGTTAGGTTAGAAGCATAACTCTCTACCGACTGAACCCATCGGGCTGAATGAATTGGTGACGCTATATCACGAAAAAAATTACATAAATTGAAGAAATGTTGTGCGCGTGTTTTTAGAGCGAATCTTAGGCAAGACATTTCGAACGTCTTTCGTCAATTTGTCGTCGCTGCTTCGCACGTTAGCTCAATATTGTACAGAGGAATGTTTCAATAGTTTTTGTTGTTGTTGTTGTTGTTGTTGTTGTCGTCGTCGTCGTCGTCGTTGTTGTTTTTGTCGTTGTTGTCGTCGTCATCGTTGTTGTTGTTGTTTCTGTTGTTGTTGTTCTTGTTGTTGTTCGTCTTGCCTAATATGCTCGAGTATTGCCCTCCAAGAACGTGCCTTTATTGCATGCTTGGGGTTTGTATATACATGACTGGGATGTAGCATAGGCACTCGCGCACTGCTCCTCTTACCCTGCCGTAGTATGTGACACTATATTCACTGCAATGCACCCACACTGATCATACACCTGTCAGGAGTTGACGCCGCAGAAGAACTTCGCTACATCGCGCATAATACCACACTGATGCATGAAAATCTTCCACTGAACTCCTCTCGACGCCCACAGAACCTCGCTTCATTACTGCAAATATAGCTGCCATCAAAGACTTCGCGACGGGACTCTACTATGCGTTGTCGGGTGTGGGTCGGCGTTGCTTTCACCAATTCATAGTTACCCCAATGGTACGGCTGACTCCCCTAACTGTGATAAATGCTATTGTGTAGAAACTCTCGACCATGTCTTGTGACATTGTCCAGACTTTGAAAGAAGATTGCCGGACTCTCCAGTGTGCCATAAGGAGGCTGAATGATTGACCCCTTACCTTTGAGAAGATCTTGGGAGCGTGGCCTTCACTTACTTCAGCCCAGAAAGCCACACGAGCCCTTCTACAATTCTTGAGGGCCACATCACTGTGTGACCACCTGTTAAACCTGTACTGCGTGTGCGGTGTCTGTGTTATGTGCAATGTGTATCTCCTCCTCCTCTCTCTCTATTTTTCGCCCTGATTCTCCTCTCCCCTAGGTAAGGTAGCAAAATGGACTTAGTCTAGTAACCTGTCTAGCTTTCTGATATTTTTTTCTTCTCCCTCTCTCTTTCTCTCTCTCTACGACTGGACTGGGAGCGCAGCACGTTGCGTAGTCAGGCTGGTCTCTAAGGGAAACTATTAGGTAGGCTTTAACATATTTCCAACTCGGCTGCTGACCCGCAAGTCGCGCGTTCAAATCCCGGCTGCGGCGGCTGCATTTCCGATGGAGGCGGAAATGTTGTAGGCCCGTGTGCTCAGATTTGGGTGTACGTTAAAGAACCCCAGGTGGTCGGAATTTCCGGAGCCCTCCACTACGGCGTCTCTCATAATCATATAGTGGTTTTGAGACGTTAAACCCCACATATCAACCAATCAATTAGCATACTTCTAGCGATGTCAATCAAATTAAACCATGAAATAAATACAATAGCAATTTTATGTGATAACGCGTAAACGTACAGTTTTCCTTGAACTTCAGCTCGATTGTGATTAGATTGAAACACATAGTTAACATGTATAAAACGGTACATGATCATATATTCTCATATATGTTAAGTTTGAAAGCCCTCCATAAAGAATAATTTCAGTACGACAGAAGTAAGCCGTAGAGTTCTGAAAAAAAAAACTCCATTTGGGTGGCGGAATTGCTGAGTTGGTCACTGTTAATTTTAACGTAAAGCGTGACACGTAAACAAAGACAGAGCAAGATAAAAAATGACAGAGCATTTAAGAAAGCTGCTACTCAACAAGGCAGAGCATCAGATTTAAGAGCGGGTTTTACGAAGAGTGCGCTATTTTTTCATGAAATTCAATTATCATTCAAGTTCAAAGTCAAATGGAAGATAAATTTCAAGAGACATTTGCAAGAGAGACCCCCAAAGCCTGAACACGGAAGACCCCCTCTCCCCCCATAATTTCCGTCACTGATTCGCGCTTTCCTGATATATGGATGTTTTTTTCGGACAAACAACTGTGCGGGCTGCACAAACCTAGCAATAGCAAAATGGCAGATTCCACATACACTGGGAGTCGATGATATGCGAAACACGAATGAGAATGGTTGATATATCACTTTGAAATCAGCACTACGCAACGAGGTCGAGGTGAATGATGCCGTACATGACTTCCGTGTCATGATTATCATGTTTGGATGTGTCGTTTACCTTCGTCATCTATTCACGTCACGTGTCCAAATCTAGTATATGTGAAGCTAGCGAAACGGCCCTGAGCACGCTATGAGTGTGCTATGTTGTCATGTTCTTACATGACGCGCGTGTCAGGATTATCATGTTTCCACCAGTCACATGTTTCGTCATCCATTGACGTCACGTAACATCAAATTTGGTATATGTGGAGCAAGCAAAATGGCCGCGAGCTCATCATGACAGGCTCAATATACTCCAATGTAGCGTTGACATGCGCGCACGCTGAGCACAGCGACACTGCGTTAGCAAAGCGCGAGCACTCTGTAGTCTAGCGCCAGGTGCGACCAGCGCCAGCGCCATCAGCGCCCGTCAGCGCGGCCCGACGACAACTGGCGCGAAATGTGACATACTGCTTTTCACACCGATGCGTAATCCAGACAACAGTGCGCTTCCTTCTTTTCGTGACGGAGGGAAGCCGGACGCGCTGAAACGCGCATGCGTCAAAGCAACGCAGCGCGACGCGCGCCTGCGAGTATGCGGCGCGACCGGCGCCTTGCATCGCAACGCAGGCGTGACGCGACGAAAGGAACGCCGGCGAGCCCGCGCACCGCGTCACGTCGAAATGTATTGGCGCGTTGACTTTGGCATGTAGTCATGTTCTCACATGACACGCACCTCGTGATTATCATGTTTGCACAAGTCACATACCTTCGTTATTTATTGACGTTACGTAATACCAGAATTGACATATGTGAAGCTAGCGAAACGGCCACATGAGTGAGGCATGTAGTCATGTTCTTACATGACATGCATGTCTTGATTATCATGCTTGGATGTGTCATTAACCCATGACATCCGCTCGCGTTGCGTAACACCGAGTTTGGTACATGTGAAGCTAGCGAAACGGCCGCGAGCGCATCATGAGCGTAGCATGTAGTCATGTTGTTACATGACACGCATCTCATGTTTATCATTTTTGCACCAGTATCATACCTTCGTCATCCATTCACGTACCAAGTTTGCTATATGTAACGCTAGCGAAATGGCCGTGAGCGCATCATGACCGTGGCATGCAATCATGTTACATGACACGCATGTCGTGATTTTCATTTTAGGGTCTGTAGGTTATGTCCAAGACAAAATCATGTCATTCCTTACCAGTTTTGCCACATGTCATGCGAACGAAACCACCGCAAGAGCTGCAGGACCACGAAATGTAAATCATCACATTGATGACATACATATCATAATTTTCATGTTATGACTAGTCAGATATGTTCTCCATACAGTCATGTTATGTCATACGAGGTTTGCTATAGATCCGATTATCCAAATGGCCAAAAGTGCTAAAAGCCGTAGATAGATAGATAGATAGATAGATAGATAGATAGATAGATAGATAGATAGATAGATAGATAGATAGATAGATAGATAGATAGATAGATAGATAGATACGCTCAAAGTTGCCGAAGTTCGCTAAGAAATGCTTCGCATTTAAAAACCATCACTGCAGCTTTATTCAGGCCACCCCACCGCGCTTGAGTGGGCTATCACAAAATAAACAATAATGATTGCGCTTCGCCCCTCGCGTGCATCTTCTATGCTTAAGCTGACAACCTCAAAGGGTTAGGTTTTTGCAACACGTTGTCATAAGTGTGGCCGAAGGTCTACTGAAGACCGTAAAGCACGGCTTTTGCGAATGAACAGTAAGCTTCATCGGAAATGGGGTCACGGAAACAGGAATGCGCAGTAATACGATACATTCACAATGTCCCACACAAACTCAATAAGATGTTCGATGACGCAAATGTGCAGAGCGGTCTGCTGCTATAGGGAAAATTGTAGAGCGTGGTTGCCATCGGTGCCACCGACAGCTGGCGGCTGCAACTAGTTTAGCGCAAGAGCACGTGCTTTGTCAGGGGAGCTATGTAATTGTCCGATGCTGTGTGCTGCCACGCATCGAATCGTTGCGAAGCAAACGGTGACTGCAGTGAGTACCGCCTGCGCGGAACTTGCAGCCACCGGCCGGCGGTGGCACCGAGCGGCCGCCACGCGCCCCGATGTTTCCCTTTTACAGTGGACCCCTGTGTACGGATCATCTTTTCGGCCCTGAAGAAGCCATTCAACCTTTGCAAAGGTAGCTAGTGCGGCTCCTGGAAGTCCTGTTGCCGGAAAAGCACAAAGGAAGTGATTCAGTGTGACAATTTCTTGTGGTAAAGAAATACAATGAACGAACGGGAAGGTACGCAAACGAAAGGCTCCGTGAGCACAGAAAAAATGGGAGGACTGAAGGCGTTGTCTCGTTGTTCACTGGGGGAATGCTTGTGGGGTCCCTATGCATTCGCAGTGCAGTGAAGTGTTATAGGAGAAAACTCAGCGTTGACAACACTGCACTTTATTGAGGTCGCGAAGACTTCTCTAGCTTTGGGTTTACGTGCGGTAGCGTACCTTGAAATAAGCTTCGAAGAAAGAAACAAATTGTGTGGTAACAATGGTGACTTCACGAAGGTGGAGTTTCTTGATGCCTTAGTAGTTTTGTAAATACTTCTCTCGCTATACTTTTTTGTTAACATTGCCTTGGTGCCTTCCACATACCTATATCAACGATTATAAAAATCTCCTAATGTCGAACATGCGCACCTGCATGAATCGATACCTGGTTTGCACATTTAGTTGTACAGCTTCGTAAAATATGTTGATAAAAGTTTAGCGCCATGTCAGCGTCGTACCTCTGTGTCTTGGTCAATTTGTGTGCTATAGGTGTTAACACTGAATACAACGTGCCCGAAATAACTTATCTTATTATTTTTTATCGATTCAGTTTGCCACACCCCCTTCTCTCTTTCTCTTTCTCTTCATGTGTGCACGTCGATTCGAATTCCACCGTCGTTTTTTTACGAGGACGTCAGTGCATTCCTCGCACGCTGTGAAAAACTTTAGCGCACTTTTTTCGCTTCACACTGTGCCGCATTTTTTTACTGACGAGACGGAGGCATCGAAAAATGCTTAGCGCACGTACTTCAGTCAGAACAACTTAGGAGCAATGGAACGTGGCTGATGAAATAATGCCACCCTCGGAAAATTTGAGCCCAGCACACTTGAGACGATGGCAGCGCCAAAATTGCAGGTGCTGGTCCCTGGGGGCCAAAATGGTTGACGTTCTGACGAGATTTGGCAGCACTCCAACAGAAAATGCCTTGACGACGTTATTCCAATGGCCGCCGCTACCGCCGCCCATGCTTTCTCGTTCAATCTAAAGGAACACAATTTACGCCATTTTTCGGAGCACGCGCGCATGGTGGCAAATAGCTAGTGCAAGCGTTTTACATACACATCATAACGCAATCGCAATTACATACCGGGGCTGCAAGTGCTGTCCTGGTTTTTCTTAGTCATCGCTTTGCTATGGTTACTTGATTTGCCCCTACCTTTAGGAGTGAACGGGCGAAGGCGTTTTGTGCACGCTCGTTCGTGTGATCAGAGGGAGGGGTGGGGGAGGGGGACTAAAAGAACAAGCAAGTGGTTCTGTGGTGTTATTGAATGTGTGTGCATATGTGTGCTTGTTATCTTACTTGTCATCCATCCAGGCGCACTGTGTTTGTACCCTCATTCTTTCCTTTTTTTTCGTTATTATCCTCACTTTTGCTTTTTTATTATTTTCGGGATTCATTCTCTCTTCGCTTCAAGTTTGCAAATCTCGTTCGAAAAATATGATGCTCTTTCAAGCTCACAAGACAAAAAACAACTCACTTGAACTTGATGTAGAACCGTGTTTATGGCATAATATTTAGGTGCAACGAAGGGTTCCGTGGAACCTTGCTTTATGTACACACATACCGCTGAGAAACTTGGTAATACTGCGTAGATTTCGTTTTCTCTCTTTTCTTGGAAAGCGCGTGCACCCTCCATTTTTCTCGCAATTTTCAAGTCCACGCAAGGAATGATTTCGTAAGGATCGTTACCGAATAAGAAAGCTCTTACGCACAGCACCTTGAAAGAGGCCATCTGGAGTGTTGCGAGAGGGCGCAGGGTGAACGTTCTTGGCTTTCATCATTTGCACGCATCCTTCCACAGATAAAGTTATTTTCGTTTTGTTTTATTCGTTACGTTGTCGAGGACTAAAATATTGGCAGTGGGAGAGGCTTTGTTCTTCGTTCTTGATGAAGATCACTTGTTCTCACCCTGGTTAGGATTTATTTGGGTAAACTATGTGGACATGTAATTAGGCATAATGTTTCAGAAGGGTCAGTAGCCTCCAAAGTGTGGCAGAATCAAGTGTCATTAGTGAGCGAAAAGAATAAAGCTCAAATTCACGCGTCTAAGAGACATTGAAACGCACTTGCGCTTGCTCGCAATGCCTGAATGTGTCACCATGGGAAAAGTAACATCTGGCTAACTGAATTACTTACAAGTCTCAGCGCTTATTTCTGGGCGAAAGGGGCAACATTATGCTAGAACGAAAGCAAAATTTTGATTTCTTCCTCTTTGTCTGCTCCGGGACTGACACGCGGAAAAAAATATTTGGATGTGCTTTCAGTGGTGATGTAAAAGCTCTTTGCACTTGACAGGACTGTTCTCATAGTAGTCTCTATAAAAAGAAAAGAAAAGAAAAAACAAATTACAGCAGATGTCTCAGTCAGTCCAGAACTCAGCAAGACTAATAAATAGAACCATCACATTGTTACTTCGATTCACTCTAAGGTGTAATGCTAAAAACTCATATTCTTTCATCATTCAAAGGCAGGACATATAGTCGTGCGACTGTGGTGATGTGTCTGTTGAAGAGATGAGTATTAGTGGTTTCTCGATGTCTACTGCCCAAATCACACCACACCAAAATAACGCAAGGTGATTTATGGTGACAAAGGTACTCTCGCTAAAGGCGCCTGCCTCATAAAACTTATAGAGTCGTACGATGATTGATAAAATGTCTGAATATTCATTAATTGGTTAAGTAAATTTGATGTCCCACAGGGATGTACATTAAAGATGCTGCACAGAAGAAATCCGGATTGACTTTGGTCCTAAATTGTTTCTTAACGTGCCCCTAAACATAAATGCACAAATGTTTGTCTTCCAACTATATTTGCATCTAGGTTACCATACCTTCATGTTGCTTCTTTTCTCCCTCACTTTGCAAAAACTGACCGGCATTATATGTTGGTAGCCGAATCTCCTTCCACATGCATACATTAGCTGCGTATGAACCGACCTTCTGCATAAATTCACAGAAATGAGAAAATTGTTTCGCTCTGAAAAATCCTGTCATATTTTGATGACGTGCGTCTTTATGATGTTTGAAACCAGTAATTCAGAAAAACAATTGCGCACCAGCCGAAAATATGTTACATGTGCACCGTTCATTGTGGAAGTCGTTCATTGTGTACGCGCACTACATTTTCTACGTGGTGGAATGGAGGGAACCGAAAAAATAGGACGAAAAGTTAAGGCACCTGCTCCCTAAAGGGAACCCATGCCTAAAAGAAGTGCGGAGCTGGGAATCATTCTTTGTGTCTCTCCGGTTTATCTTAGTCTCCTCCTTTCTTTCTCTCTTTTCTGTATTTCATCTTTTTTTAAGTGATTCTAGTCTTCTCTCCTTGCTTTTTCCTTTCATTCACACGCTTTCTTGTTCTGTTTTTGTACGTGGCTTTGTCTGCGCTATGCCAAACAATGAAAGAACACCACAGCTGGGGCCCCCAAAATCATTATTAATATTATTATTATTATCATTATTATTATTATTATTATTATTATTATTATTATTATTATTATTATTATTATTATTATTATTATTATTATTATTATTATTATTATCACCATCCTGAACTACGTCCACTGCAGGACAAATGCCTCTCCCATCTTCTACCGGTTAACTCGGTTCTGTGCTTGCTGCTGCCAATTTATACCCGCAAACTTCTTAATCTCATCTGCAACCTAATCTTCTGTCTCCCCCTAACCTGCGTAACCTTCTGTCTCCACCTAACCTGAGTAACTCAGGAGACAAATTGCAACTCATGATTACGGAGTTATACAAGGAGAGCAGAAAGGTGGGTCTTAAAATAATTCTGCAGAAAACGAAAGTAATGTACAACAACCTCGGAAGAGAGCAGCGCTTCGAGATAGGTAATGGTGCAAGTTGTAAAAAAGTATGTCTACTTAGGGCAGGGCAGGTAATAACCGCGGAGCCGAATCACGAGATTGAAGTAACGAGAAGAATAAGAATGGGGTGGAGCAAATTTGCAAGCACTCTCAAATTATTACAGGTAGATTGCCACTATCCCTCAAAAGGAAGGTATATAACAGCTCTATCTTGTCGGTACTTAGCTACCAAGCAGAAACCTGGAGACTTACAAAGAGGGTTCAGCTTGAATTGAAGACAATGTAGCGAGCAATGGAAAGAAAAATGATAGATGTAACCTTAAGAGACAAGAGAGCAGAGTGGATTAGGGAACAAACGGGGGTTAAGGATATCATAGTTGAAATCAAGAAGAAGAAATGGACATGGGCCGGGCATATAGCGCGTAGACAGGATAACCACTGGTCATTAAGGGTAACTGACTGGATTCCCAGAGAAGGCCCCTAAAATGCTACCCCCTTAATATCACCATCAAGGCGCTTGAAGAGCAAGAAAAATAAGACCTCCTTCCTGCCAGAGCATGTTCAAAGGGTTGTATGTACCACGGATAGCACATGGCTGTGCTATGCGTGGTTTTGCCAGCGTTGCGCAAAGCATTGTGAGGTGGAACCAGCGTGTGATGTATTAATTACTGCTAGAATTCAACGTCGACGAACCACTATATCACTATAAGAGACGCCGTAGTAGACGGCTCCAGAAATTCTGACCACTTGGGGTTCTTTAAGGTGCATCTAAATTTAATTACACGGGCCTCGGACATTCTTGTCTTCATCGAAAATATGGCCACCACAGCAGGGAGTCGATCACGTGACCTGTGGGTCAGTATTCGATCGCCACAACAACAAGAGCACCATGGCGGGTCAGAATGTCAGGGCCCGGGCCCCTCGAGTAATCTGAACTTAAGATAAGCCGCCGCCTCCACCAATGCAGTAAACCTCTGAAGAAAGAACCAAACGAGTCCCGAAATGTTCAAATATTTCTCAACTGTGGCCAGTGCTGATTCAGTACGCATGATTTTTTCTCAAGCCAGGCAAATTTCAAATGACACTTTTTACATTTAAGGCCCGAAGTGGATCATTTAAAACTGGAGATGCCTAAATTTTTGGGTACATATGTTCAATAGTTGCACTGTAGCAGAAAGGTTTGAAGTTCCGAGTAAAATGGAAGATTTTTGAAACGCGAAAATTCGTGAGGACAATGGTTTTAAGTGGGCTAGTTGGCCGTTTTATAGGTGCGTTCACGGTTAAAGGGAACAGCTGTGTCGCCAGCATGTTTAGGTTTCTCTACCGTACAGAAGCGTAGTGACTTTAATGTGTATAAACCTACCGATGGAAGAGAGTTCTGACCCTTCTTGAACGATTAGTCGTGTGCACGAATATTGGTTTCTTATCGACTTGCTCGTAGAGCGCCACCAATATTGGTTTTCATTCGATCGTTCACTTTAACAGTGAACGTACTGTAGATTGTGGCGTGACAGAGCAATCCACGAGGCGAATAATATACAAGACAGAACGCTGCGTGGTGTCAGTACATTCTTCGTCTCGTCGATGGCGCTGTTTTGCCACAGTTGAATACAATGTGTTAGTGGAGCCAATGTTTTGACAGTTTTCTTGTGTTCTTGAATGCCGCGATAATGCGTTTCAACATTAGAAATACAAGGTCACACGTTGAAACGCTGCATCCAGTGACACCACGTGCTCACTAACTTTTCAATAGTGTAGCACGTTATCTGCGTAAACTATGTTGGAAACCACAGCTGATGTTAAAGCTAACAGTAATCTCGAAACAAATGTGCATCTTCGTTCAATAGTATTTACTTGTTAGGTAAAGCAAAGATATGATTCCTAATTTCTGGTACGGAAACAGCCTTATAGTGTAATGCCAACTCATCAACAGTTCTAAAGAACAAGGAGCAAAAAAAAATGTCAGAACCGGCGTTTTTTGAAAGGGACCCTCCTCTTTCACCACAACTACAAGTGTCAAGAACATCATTCTATATATAATGCAAAGAAGATAGAAGCCACAAGCAACAAAACTTTGGTGTGCATGGGCTAAGCTTGAGTTGTGAACATGAGATGAAGAAGATTATTTCTTTCGCTGATGAATACAAGTTTACTTTCAACAGTATGGAACCTTTGATCGAAAATCTTCAATGCCTGTAATTCGTCAGGCTTTTTTCCCGCTGTCTTGTCAAAAATATTACAAATAAAAAATATGGCATGTGATTCCGTCAGTAGAAGCCTCTCTGTGCTTCCCTACTTACCTCTAAATCTTCTAAAGAGGAGGATGATCAGTTGAAGTCGCGGTTTTCTAAGTGGTACTGCATCCCTTTTCGCGACGCGCAAGCTCCGACATCTCGACTGATAAAACATATCCAAGTAACACAACGGCTGAATCAATCTGTCAGTCAAGAAATCAAGATACCCCGTTTCTGTGCAAAATCCTCGCATACCGTGAAGGCGAAGAACGAGCCCTTAAGAAATTTGTGTGGTATTGTATCTGCATACTTTTCATTTCCTCCTCTGTGGGCAGGGGTTATGATGCTCAATTACTGACCTGAAAAATTGCGTTTAAATCCAATTACGTGTGACCGCATTTCGATAGAGGCGAAATGCTAGAGTCATGTAATCTGCAATGTGTGCCGACGTTAACGAGTACCAAACGGCCAAAATTTCCGGAGCTCTCTACTTCGGCATGCCTCATAAGTATGTCGAAGTCTTCCCACATAAAACACCAGATAATATATTGGTTTTCATGCAACCAATCGTAGTGCCAATAATTTCTGTGCCAACAAAAAGTTGAAAGGCTGACGTTTTGTCTACCATACGTGAGCATTTCATCTCCCAGCTTTCCAGCCGATGCGTTCGCCTGTGATTGTGTTCGGTGGCACGTTTGGTGCGTGTGTACAATGTACACAGTGGTCGCAGCCACTTCTGGGATGGAGGATACGAGCTGGACGCAAATGACTAGACATTTTCCTGCCCTCTTACTGTCCGCCCAATTGTTTGCAGATCAAATTCTTTTACAGACATGCAAGCCGAAAACGACTAGAGTGGAGAGGGGCAGTTCTTCCCGAACCTTCAGCGCCACTTACCACTGGCCCCCATTCTCCTTCCGACGGCGCTTTGCGTGCGGCGGGCACGGATAATTGATGCGGCGTATTTCTGCGGCTTCCACATTCGCTGTATGTCACCGCCAGTGGTAGTGCTTTTATGGGGTCTCTTTCGCAGGGCTAACCTCCAGAGAAAGTAAAGTAAGTAATAAAGAAAAAAAAACACTGACCCATTTCGGAAAACGTCTTTTCGTGGAATATTCATTTGCGCAGGTCTTCATTTCATCCTTGATATTTCTAATTTCTAACTAATGACTTCATTTGTCGGAATAATAGGGTCAGCTGGGCTTTCCATGGGCTTCTCTACGTAAATAATCGAGCTGTCTTAATAAAGGTTATCTTGCAGCTGTATCCTTTACGGGGGCGGGGGGGGGGCGGTTGTCGAAAGGAATTTCATTCTGTCTCAAGTGCTGTTTCATTCGGTTGCACTTGGACACTTCTATCTGCCTGTGCACACAATTTGGAAAAAAATAAACAGGCAATCTGCTCCAAGTTTCTTACCGAAGAAACGTAATGAAAATGGAACATGACGTTATATACCTCACTGCATCATAAGAAACGTGAAAACACAGGTGATTATTGCGAGGTGCGTACTCGTTTTTTTTAACGCATGCAGAAAGATTACAGACTGTCTGCTTCATTCATAAAAGACCGCAAAAAGATTGACAATCCATATAATAGTAGTAATAATATTTATAGTGTAGCTTAGGACAACTCGCACTCCGAGTGGTAAAGCGTAAATGTAGGCGGCAGATTTGATTGATTGATTTGTGGGGTTTAACGTGCCAAAACCACCATTTGATTATGAGAGACGCCGTAGTGGAGGGCTCCGGAAATTTTGACCACCTGGGTATGTAGGCGGCAGATACCGCATAATTAATTCAAAGCAACAACAGTCAAGACCTGTAATTCAAAGAAGCATTCGGTGGTATAGGTTTCAGTGCTCTTACTGAGTATATATGTTCGGAAGAAATGGCCGTCAAATGGGACTGTATGCTGCAGAAAGTATTGGTTTCCCGTGAAATCATACAGAGAGAACAAATACACATACAGCATGACACACCCCTGAAATATCGAGCAATACGATTCAACTATTATACACAAGTTATGTCTACTGAACTCTAGCTACGTAGCCTGAATGAAGCAATCTACAAACTGATTGGAGATATAAATAAGGTGTTGTTGTTCTTTGATATATAGTATGTTGAAGTTGCAAAAAAAAACCGTCCAGGCATGTAACGAAAGCCTACTCAATAACTACTCTAATAGACAAAAATATGTGTAATCGAATAAAAATATAGTGTATTCTGTAGTTTAAAATGAATACAACATACAAGCAATGCATAAAATTTAGCCTGTCAGTGGTTGAATCTAATATTAGCGCCACATTTTTTACTATACGCGCATCCAAGTTTGTGCGGGAAAATAAAAAAAATAAAAATGCTTCCAACTTGATTGTATGCTTAGCTCCAAATTGTAATTATTGGTGAAAGCGTACGTAAATTTTCCGAATGCTAAAAAGAAGTTGTTATCAACATAAAATGAGGACATAACTTTGGAAGCGTCGTCAATCATTCTTGTGTGCACTTTTCTAGCGGCAGGCATTTGTAAAAAATATCAGAGCTTAAATTATGCTCCTCAAGTGATGCCTGATTTTCGACAACATAAAGAAACTTGAATATTGACAAAGGACAAAAACATTTTGTCACATGTTATATGCGCTTAAGATGTCTAGTTTTGCTGTATACAGATATTACTGCTCCGCTTGTAACGTTATTGCAGAGGTTCTGATCGTAAGACTAGATTCCTTGGCATTTTGTATCGGAGACTCAGGACATCAAGATTGTGCTGCACGTATTACTCCCGTCGGAAATAACTATGTCTTGATTTACATTAGGCCCATCGTTTACATCACCCCGGCCAAAACCACGCCGTGGCTAGTGGCTATGAGGAACTCGGCTGCTGACCCGAAGGTCGCGGGATCGAATCTCGGCTGCGGCGGCTGCCTACAGCAAAAATGCTGTAGGCCTGAGTTTAGATTTGTGTGCACGTTAAGGACACCCAGGGGGTCGAAATTTCTGGAGTGCTCCACTACGGCGTCTTTCATAATCACATGGTGGTTTTGCGACGTTAAACTCCACATATCACCCAATCAATAATTCAAGCATCGAACGTCTTTGTGCAGCATCCTTCTTTTTTTTTCGTTCGTCAAATATTAAGAGAACGATTATATTTTTTACGTTAGTAATATATTGGCTAGTTGTGAGCCATATACTCACATAAAGTAATACCCGAATTCCGTGCATCAATTTGTGAACCTTGTCTTTTTCATTGTAGACCTGTATAATTCACTGAATGAAACTACTTGATTTCATTTTATTTGGTAATTTGCATTCACACGATTATGTATAACATAGTTTTAAATGGTAGTGGATGAGGAAAAATAATTGCACAAACGGTGCTTTAGCGAAACCTCGCCTCCTTTATTACACTATATGGGTACATATAAAGCACATAATACACTTTTTATATTACTCTAATACACACGGAACTTCATGTACAATCCGGCAAATTTGATTCACGGAGCCCCACGCCCATAGTATCGGGTGGTTTTTCACAGTTCGACGGCCCACAGCCAAAAGAAAAAATTGCGCATTTTGTTCGTTCGTGGAAATTGCATTCACGTTAACAGCGTGACGTACTGTTAGTACTTTTCCATTTTTTGATCAGGAAAAACAGGTGTGTGTTAAAAGCGTGACTTGCAGAATGTTTTATTTGGGGGAGGGGTAATTCAGGTGCACGTTAGAATTATGCAGTAGTTTTGAACTGGGTAAACAATGTACCCTCACACCTCCCTATTCCCACCTCCCCAAATGTGCTACGATACAGTAAACGGCTACGATGGCTCCCGTTCTTTGTCTTTTTTTGGGACCGTGTCTTATTGTATATTTCTCTCTGTGTTTATTTCACTGTCTCTCTAACTTTTTCCATCTTCCATCCCTTTTATTGTATGTGTTCTTTGCTTTTCTTTTTTCCTGTTGTTTTTCTACCTGTCTGTACTTGTTCTTATTTCCTTCTTTATCCCTCAACTTCATATCTGTCCTCCTCGTCCTCACTTCCCTTTCTTACCACTTAGCATACTATTGTATACAAGGCTATGCCATGCACTACTAGCGTACCTGCAAAGCTGAGAGGATATGATGCTCCTGTGATTGTCCTTTCGTTGAGCCGTCCTAGAAGCTGAAGAACGCTGAAACGACTTTGAAAGGCTGCGTGCTAATTCAGCTTGAAAACAGCGTCCTGGGGACGTCTGATATAGCTATACTGAATCTTGAAGGCACTAAATCTGAAAAAAAAAATATGAAAGGTATACTCAATTTGAAAAGGAGGATCACACAATGCAAAAGAAAACAAAACGGCAGAATGGCGCATTCACGCTCACGTCAAGCTTATGCTGTCCTCCTTTCCCCAACAGAGGAAGGTCTCTTGAATAGTTTTAAAAGTTCACCATCAATAGACCAAACTGACACAAATGTTGAGCTTTGATGCATACAACACTGTATGTCTTTAGTTTTGTTTTGATTTGTTATTTCAGCCGTGGTTCATGAAATTAGGATGCAACAGTCACAAGAAGATAAGAACTCGATCCAAAAGGGCAGGCAGTTTTTTTGTTGTCATTTTGTTTATATTGGCACATGTAGTCACTCGGCAAATCAATTCATTATGTTATTCGCAATAATTGACCTTCAAAGATATTTTTTCTTAACAGAGTAGAAAATTTATGAGTTTGGAGTACGTCTATTTTAACGTTTTGACTCCGCCAATTAGTTGTCGCTTCTTTTTTTCACTTTGTCCTATTTACTTCCGTTGGTAGGAATGGGGCCCTCGTCTTCTCGTTGTTATTGTTTCATCTGTCACTTCAGACGCCTTGTCGACGACGTCAGCAGATATGCGATGCCTGTGCACTTTCCCGCTTTCTTTTTCTCTTTGCTTTGAAACGAACTTTTAAGGACAGTATAAACGAAAATGCGGCTGCTAACACACGAAAAAGAAAAGGCGGAACAGCCATGTCAGCGCAGTCACCCTTTTGGCCGAGACTAAGAAATGAAAAACTGCTTTCGCTTGCTTCATACTGGATAGCAGATATGCGAAATTCCTGATGCTTTGAATGTAATTAACACTACACTCGGTAGAGGAGAAGTTTGAGAAAAGCTTAGCTGACTATAAAGCGCTGCATCAGTTTGAACGTGCATGAATCTGAAGAATGCTGTAGCCTTCCCGCCGTAAAGTCATGAAGAAAGAAAACAGGACACTTTGAATGAAAACGGAAGCCCACTCTTGTAAATGTTTGTTTTCGCCCAATGCATCCAGTTATGCTTGTTCCGTGGTTACGCTTGCTACGAAGAGCCCGTGCGTTCTTAAATTCTAGTATGGCAGTACTTAGTCCGGTCAAGAACTGGGCATGTGCCGCCTGAAAATTGACGGTTAGTCTGCTTACGCGTACTTGCAAGACGTGCAACTGAACACTGTTCCTTCGGATGGATAGGCTGTGACTTGTAAGGTTGTTGTTGCCGAACTAGCTTCAGCACTGGTTGGTTGATAGTAAACGTCAAGAAGCGCCTTCATGCGTTTGGCAACATTTCAGTGCTCCCCTTCAACCCTCACCCACTCTATCAATTTTGTGTTTAGTTGTTATGAATGGGCATGCTGGGTAGAATTACTTCAAAGCGATGTGTTCGCTGCTTACTTGATTAGTCCTGACTGCCTGACTCGAAATACGAGCATGTGTACATGTCCTACTATTTTCCGATAGGAATAAGCAACTTAGAAAGGAAGACTATGTTCACGAAGGGCCATTTAGTACATGTACCTGTCGGTGCACTGATAATCTTACGGACTTTGTGTTGGCTTTACATCTTGCAGTCCTAGCAGTCCTAGAATGAACGGGTCTCAAAGTTTTGAAGTGCAATAAACAAATCATATATACGTAACTCGTGTAGCAAGAAAGAGCGATTCCACTTTTTATGTAATTGATGAAGGAGTTCTTTGTCAAAGCCAAATGTTTTTATATTAGGAATCTCAGATGGAATATTATGCTTTTTATCAAGGAATTGTCTCTAAATTATAATATTCACGAATGGGGCTGAAGGTTCATACATTCATCTTCACTTATGGGTTTGTGATGACATGGAAGTGCTGCGTAAGCCAAGCAACGCGTCAAATTGAAATACGGGCATTGAGGCAAAAGTTGCCCAAACATTTACAATTTTTTTTATTGGAGCACATGCTCAACAGAAAAATGCGGTTGTTGCATTTAGGGGAGAACTTTTTGTTCTGTTGAAAGCAGAAGGTTCAAAAAAGCTGAAATAAAAAGGGACCCAAGACGTAAATATTAAGTCTCTATACATGTTTATGAACGAGAACAGAGAAACAACACCTTATCACAGGTCATTCTTACAATATATATATATATATATATATATATATATATTGTCACAGGTAATGGGTATGAGCCATCAACTGTAGGGGGAATCCCTTGGAAGTGAAGAAAGAAGAGGGTCTTTTGCGTCGAAGGAGGCTCTTTGACAGTTCGTTGGGACGCGGCTTCACCCCCAGGAGCCGTGGTTTCTAGTTTCCCCTGTGTGGACTCGGTGACCGGCCTCTGAAAGGAGCTTAGAATGACGAGGGAATGCTAGGTGACGTGGGGCGGCAAGGTGATGGAGCTCGTGATTGGGGGCGTGGACCAAGGCGAGGAGCTTGCTGGCCCGTAAGGTACGCTTTGATGTCGCGGGGACGCTCATCGTAACGTGGGCAAGGAGCATCCGGGTGAAAGCCACGGAGACCAAGTTGGCGGTAGTGGCAGTTACGGTAGACGTGACCCGCTTCGCCACAGTGGTAGCAGAGTGGACGGTTATCGGACGTACGCCACACGCTGGCCTTTGTGGCGTTCTGCCGCGATCCAGACGGACGATAAGTTGGTGCACTCTGAAACCTTGAAACGGGTGGCGGAGTCGAAGAGGTGCTCTGGAATCGATGGCTAGCCTGATCCATTCTCCCCTTGGTGGGATCAGGGCCATGTGGTGCAGGAGATCGCAGAGCCGCCGCATAAGTCCGCACAGGGGCCTCAGGTCTTGTTGGCGCGAGTGGGGTGACGACGTGTCGGATCTCATTTCGGATTAAGTCTGCGAGATCACTTACGGGTGGTTGGGGTCCCGCTGCTTGGAGTTGGCGCAGCTCGTCTCGCACGACGCTTCTTATGAACTCAGCGAGGGCATGCCTCTCGCTGTCAGCCCCGATAAAGCATGCAGCAGGGGTCAGGTCGTGGCGTTCATACTGTGACGACCTATACTGGAGAGTACGCTCCATTGTGGTTGCCTCATTTATGAACTCTGCCACAGTCGTCGGTGGATTGCGCACGAGTCCGGCGAAGAGCTGCTCTTTTACCCCACGCATTAAATGCCGCACCTTCTTTTCCTCGGACATTGCAGGGTCAGCACGCTTGAAGAGTCGAAGCATGTCCTCGACAAACATCGAAACTCTCTCGTTGGGTCGTTGGTTCCGAGACGAGATAGCCTGCTCCGCTCTCTCTTTCCTTTCAGTGCTGCGGTACGCATCACGAAACTGTCGGCTGAACTCATGCCACGTCGAAAAGAAACCCTCGTGATTCTCGTACCACGTTTTGGCAGAGTCTTCTAACGCAAAGTACACTCTCTGCAGCTTGCGAGCTTCATCCCATTCGTTGATGTTGGCAACTCGATTGAAGTGGTCAAGCCAGTCGTCAACATCTTCATAAATGTCTCCATGAAATGAGCGTGGTGTTTGCGGCGCATGAAAAACATGCGGGAGAAAAGAATAGGCGTCGTTGGTTTGACTCGCCTGGTTGTTAGTTGAAGTTGCCATCTCGTCTTGAGAGAGGGGACCGTACTCGGGAGATAGTCCTCGCAGGCGGCGACTGCTTCGCGCCGTGGGAGCTGTAGCTGTCTCCAAGTAGCTCGGTGTGTCGGCTGAAAATCTGCAGCCGAGGCGCATTTACCCAGCACCTCCACCAGTGCCACGAACGTAATAACAAAGAGCGACGAAACGACGTCTTGCTTGCCCTCAGACCAGGACGCAAAAGACCATCTTCTTTCTTCACTTCCAAGGGATTCCCCCTACTGTTGATGGCTCATACCCATTACCTGTGACATTATATATATATATATATATATATATATATATATATTAGGTGTATTAGCTCCGTAACAGAAAGAAATATCGAACATAAAATCTGTATCAGTGAAGGCTTGTGAGGGTTCATTTTCAAATATAAATTTAGTACATAAGCTAACTCGCTGCGCGTGTCTCCGGAGGTTCGGCAAAAGTAGCTCACAAATTATACATTAATTTCAGACGGGTGTTCTACGATACGCCCCTTTGTTCCTATCCATAGTATTATTCTGGCTAAGTGTCTCATAATTCCGCATTGTACTTTGTTGTTTCGTGGCATAGCTGTCAAAACGTTTTAAATTCGAAGCCTTTCTTAGCGAACTTCGGCTTCATTGAGCGCATCTCTCTATCTATCTATCTATCTATCTATCTATCTATCTATCTATCTATCTATCTATCTATCTATCTATCTATCTATCTATCTATCTATCTATCTATCTGTCTGTCTAGCCGCCCATGACTTTTAGCTTTCCTGGCCGTTTCAATAATGGTATCGATGCCCTACTTAGTATGGCGTAACATGACCGTCTGAGGAACATGTTTGACTAGTCATAACAGGAAAGTTAATACAAGTTTGTCATGAATGTCATAATTTACATTTTATGGTCCTGCAGCTTTTGCGGGGGTTTCGTTCACATGGCATGTTGTAAAACTGGTATGATATGGCATGATTGTAAGGCGGACACAAGCAACAGACGCTAACATGAAAATCACGACATGGTTGTCATGTAACAACAAGACTACATGCCACACTCGGGATGCACTCGCGGTCGTTTCGCTAAGCTTCACTTATCCCAAATTTGGTATTGCGGGACGGGAATGGATAACGAAGATATGACACAGGTGCAAGCAGGATAAACATGAGAATCGTGTCATGTAACAACCTGACTACATGCTACGCTCATGATGCCCTCGCGGCCTTTTGTCTGGCTTCACTTGTACCAAATTCGGTATTGCGTGACGCGAACAGACGAGATGGCTAAAATGACACAACAAAACATAAAAATAATGGCATGCGTGTCATGTAACATGACTATATGCCACACTCATGATGCGCTTGAGGTAGTTAATCTAGCTTCACATATGCCAAATTTGGTATTACGTGACGTCATTAAATGACGAAGGTATGTGACTGGGGCAAACATGATAATCATGAGATGCGTGTCATGTGAGAACATGACTACATGCCACAGTCAACACACCAATACATTTCGACGTGACGTGGTGCACATGCTCGCCGGCGTTCATTTCATCGCGTCACGCCTGCGTTGCAACGCAAGGCGCCGGTCGCGCCACATATTCGTTGGCGCGCGTGGCGCTGCGTTGCTTTGAGGCTTGCGCGTTTCAGCGCGTCCGGCATTCCTTCGTCACGAAAAGAGGAAGTCGCAGTGTTGTCTGGGTAGCGCATCAGCGCGAAATGCAGTATGTCGCATTTCGCGTCGATGGCTGTCGGGCCGCGCCGACGGGCGCTGATAGTGCTGGCGCTGGTCGAGCCTGGCGTTAGACTATTGAGTGCTCGCGTTTTGCTAACGTAGCGTCACTGCCCAGCGTGCGCGTGCGTCAACGCTACATTTGAGTATATTGGGCCAATTATGATGCGCTCGCGGCCGTTTCGCTAGCTCCACATATACCAAAATCGGTGTTACGTGACTTCAACGGATAGCGAAAGTATATGCGTGGTGCAAACATGATAATCCTGACACGCGTGACAAGTAAGAACATGACAACATACCACGCTCATAGCGTGCTCGTGGCCATTTCGCTAGCTGCACATATACTAAATTCGGTATCACGTTACGTGAATAGATGAAGAAGATACACGACACATCCAAACATGAGAATCTTGACACGGAAGTCATGTAGGGCATCATTTACTTCCACCTCGTAACATTGTGCTGATTTTAAAGTTACATATCAACCTTTCTCATTCGTGCTTCGCATATCATCGACTCCCACTGTACATGGGATCTGCCAATTTTTTTGGTCTTTTTTCTATTTCGCAATTCTGAGAACTTTTAAGTACCTAATTACCTAGCAATGAATTTTCTCGTTACAGTCATTTGATCTTATTTCTATTCAAGGCAGCAAATGTTACCAAATCGAGAGCAGAAGAAGCAAACGATTTAATTTCATTTGCCACCTTCACAAGTGCACCCGGGCCAAAGTATATTCTAAGAGAGTTTTTCGTTATCTTTTGGTGGGCCAAACGTAAACCCCAACGCGTTTGCGGAAAACGGCAGAGTGGTGTGAAGGTGGACCAACCTTAAGGATAAGACAGCGCGCCCATTTTCCCCTAAAACTGCTCTTGCAAAATGAGTCAGCGTCAGACGCACAAATGCTTCAATACCGCTCCACTAGCAACATCACCGCCCAGGACATGTTTGTTATCTGTCGGGGAAGAACACATCATGCTGGCTCTCGATATACGCCGGATAGTAAAATAGGTAGAAGAGAGGAAATAAACAGGCAGGACTATTCACCGAAACGTCGAAGAAGGCACACACAGAGAGATGCGGGTGGAGCTTAGTTGAAGCATAATGATACGACAGGGAATATCTGCGTTGGCATAACTCTCGTGTTCTGGCAATATTGTATATAAAAACGGTTAATTCGCGTCTAATTGCTTCAATAATGAAAGTATTTTTAAACAGCATTTCGTCTGTCAAACACTTTCTATGCAGACGGTGCATGGCGGGCTTCCAGTGTATACAACCAAAATTTTGATCAGGGAATGGTGAGCGGCATTTTACGTTTACGCGGTAGCTTATAGTGGTTGGTGAATATCAATCACGTCCGCTTTGTTCGTGTATTGGTGATCAAAGACTGCATTCACCTATTAGGCAACTAAATACTACATTTTTGAGACTTAAAAAAAACAATTCGCTTCCCGAATGGCTCCACTAAGACGAATTTCTTCTAAAATAGTGGTGACAACAGTTGTAGTACCGACTTTAAGCTTTAGGTGCGAAACTCGAAAATCGAACGTCAGATTTTGGGTGGGGTGAGGCTTCATCTAATTAAAATTTAATATTGAGATTTTTCAATCATCCGATAGAGCATTTCTTTATCTCTCAAGATATGTTTCACAGCTGGGTATACTGTCGGTTTTAGAAAAAAATTTCGTCTTTGTTTGATAATTTGGTAAGAAATATCCGTGTATCTAGACCATGCTTTTCTCGGAACATTTTTGCAGGTTCGTGCACCCTTTTCTCGAGAACATTAAGACATGAGTGAACAAATATTTTCACATGTGTTCAAAGACAGGACTTACATACTGCAAGTGGACTCAATACTCTAGGTGTATTTTCATGCTTTAGCATTAAAAATCAATTCATTGGTTGCAGAAGGGTTGCTGATCGGCCGAAATGGCCATCTATGAACGTAGCGTGTATTAGCGCAGTACATAAAAGAAAGGGACCCGACACAGACGTAGAGTTAGGTAGGCGCTAAACTTCCAACTGTTTTTCATGCCAATCACACCCATTTTATACATCAGCGACAAAACACAACTGATCTCATCCCAACTCACAACTCATCAAAGAGTTGGAAGTTTAGCGCCTACCTATCTCTACGTCGGAGTCGTGTTCCTTCCTTTTATGTACTGCGCTAATACATGCTACGTTGATTGGTTGCAATTTTCGTTCATTGACAAACGTAACAAATAAAAATAACAAATACGGTTTTTCTTGTGCATGCACTATTTTCGTTCCACTTTTCGAGAAAAAGTAGCATATCTATAAAGTGATAAAACAAAACTCACTATGAAATAAAATTTCAAACTAATTTAGAGCTCAATTTCAACCTGTGTGTTTTCAAAATTTATCGGAACCTTTATAGCCATAGCTATTATTACCGTTGATGTACAGTCAATTTTTGAAATTTGTTTTCAAAGACTCATTCCACCTTAATTTACTCTTCTTCCATCACGACACAAATGTTTCAAAAGAGCGTAATGTCATTGCAGTATGAATTCGTACAGCTCTTTAACACTGATGTCATTCAAGGTTTTAGCATTTTTGGGACAATGGAGATCCCGGATGTGGAGCAGATCTTAATTACGATTCTCGCTGATTACGAATGACGTTTTTTGAATAACGGGCACACATTCTTGCCTAGTGGCAACATGGGTCCAACAGTGAATATTTGAAGTGTTAGTGAATGTTTGGTGGTAGTTGTTGTGGTTATGGTGATGGCCGCAGGTGGGCTTAGTTTGTCACAGATGTCCGGCAATTTCTACACCCTGTAAGGATATGTCAGAAGGGGTTGACCAGCCCCTTGCTTGGGAGAAAGAAAATATCAGCCTTCATTCGACCTTACTTTTGTAAGTCACTGACCCACCTGGGAATACGACATCTTAAAAGGTTTTGTGTGTAGGAGCACTCTTTCGCGGGCTATGCTCCATCGATTTTTCTTCCGGGTCTAACTCTCTGCATATCCAGTGGAATCGGAGGTATCAACTACGTGTATCTGGAATAAAAAGTATTGTGTTAGTATACTTCCCTATGCTCGTACTTTGCTGTCCCTTCAGAAAATATGTTCAAAGTACAAAAGAAAGCATGGCGGTGCTGGCATGGTTTTGTGTGATGGTATTACCCGCTAAAGAAAACACGCAAGTGCATACAGCGTAAAGAACGGGCACATTTTTCCCTCTGGCAAACTGTCTTTATTTGCAGCAGTACGGCTTGCGAGCGATGGCACATACACCCAATAGACATGCTTAGGGCGTCGGCATAACTTCGTGTGGCCGTGGCAATAAAAGGTCCGTGGAGTGACAGAAACAGTCCGGACCACGGTATTGGGACCACAACGTGGGTCTGACTGTTTGATTTATCCGCACAGTACTCATGCACGCAGGCGTCTGGTGGTGGTGCTAAATACTTTGTTCTATTCCGCTATACTAAAAATGTTGCTGCACTGCACTCTCGTAAGTCGGGAACAATGCAGCAACATTGTCAAAGCGCTCTTGGATGGTAAACGTGATGCCGTTTTGTTTCACCAAGAATGGCCCCCAACGAAAATTATCGCCTCAAAAATGCAATACGGAACACCAAATCAACACTTTGCCTTCAGCTGTATTTCCGAAATTGTTGTTGTGGTTAGGGGATAAACTGTGCAGCTGCCTCGAACTTCGTTATCTGCCAATGCAATACGTATATAGACGTTGCATGCGAAACACAGAAATGACACCACAATTCAAGCACGATATTTGAACAATGCAGGCAATGTTCTCGGCAGTGTAATGCAGTGGATTCGGTGTTTTAGGCATCATAACAAGTAAACCGCACCAGGGAGCTCAATCGCATAACTTGAATTTTTTCGGTCTAAGAACGCACTCGTTTGAGCGCTGTAGCCTGCCTCACAACTGAATTTTCATAGCCCTCAGACCTACAGAACATCAATTTTTTTTCGTTACCACTAAATGTTTTCGGCTCCTGTATTCTGCGTTGAATTACTCACATATTCTAATTGCATAAGTGCTTCATCTGTACCTGCAGTATAGGTGAAATGTTACCCAAAACTTTTTATATTTTGTGAATTACCTCTTGAAATTTGTCCGTTTATCACATTGATGATTTCCGGGAGGTTCACAAAATACACCAGGTTTTTTCGGCTGCGCTGTAATGGTCCTGTTTTGTGCCATCATCCACAGGCTTGTTCAAATATACGTGTACCATATCTATGTATTTATTTTACTGCACTCAGTGTTAAAAGTTGGAGGCCTGTATATGAGGGACATATGCACAGGAACACGACTGACACACATGCACACGGGGAAGCGGTTCCTTTCGAGCAATGTTGAGTGCCTCAAGAGCAAAGCCTGACCTCCAGGATTGCCTGACCTGGAAGTAAAGCTGTCGAAATGTTTAGTATGTAAATAGAAGCAGATGGGCAGGGAAACTTACTCTGAGGATTGAAAATTTATTTATTTATTTACTTATTTATTTATTGTACACTCCAGGCTTCACAGCATTATAAATTGCTGTTAGACGACAAGCTGTGAGAGCTTTGCCACTCTCCTTGAAAAAATCATGACGCTTACACTGACGGTAAAGTGACACTGACGTTGACACATTTTGATTTGCCGCCGACAACGGCAGTTTGAAGTTGCAAAGAAAAATAAAAATACTAACGCCTCTAGGAAAACAGCGTTTGAAGTGAAACTTACCGCTATCTGTTCGGGAATGGAAAACTGTTGGGCTTTGATGTGAAAAAAAGAAAGCCAAGTGATCGATTTAAGGTTCAAATGAGTAAACGTGATATTGCGTGCGATAAAACTTTCGTAGGAGCATGCATGAAGAATTCAGCGCTTCCACCTTCAAATAATCGATCGTGGATCTTCGGGCGCGAAATTCACATAAGTCTTTCGGCTTGAACTCAAAGAAAATGTCCGCGAATGTCAGAGAAAAAATCAAGTCAGAAATCTTCATGAAGGTGTCTTAAAGGGTTGCTGACAAGATAATTGTCGGTTGTGTGTGTATGTGTGTGTTTGATTGATATGTGGGGTTTAACGTACCAAAACCACCATATGGTTATGAGAGACGCCATAATGGAGGGCTCCGGAAATTTCGACCACCTGTGGTTCTTTAACGTGCACCCAAATGTGAGCACACGGGCCTACAACATTTCCGCCTCCATCGGAAATGCAGCCGCCACAGCCGGGATTTGATCCCGCAACCTGCGGGTGAGCAGCCGAGTACCTTAGCCATTAGACCACCGTGGCGGGGCTGTGTGTGTGTTTAGTCGTGCCCTCAAGAACTCGAAAAATGTACTGGTATGAGCTTTTGTCAGCTTTGAAAAGTTAATTTCTTGTTTTAGAGGTCAGCCTTAGTCCCCCCGCTGTATTCAAGCGTCTCTAAATAATGTAGTCACAGGAGCTTCAAGTCACGAACTGGCGCAAGATATTCCGACGTGACTATAGCGCTTCTCCATCTGTCACAAACGTGAGTGTGGCAAGCAAGCGCGCAGTCAACGTTGGACAAAACTTTGTATTCGCTTGGCTGGCATCCAGTCGCTGTCGAGACTTCGGCGCGTGAAGTCGAAATCCGTTCAATCCCCAGATCGGGCAGGATTTCATTGTAGTTAAAAGTAAGATCACCCTATTTGTCACTGGTTGCGGTACAGCGTGTTGGTGTCATGTCGACAAATCAATATTAAGCGATTCCCTTGTGGTCTGATCCCATTATCATGTATGTACACGAGCATGTACAGTGACACAGCTCAAGTTCGACTTCACTTGCTCGCTTAATTGATGAGCCCGCTGAACTGCGTCGCCCTCTATGCAACAGCGAAAGATCAAGAAGGCGATGCGTGAGCGGCCATTTTGTATGTTTTTGTACGTGACGTTATCACCGCTAGCCATATTGGTGCATAAAGTTACCATAACTTGTACTTTATCTGGGCGTTACGCTTGCGTTGATGTCAGTATAAGTCCGCTTTGTGAAAGTTTGCTTTAATGACACATAAACATAGCTTATCACCGTTTGTTAAACTTCACATGCATGCCCACTTAGTGAGAGGTGCCTCTGTTTACAGAAGAGTTCTACGACCAAGTAAATTCAGCTTCGGAAATTGCTGTCAGTACCCCTTCAAACTTTCTTCTCTTAACATGTCCGTCATAGAATTAAGTACTACAAAGATGAGCATTCAGTACCCAAAAGTATAAAGAAGGAAAAGAAACATGTGCGCCGTAATACTGTTGTTCATAAGTTTAACGATGGTTGTCAGCCTCAAGTGCACATAACGGTAAACTGATGGAGGTGGTCACCATATTGCCCCAGCAAGCGTCACCCTGGTAGTCGCCAACTGCTTTACCTGAATAGTTTGTTCTATGCAGCATGTCTCACCCTGCATCGCATAAACGGGTCTCTTGCAAACAAAAAGGAAGTCAAAGAATATACAAACGTATCGTTTGGAATCATCCCCGCGGCTTCTGTCAATGCAGTTTTTTTCCCGTCAGTTGTGGAGAAGCCCACACTTCTTGTGTTCATGAGTCTTGATGTTTTAGGGAAAAAAAAACTGGCAGAACTTGATGCAATGGTCTATATTTCTAACTTCAATGCACTGAGTACGTAATTGGGAAAGAACACTTCTTACTGTAAACGTCCATTCAGAAGTACAGGCTGATCCCGCGAATTATCAACTATAAAGAGAGCCAATAATATGCCCTTTTTGCTCTTTAGAGAATTCGCAACATAAGGTGACTTATAGTCGTGCCACATCAAACCTGCTATATACAGCAATAAGGGCATAAACTGGATGCCACTTTGGGACAAAAAAAAACAAGCATGGTTCAGAACTAATTACAAAACACGCTTGCTTAATCAAGCTTTAGCGTTTTGAGCGGACATAAGTAATAAACGCGTCAGCTTAACACGAGCAACAGGACAATGCTTGAGCGAACTCACGGCTACACTTAATCAAGTAAGCCTAACTTATTTAAGCTAAGTCTTTCACGTTTTGTACCCCTTAACAAAGTCAACAATACGTTTCACTGATCCGTTCACTGAGTATATGCGAGGCGGCAGACTACATGACGTCGTAAGAGCTTTCACAAGCAGCGCCTCCATCATTCTCAATTACAAGATGATAATGTTTTGCACAAACTTTAGCTGCATTCTGGAGTAGGGTTTCAAACGGCCCACTGTTAGTCCATTCCTCACATCTTTTTCAATGTTAACTATAGCGCAGAAAAACCGAGCCTCAGTAGACGGACGCATATTGTCAGTGAGGTAAATGTATAAACACTGTAAAACCTTGCCACCCCCTTCTGGATTAGACGTTCATATGCATAGACGTTCATATGCAATAGACGTTCATATACATTATCGAAATTGCTTTAGCAAGATATTTCGCTGCGCGGCATCCAGAAAACAGAAGAAAAGAAAAAAGTGCAAGCGATTTTCATTGTTTTTTATTGCGAATACAAACAACGTTAGTTTGCTAATAAAAAATTAAGAAAGAACGGAAGCACACAAAGTAATTGATTGATATGTGAGGTTTAACCTTCCAAAACCACCTTATGAGTATGAGAGACGCCGTAGTGTAAGGCTCCGGAAGTTTCGACCACCTGGAGTTCTTTAACGTGCACCCAAATCTGAGCAAATGGCCCTACAGCATTTGGGCCTTTATCAAAAATGCAGCCGCCACCACCGCCGGGATTCAATCCCGCGACCTGCGGGTCAGCAGCTGAACACTTTAGCCACTAGAGCCACTTTAGCCACATGAATTGTGGCCTTACGAATGTCGTGCTTGCTGTGATAAGGCACTATCCATTCCGCACTCGTGGAAGTGACGGTATAGGAGGGGCCCCCCTATATGTTTCGTGCTCTTCGCAATTTTGCGAGAGCTCTTTTTTTATGCCTTGTAAATTATGGGCGTGCTAATGGTAGCAGTTCCTCACAGAAACTGCGCCACTGAAACCCTTTTTTATCATTTTGAAGTTCTCTTTACAAAATTTGTTCAATTCGTTTCTCAATATTACCACCGCGCCGTTATCACTTTCGTGCATTTAGTTTACTCTAACGTAAGTTCACTTAAAAGGTCGTTATTTGTAATATAGGTTCATTCTTTGCATTCCCAAAGAATCAATGGCAAAACATGCTTTTTTATTCTAATCTTAATAAAGCAAAAATATTAAATATAACTAAGTGGGTTAACGTCTTTCTACATCTTCTTTACCTACACGGATTTGAGTAGGGAACAGTTTTTACGCTCGGTTCTGCAGTGGTTTGTTGACCACTTTTTTCAAGGCACTCGAACTAATTTATGATGACTGGCAAGGCTTAGAAATGATAGCTTTATCGCATAAAATGCTGTCGTAAGAACTCAAATCATACCCCTACAGCGTACGGCGAAAAATAAATGTTCGTTAAGAAGCAAGGATGTCGCGGTAAGGTTTAACATAAGTTGTGGAATTTTTTTAACTAATTTTTTACAACCCATTCATTTGCAATTTTTTTTAGCATCGATAGCCCAGCTCTTGCAAAGAACTCGAGCCATAATGAAATTATACGGCGAAAGCAGCTGCTCGTTAACGAGCACCAAGAACAGACTTGACAACATTAGCAAAATAGATCAAGATGGTTTCTCTAATATAATAATAATAATGCCACTCGACACCAATTAAACAAAAAAAGCTGGTCGCCATGCATTGCCATTTGCTTCTAAGGCCGACTGGTTTCATTTTCTAATGTGACTGGTTGTCAAATTAGTTACAACGAGTTCAAATCTATTCAATTTACACTGATTTAATATCTGTCTAGGAAAAAGAAAGACTGCGTTGAAATATAAGGTATGAAAGCGCGGCGGTATGCCTGGTCTTTTGCTCTATATACTTGATATGAGCGATAATGTACAAGAAATAATAAGTATACTGTCTGATTTGAAAATACATAGAAAGGCCGTAATGAAAGTGTATACAGAGAGAACGTTCACTTATCTAATGAAAGAGCCTGATTCGACAGTCATATATAAGATAATATAAGCATAACATAGGCGTCGATATCCGTACACGGAATAGTTTGCAATAGCCATTTCGCAAGAAGTATACTATAGCAGCAAGGAGACGTGAGGAAGGTGTAGGAGGTAAGTCTTGGTGATAAAACGTAACAATGAACCAAAAGCTAAAGGTAAAAGGATGGCTCTTTTATACATATTTATTAGCAGCAAGCATAGCTAAATTTAAAAAAATAATAATTTAGTTATCTGTTTGTTTGTTTGTTTGTTTATTGATACAATTTATGCGCTTCAGTTATACTCAGATATAGTTTATTACAGTGTTATACACGTATCAAGATATAAGATAAAAGATAAAATTATGACATACATATATCAGATAGAAAAATGAGATTCCGGGCTGTTTGATTATATATTAGGAGCAATCCTACAGCAGGCCAGTTTCTTCCTTCATAATTTATTAAGAACAATTACGAAATTGTCCAAGAAGACACGTCTATAGGCAAACATTGCCTCACTAGGCCGTGCCACACATACAGCAGCAGCAGCAGGAAAAAACAATTACAAATGTAAAAGGGTACAAGATAATGAATAAATTCCTCAGATCAATGTTAAAGCCATGGAGCACTAAGTAAAATAAAAAGAAAATATAATCACAATTTTACCGGAAATTATGCACGCACAACTCTCGAGCAGCAAAAGAAATCACAATATAATATTTCAAGAAAAAGACTAGGTACAACTTGAAGGGCCCACACGCCACATGCGAGAAGAGAAAAAGAAAGAAAATCAAAACTATCTATAACACTTGATACAGAACCTTATTATTCTTTTATTTGCTTCAGTTCCCGGACAATATTATTTCCTTTATTGTTTTGATACATAACATTTGATACAGCACCCTATTATTCTTTTATATGTTTTAGTCCCCTGACATTATTAATTCTTTTATTGTTTTTTATACGCTTGCTTCCTAATTCTGGATCTCAGGATATCTATGGTAAAGGCATAGATACTGAGGAGGTTAGGAATTCTAACATCAAGTTTTTGTTCCGCGTAATATCTTGTGCTATGTGGTATTGACAGAAAACTATTTTTTAAATTATAGCCTGTCGTTTTCACACTGTATTTACTCTGAAAGGAATGTTTGTGAGATATAAATTGCCGTATTATTTCAAGGAATAGTTTATATGTATGGAGATTGGGCCTCGTTAATATTTTATTTTTGGAATAATTTGTTTGGGTGCTTATCATACGTCCTAAATTTTCTATTGTACGTAGTGCACGGTAATAAATCATTCGAAGTTGAACATAATAAACCATTCCACACAGCAACGAAGTGATGGGGCACAAAAACACAACGCTAAATAAAGTTTAAACTATTACCTGTTTGATTTTGCGTAAAAATACCATTCTTCGGAAGTTCACAGCCAAGTCAACATCATCTAACACCATTTTTCTATATGTGGGGTGTCGCATAGATGATCATCGCGTATTAATTTCCACGTAGATGAAAGGGGGCCCCGCCACAGTGGTCTAGTGGCTAAGGTACTCGGCTGCTGACCCGCAGGTCGCGGGTTCGATTCCCGGCTGCGGCGGCTGCATTTCCGATGGAGGCGGAAATGTTGTAGGCCCGTGTACTCAGATTTGGGTGCACGTTAAAGAACCCCAGGTGGTCAAAATTTCCGGAGTCCTCCACTACGGCGTCTCTCATAATCAAATGGTGGTTTTAGGACGTTAAACCCCACAAATCAATCAGATGAAAGGGGGTTCGAGTTCATTGACAGACTTCTGTCGGTGGCACTTTGAACCTGCTTAATCATTTAGCCACTTTAAAAGGGCTATAAGCGAATGAATAAACGAATGAATGTTCTTTATTTCAAACATACACTCTTAGTCAAATCCTGGCTATACTACACGCCTGCATGCAGGAAATCAAGTCAAATTATCACCGCTTTATGCGGCTGTGTAGCCGTGTCACAGAGAAACCGGCCCCATTTGAAGTGGCCTTCAGGATAGCCTGGACGAGGATTAGCCGGGATTTTAGATCAAATTTTTCCTGGCAAGATAAGGCCTGCGGTTAGGCGCGACATGTCCGTAGGTGGCCGGGCCTTGAAGCAGTCACGAAAAAAAAGGCATTATCTTACTCTTTTGAGAGTGGTTTCTCGCCGATAATGCGGTGGATATTATGACTATAGGTAATTAGAAGGCCATTAGTATTACAATCATCTACATTTGCTACATTACATGCAAAGCACACATAGCCCTGGAATCGAACTCGGGACAGAATGCACGTGAAGCAGAAGTCTCACCCATTGCACCACAGTACTACCGCATGAAGGAGAGTCTTTTTCGGGAGTATATATCTACCAAGCGGCTTTTTCCAAACCGTCACCGGAACCTTAAACTGTTTTTATGCGTTATGAATGCATATGATCAGCGAATAGTTTGTAGAGCTTCATGAACTCGAGACAACCACGGTGAGCGCTTTCGCCTCCGACTTCGGTTCGTGGTGCGCCGTTCCACAAGAACGAATAACGTGTGTTTGTGCGTCGTTTTAGTGCTTCACCGTGGTCCATGCGTGTTAAGCTCACCAAAATTCGAGGACAAATATGTGTTTGGCTGTCGAAGCCAACGTATGTTTTTCGCACGTGCGTGTGCTGTGAGCAATTTTGCTGATTTGTGTCGGGAGGTACATGCGTGTCAGTGACAGCAGCCTATTATCAGCTGTTTGAAGACAATGCGGTTTCGCACGTAAACGTTGCAGGGGTATTTTAGCGTGCCTACTATAACACTTGCAATTCGTACGTGCAAATTGCCGCCAGCTGCACGCTGAGGTAGCTGCGCCTTTTTAGCATTTAGACGATTACTTATTTCTGCAATTAGAATTTAGGCGCATTAGCCCGCGATATTTGGTGGTTTTTACTCATTTCCAGTCTTTAACTGATCCTATTTATGGGGAGTGGCTACTCTTACCTTTATTCAGCATTACACCACTGTTCAAGTGAATGCCAAAACGCGCGCCAAGGACAAGTATGACGTACACAAACTAGCGACGAACGCGTTGGTCTCCCCCCGAATAAACAATGCTTCTGCACATCTCTTTCGCGAACGTCCGCGGGTAGTTGGGGTCAAGAAATGGTGCAGAACGAACCTCGAAATTTTTACTGTTACTGCATGCAGTTGCTCTTTAGGAAATGGGGATTTTTATAGCTGCTACATTATCTCAACAGCAGTACACTGGTTGTCTTGGTCATGGTTAACTGCTACAAATACATGCATGCTGGAATATGAGAACTGTACTTATTTTCAAGAGTGAGCAAATGTCGGTGACATACGCTCTCCTGCTGGCTTCTGCACCTGACTTCGGACTTCTGTATTGATGTTCATCATCAAATTACGCAACCACTAATCAAACATCAGCCACTCAAATTTCAATCTTGATCTTTATCTGTCTCGCTGCCTTCCGTTTGTTTCTTTTTTCCATGCTTTCCTAAAATCATCAGTTCAACTTGTTTTGTAGAACACGAGCATCTACATACATAGGCCAGTGTTTCAGTAAGCTGTCGCGCATGCACTAGTACTCTTTTATTTAGTGCATGACACAATGTCATACCTCGACAACTGATAAACGGAAAGTTGTTTGTACTCTTTTATTAAAACCGAAAGAGTAACACTGGGACTGCACATCGCAGTGTTTGTCCAAATGCAAAGAGGTGTAGGATATCTTGAATAAAGTGTGCCGTAAGGCACTGAAAAATGTTTCCGTCCCAGACCATCATGCAGAAAAATGACCATTATAAGACAGCGGGACAGACGCCACGACATTCAGGCGATGGCGAACGTGATGCCGGCGCCGCGCTGAGCTGGCGAGGCGGCGGCACAGGGAGTGCGTGGGGGGGGGGGGGGGGGGTTCTTTTTTTCTTCCGCCCTCGCGCTTGGCGCTGAACGGTTTGGCCTAATGGCAAGTTCCACTCGTCGAGCGGGAGTACATTTTCTTGCTCCAAAGCTGACAATCCGCGCTTCGCTGGTAGATTCAGAGCAAGTTCACATTTTCCACTGGTGGATTCGGAGCAATCCACTCCACGAAAGAGCGTTCCGCGTGTTCCGTCTTGCAGAGACGGCTTTCACCGGAACTCCGAGAATGCGTTGCTGTCATTTTCGATACAGTCGCGCAGCTGGGTCGCCCTCAGCGTTTTTTCAAGTGGTCTAGTAACCCTCTGCTCTTGTTTACACTTCTTAAATTGGAAAGTGGTAGCCCTGCTTTTTGCGAGACGGCGTGGTCAAAATGCCTGCATTGCAGTGGCGACACTGTCATTGAAACGTCGAAAGCGGAAAAGAAAATCGTTTCCGGTACAGGTTAGGTGACGTATGCGTAAAAAACTTCCGGAGAGACCTCATGCGGGGCATTCGCGTGTTCCACTCGCAGATCTCGTTTGGCACACTCCGATTGCTCACTCCAAAATTTTGGTGGCCACCCCGGATCTACCAGTGGAATTCGCCATAAGTTGAGGCCGCCTCCGGGCGCCAGGATGGCGCGACAGAGACGGTGGCTCTCCCCCCCCCTTTTTTTTTCCTTCTTGCGCACGCTCTTACCGACCATTAGCGTTGCTTCCAGGCCGCGCAGCTGTCACGGGTATTTCTTATTGCTGGCCTTCCTATAGACAGGATTTCAGTCAGTACGCAAGAACGCGCCGCCTATATGCCGTACGTTATCCGGCACTTGACTGAGAGTGTATCCCAAACAAAATATGCACAAACTGTATGATACTATAGCCAAAAGCTAGTACAGATCCCATTCAAAGCATACACAACAAAAACTGTGATAGTTTTAATTAATATATGCAGAAGTAAACAACTCAAATTTGGTATGACCATACAAGAAATAATGGTTATCTAGAAACAACAGTCCCCTGAGTTTGAAAGAGCAGACAGAAAAAAAGGAAGTACATAACTTAAAGTTAAGACAAAATTTGGTTATTATGGATGCACAGAACTGCAGAATGAATCTTGTAGTTCTAAGTAACAATAGCTGTTATCATGTATAGCTTAATTAAAAGAACAAGAGTATTTCTACATCTAGCAAAAGAAATGCCAGTGATAGAAGTGACTTTTTACTTTTTGCAGCACACTTTGGACAGGAAAAGTTTTTCTAGAGCAGCCATAAGAGTTTTCGGAGCATAAAAAATGCTAGTTTACACCACGTACTAGTGTTTTAGGAGCAGATATTAAATTTGCCATGCAATTATTGAAGTTCAGAGCATTGTCGAAGCATCTCGTAAGTATTTTTCATCATGATATGTGTTTACCAGACAACAATCAAAGTAATATTCATGAAGCAAACAATGAAAAGTTGTCAAAAATGTGCTCGGATAAGAGCTGCAATTTTAAATACTAATACTTGAGGTAGAAATCTATTTAAACTGGAAAAGCTAAGCACCACAATTTATGAGTAACAGCAGTTCGTTATAAGTGCTGCCGAATGAGCAGTAGATAACAGGTATGAGATAAAAGCAATCTAGTTCACTTCTACATTTCACCGCACCAGCCTGCATGTCCAGATGAGGAAAAAAAACGGCCAAACGACCTGTATGGTCAATATGACAGTTGTGTTGCACAAATAGGATCAGAGCCGATAATTCTGCACACTAGTAGCACAGTGGGATGAGAGTGCAACGATTCATTTTTAAGTTTCTTAAGGACTTGATCAAAGGGTAAACATTTGTCACTCTCATTCTCTCAGTGTCCTTTCAAGGCAGCTTTGAAGCAATTACTACAAAAATTACTGTTTGGAGCAGCACGGAGCAACATTTCTTTTTGGAGCAGTTTGGAGCAATTGGAGCAGCACTTCTATTGCTGAAACACATAAAGTACCCCTAATATATACGTAGTAATAAAATTACAACCTGAAGTAACAGCGAACTGAATTAAAAAAAGTATTTCAAAGTAGTATATTCTCCGGGAACAGGACTAGGTATGGGTATTTATATGATGTTATGCTATTCAAAACTTTCATTCCCGTGTATTGTAGCAGTCTTTCGGTATAGGTGTTTTTTGAGGAAGGCATATTGAAATTGTTAGAAGTATAGTTCCTCGTTAGGCGTCGGGGTATACACAGTAATGAAATAGGAAATGGTCCATTGTTTTTAGCGATACTGTTAATATGTGTGGCTAATATTAGTTCCCGTACGAAGTCAAACGGTAATATCCTTAATCTAGAGAACGGTGCTTTGCTATGCTCGTAGTAAGATCAGAACGTGATTGCACGTATAGCCCAATTTTCAGAGATAAGGGTCGTATGTCGAACCCCAAATTTTCACGCACTAGAGAAGGTGGCTGTTCACGAAAACAAATGACAAAATGCGCAAAATTCAAATATCAAAACATTCTTCGCGAAGTAAAATCCAGGTTATTTGCGATGTTGAAGAAATAAACTCTCACCACTCGGCGCTCGAGGTGCACCACCCGAGGTGGTATAGCAAAGTGGGAGACAAAACGTGCTGCCGCTATTCCAATATCGGCGATTGACTTGCTGGTCGCTTGAAGATGAAGCAAAAACGATGGACAAGTTCTAGTGCGCTGAGAAAAACTTGTATTTATAGACTGTGCGAAAGTTACATAAAAAGGGCATCAAAGTTTCATCCAAAAAAAACACTTTGGTAATGAACCATCTTTTCTAGGGCAACTCTACGGGATTCGGCTTGGCCAATGGTGCCTAACACCGCAAGCCCGGTTCAGAACACTCGGCGGAACTTCGGGGCCTCATCCCCTTGGTGCTCCGAGCTTACACAACCCTCGGCGAATCATCGCCTGCTTGTCCTCTGATAGGTGAGTATACTTGGTCGACCAAAAACCCGCCTCGACGGCGCGACCTTCATGCATGTATAAGGGCTCATACCCTTGCCCCAAATAAGACAACAACCAAAATATAAATAGTTCAGAACTCTTGAAAGTCATAGAGGCAAGGAACAGCTGTGGTGTACAGAATCATATTGACAGAGCTACAAGTTCTGGGGTTTGTGGCCATAGGACCGCTTCCCTGTAACAAGTAAACATGTTGACGATGGGGCAATAATTTGCCTGTCCACTGTGGGCTGTAAGAGGAACCGCTAGCTGCCCACACGTGGTTCTACCTACGAGAAGTGTGGCAGCTTGGGCTAATTGGTATGACATGACAATAGTTACAGCGCGAGAACAGAACGACGACACAGAGAAGCACCTTCGTGTCCTTCTTGTCTCTATGTCGTCGTTCTGTTCTCGCGCAATAACTATCTACCTACGAGCTCATCTGTCAGTATAAACGTGGAAGCAGTCAAAAATAGGCACCTCAGGCGCTGCCCTGTTGAGAGCCTGCCCGCTTCCGAGAGCTACCTGAGCTAGACGGGACCGGGACAAAAGGTTGTCGGTGACCTCCAAGTTTTCGCCACGCGCGCTGCCTTGAAACGCCGTGCGTGAACACAGCATGCGGCTGGGCCGCAGTTCCACCAATGTGAGAAGTCAACGCACTGCACTGGGTCTCGGAAGATGGGCATTGAAAGCGCCGTTAGGTAATTGGAGGGTAATGACAATGACGTTTCTGAACCCACCCTTTTTGTTGCTCACGTGGGGGTCAGTTTCTTTTTCCCGAGTTAACAGGAACTCGAAACGCCCCGCAGTCTCTGGCGCTGGTGAACTACGTGGGGTGTCATGCTGGTGCCATACTGCCTGCGTTCACGGCAAAGTCGGTAAGGCACGCTTCGACCGAGTGCTACTGATGCAATGCTGCCTGCCAGCGGCTACATGCCTCCCCAAGCTTTCAAAACAGAGTAAATAGAAATAAACTGACTGCTTCACAAGCAGTTCTAACCGCCGTCCTACACGCAAGCTTTCAAAAGAGCGTGACAACTCTAAAGACTGCAGACAGCGTCGTTGCCACATTCAGTAACAGTCCACGGCAAAGTCTACAAGTTATATACTCGCGACTTCTTGTATCTGCAGACTGCTTGAATTCTATTTGGGGTATTTTATATAAAATAGGTTCGCCGCGGCTTCTTCTGCGCCATTGTGTATTTTGGTGTGTTGTCTTGCCGTAAACTAGAAAGACATTCAAGTTGAACTCGCTTCAGGGGTCAGACCCCTCTACGTGAAGTTTGAAAACAAGTAGGAAGACTGCTTGAGTGTCCTAACAGGAAGCCTTCTAAAAAAATCAAGAACCCCACTATCGATGAAAAGGGTCCCCTTTGTGAGACTGTGTGAGACTGTAGAATTTATGAGCAAGCAATATGGTACATTACGTGCGAGACAGGACGATCCTATTGCTGCAAACAATGCCCTCTCTAGTTACAATGAAGCCCTAAGAAAAACGCTGACAGAACTTGATCATTATTCCCGAATGAACAACGTTCAAATAAAGGGCGTAATAACTATACTGAAAGATAAAATTGCGCTGCTATTCTAAAATAGCTTGGACAGGCAGTAGGCTGTCGTGTCTCGACTTATGACATTGCTTGTGTTCCTGTGTTCCTGCAAAATCTGGTGAAAAAAAATTGCATTGCGCATTTTCTTTGCCACGAGAAGAAAAAAGAATGAATTTGTTTAGAAGGCTTGAAGAGCACAGATTCCCACATCCCAGATTGACTTTGGAGGTGTAAATGATCCAGCGCTGCATCTCAACGATCACTTGACTTTGGATAACAAAAAGATGTGCTCTATAGGGCTCTTGCGTTCAAGAAGGAAATGAGGTTGTCCTTTCTCTACACAAAAAAAAGCCAAATACAAGCACCAAAGACAACCCACGGCAGGATACTTCACATTCAGACAGAATCAGATCTGCGCGTATTCACGAACATGTTCTCTATTAGAAGCTTTCACGAAATACAACATACAAGAAGATAATGGCTTCTATCCCTTTCGCTTAAGTTCGATCTTCGTTATCTGACAATAACTGCCCTGTTAACTTAAACGCAAGAAGCCTTCGGCGTAGTCACTTCAATATTCGCGGCTTTTTTACTCCCTTTTCTTTTCAAATAATAATTGATATGTGGTGTTAAGTGTTCCAAACCCACCGTCTTTTCTATTCTACTTTTTTTCATATGAATAACCAAAACCTAGCTTCGTCAAGCTGATACTAACATGCTTCGAATTCCGTCTTATCAATCAGAATACTGTTACCACTTGAGCAATTGTCACGGAGGATAAGTTACATTTATTCCTACTAGTATCGCCCACAGTAGAAATCATGATATTAGTATACTAATAACGTGGTGTGGGTCGGTGTGAATTGAGTTAGATAATTCAGTTTTTTGCATTAATGAAAAGCGTCTTGGGCGGTGCATACCACTCGTTAATGTCATGTTCAGATCTGAAGTCATGTTTCATCTCGATACTATTTTCAACATATTAGCTTCAGAAAATTAGCATCTCCCCATTGTGAGTGATATCAATATCAATTTTTTAGAAATCGACAGTAGGCTGTGTGTAAACTACGCCGTATACTTTAGCGAATTGAGTTACGGGGAACTTGTAACATTATCAACAAGATGTACTTTGCCCGGCCGCGGTGGTCAAGTGGCTGAAGTACTCAGCTGCTGACTCGCACGTCACGGGAGTGAATCCCGGATGCAGCGGCTGCATATCCGATAGAGGTGCAAATGTTGTAGGCCAGTGTGCTCACATCTGGGTGCATGCTATAGAACCGCAGATGGTCAGAATTACATTAGCCCTCCCCTACGGCACCTCTCATAACGGTATGGTGAAATTGGGACGTTAAACCTCACTTATCAAATCAACAAGATGTACTTTTTATGAAACAGAAACGCTCACCAAGAATAGCATGATTGTGACACCTAAGTCAGAGCTCAATGAAACTGATGTTAGCGATCATTTTTCTATTTTCGTCATCTTTAGGTCGTCACATAGTTTGAAAGCACACGATACCTTGCTCATGTATTCCATAAGAATAGCGTTATAGTATATGTGAATAATATTCATTGGTCTGAAATTAACCAGGTACAAGATGCCGAATATGCACTCAAACGTTTCTGAAATGTTTTTCGGGAAGCTATGTCACAAAAAAAAAACCGCCATGCCTCCACGGAACACGAAGCACTGTCACAGCGAAAGCTTGAAGAGCGGCCCTGAGAGTATTTTTAAGCACTCTGTTTAAGGCGACATAATCTGTCTTCACACAAAAAATCAGTGAAGGCATTATTGAACTTTTTGCTTGATAGTGGTCTATTGAAAAGGCTATAGCACCCCAGCTCACTTTTTTTCTTTTCTCTTTCGCATGTCTATTTTGCGCTTAGCTTTCTTTCCCATGTTTATTCCCCATTCTCCATTCCCTTAGTGCAGAGTAGCGAACCGGATGCTCCGATTTCTGGTTGACCTCCCTGGCTTTTCCTCATTTTATTCTTTATCTCTCTCTGTATAGGTATATGTCACGCACACTTGCAGGGTACCTTAATGATTGTGTAGTAGGCAGGAACACTGCGCCAACCTTCGTCATTTTTTTGGGAGCAGCATGGTACCTACTACCCGATTCCAAGAAACTGTGGGCATTTTTGGCTGTGCTTGACGGTGAATAATTATGGCAGAATGTTTGGTAATCACCTCAATATTCCACAGTGGGTATGCGCCGCAGTTAATATGTCAACACGATTGAGCTTTTGCGAATGGTTAGAGCACTCGGTGACCCACTGTTTCTGCAATTCGCAATATGTGACACCTGATTGCTCCTTTACTGTTACAAAACACTTTATTACTCATATTACCGCGATTCCTTTCACGTCATCTAGCCTGCCTAAGGGTACTCTCCAAATGATTTGGAAACATTGGTGCGGCTCAGTGGTAGAATACTGGGGTGGTATGCAGTGGAACTGGGTTCATATTTCATTGTATGTTTAATGTTTTACTGAGCTTTGTTTTCCTATTTTTTTGCAATGGTAGTTACAGACAAGTGTTACACTTCACACTAAAAAATTGTAGACATTGGTTGTATGCACAGTGAGGCGCTTGAGTTCGCTGATGCTTTCAGTGACATCTTTTCGATTTAGAATATACAATAAGGATTACACAGGCACTGAATCTCACATTAGCAGAGTTTTTTTTTTCTTTAAATTCATATGAAGTTTTCACTGCGATTAAGAACCTTAAAGATACTTCTCCTGGAATAAATGACATTGATGTATACCACATATAATTAGTGGTCATTTATTCTCTCCAACACTGGACCTCATAATTAGGAGCATCTTTAAAACTGGAATTTGCCATACCATGCTGAATGCGCCGGTTCTCGTCTTCCACACACGTTTGGGAACATTAAATTTCTACGCATCATTAGAATGAAAATTCGTCGATTATTTCTAATTGCTGACCTATTTCTATTTTTTATTGGTCAGCAAAACGATTGAGAAACCATTCGTTAGTTGCTTGAATAGTTATACCTGAAAAAATATATCTGGTGCATGACCCAGTCACGTTCCGCAGGACCAAAATAAACTGATTTTCCTTCTTTCCTTCTTGACTGATGGCCAGTTCTGTCTCCGTTTTGGTAGTTCAACCGACTTGGCGCTAATGACAGAAGTAGTATACATGAGTAGTTCTATTGACGAAGGCCTTAATTTTGATTCCGTATTCTTAGATTTTTGCAAGGCTTCTGATACAATTATTCACGGTATGTTACAAAAACTTAAAAGCCTATAATACCATGGTAAGCTCAAATATTTTTTTAAAATGATTTTTGTGACAGAAAACTTCCAGTTCATTTATCTGGCAAATTTTCAGACATTAAAACAGTAAGGGGGTGTCACAGGGCTCAAGCTTGTGACTATTATTCTCTGTATTATTCACGTTCCCGTACATGTTTTACCCTCACAATGCACGTTATACGCTGATGACGCTAGCACACTACTGTCTCAGACTCAAATGTATCTTTAACATCGTTAACTAAAATAAAATAAACACTCCATTTGGTAACATTCCTTCTTGGTGCCAGAACAATCACTTGATTATAAATCCAAACAGAACTAAATCTGTGGTATTTCGTTCTTCTCAAAGGCGACTACTATTCTCACCTCTGGTAAACTTCGACTCCCTCTTCATTTCGACTAGCGACTGTGTTTCATTTCCCACGGTCTATATCGATGAAGAACTATATTTCCACCATCAATTTCCACAAGTTAAAAAAAGAATTTCTTTCGTCATGAGAACATATTTGAAAAGCTACACACCATCTCTCTACTCCTGCTCTCCCTTGAGCCCCGCCATGGTGGTCTAGTGGCTAAGGTACTCGGCTGCTAACCCGCACGCAGGTCGCGGGTTCGCATCCTGGCCTTGGCGGCTGCATTTCCGATGGAGGCGGAAATGTTGTAGGCCCGTGTGCTCAGATTTAGGTGCACGTTAAGGAACCCCACGTGGTCGAAATTTCCGGAGCCCTCCACTATGGCGTCTCTCATAATCATATGGCAGTTTTGGGACGTTAAACCCCACATATCAATCAATCAATCAATCAATCAATCAATCAAGGAAGCAATCAATCAATCAATGCTCTCCCTTGAATTTATCACGCATTCATTTCACAATGATATTGATTGTGGTATTGCTGCCTATGGTGACGCCTATCAGTTTCATTTCTCATCAATTCAACACACACTAAACCAAGCTCTGCTCCTTATTTTTAACTTTAGTCACGATAATAATATTATCCTACACATGAAAAATTAAGTATCACAACTAATTATTTAACGGCATTTAACCTCATTACCATGCTTTATGTGCCAATTTATAGAGATCTCACCGACGAGATTATTTACTTGAATTTCTTGCGCAATAATAGCCCACTGATTTTGTTGAAATAAGAATGTATTGTTACCTAAAGCTCATACTAACTACGGTAAAACAACGCCATAAATCAGGACTATCTAAACGTGGAATTCTCTTCCTGGCCCATCAACAGATCGTCGTCTCTTGATGCATTAAAAAATACACTCATAGCTGATATCCTGAACCAATATTCCTATCAGTTATTCATAGCGTGTAACGTTGCTTTCAGTGCTATTTTTTTCTTTTTTATACCTATTTATAGATGCGCAATACGCAAAAATGCATTGTTACTGTTTATGGTTCCATTCTGTGCATGTTTTACTGAAGGCAGCAGTCGCCATGTCCAACATAAAACTCTTTTAAAGTATATGCTCTTTCTTTCGGTGAGCATGAGACCGGGAGACAAAAACTTTGACTACAACAAGCAATGCGCGCTGTGCAGTGATATCAGGGAATGGAGTGTCGGCCATCGATAAACGGGCAAACGGTCCAGCGCGCCAACTTTTATACAGGTATTATAAAAGATTCCAGGTTCATCTTTATCAGCTGCGTATGTTCCACAACTAGCTTTATTGTTCACTTTCTACTCGTAATCTCATCGAAAAATTCTTATATTATCTAGAAAGTTTTCTGTCATTCGGGAGCGCTTTGGGAAAGGCAGCAGTTTCATTGTGACTGAACGATAACAAGAAAATGAAAAAAAAACGAGCACGTGTGGGCATATATGTTAATTTATCAATAGTTATACAACTAGAAAACAGTTCTATATACTAAATAAAGCGTTCATTGATTGATTGATATGTGGGGTTTAACGCCCCAAAACCACCATATGATTATGAGAGACGCCGTAGTGGAGGGCTCCGGAAATTTTGACCACCTGGGGTTCTTTAACGTGCGCCCATATCTGAGCACACGGGCCTACAGCATTTCCGCCTCCATCGGAAAGGCAGCCGCCGCAGCCGGGATTCGAATAATTAAAGCGTTCATGTCTCCTAGTTTTGTAGGTTTTTGTATAACTACTGCACCCGTGCCGTGTGCTCAGATTTGGCTGTGCGTTAAAGAACCCCAAGTGGTCCGAATTTCCAGACCCCTCAACTGTGTCGTCTCTCGAAATCATATAGTAGTTTTGAGAAGTGGAACCCCACATTCTCTTATTGTTACTCTACCGTGGTTTAGGGTTGACTTAGATTTTTTTTTGTAATTTTTTTGCTCATTTAGTTATTCTGATCTTATAATCATGTAGAGAAGACACCAATGCGGCTTTCTGGCCTTGGGGCTCTATGCTGTATATCCCAGCGTTGACACATTTCTATGCAAAATACAAGTTTCATTTACCTTGATTTGAAAAACGAGGAATATTCCACACCTACCCACAATGTCAGGGATGTTCTTCCCTGTCTACAGCACCCTCTGTTGATAGTGGTTAAGGTAATCTCCGTACTATTTTTTTTTTGCTTAATGGTGAGTGGTCCGCAACACACCTGTCAGACGGGGCCTTCCTGGTGTTAACCAGGGTTCAGCAATATCTCTTTCTGTGGTTTATATAATTGAGCAGTATTACCACCCTCTCGTGGATAAACGAGCACATGCATGAAGCGTAATGTGTGACGAGAAGTCTTGGTACGTAGCTCTATTTACCTACTTGCAGTTGTGTAAATACGTTCACTGCAGTTGTGTCCATAGACTGTGTCAACAGTTCTGTGAATCAGACACGTACACCACAGTTGTGTCAATATTAGCGCAGTTGACCTTCTTCGTGCGTTCCTGTCTAGACCACGTAATTAGCCCCACAAGACAAGGGTATCCTACGCACCACGTTGGTCGTGCTGACGGCGAACATTGCTCCGTGGCACTCGTTTGTACACTCATTCAGGACATAAGTTGCACTGGTACCATTTATGCATAAGCTCGTGCCACTTCATTTTCACGATACTGTAAAAGCCCCGCGTACATAATACTTCACGGGCGATGTATTTGTTGTTGTTGTGACATCGTGTATATTTAAGGTAAAGTTATGAAAGTACTGCATCTTCCTTGGAACCTAGCTATCCAGCGCTCCTTTGAAGCAACGCAGGTATGACCGATAAAATGAAACAATCAAAGTTTTTTTTTTCTGAACGTTTGATTCGCACAACGCTGGATGCTACTCTGTGTTCGCTCGACTTTTTACTTGCATCCAGAATAGGTAGAGCTTGTGGCAAGAAGGTTTCTCACCGTAATTTTTCGCACTTTAAATCAAAGAGCAGGATCAGTTTTCTTCTCCTGTACCTTTTTGTTTTGCGAGTTCGACGCATATATGCAGGTTGCAAGAAGTCATGTTCAGATAGGTAAATGACGGTGATCCTGATGTGGTAGTTCAAACGTAAACCGAAGCTCGCTGCGTTTATTCCTGAACAAGTTCAGCACCTCTTCCTTTGAGTCGTTTCTCAGGTACACGAACAAGCAAGCCATTCGCTGTTATGAAGCCTATTATTACCCGTTATTTTTAAAGCTACAGCTGCTGCATTTTCTTTACTCTAACCCGGAACAGGCCACAATGATCAAGGTCAATCCTGCAGTTAGTAAAGTGTAATCCTCTCAAAAAATGGTTTGAACTATGTAAAACAGAAACAGGAACCACAGAAGGTACGCACGACGTCGCTCAACTGGCTCGGCGTAGTTGAAGATGGTTCTGGAACTTTACGAGATTGTAAAGACAACAGCCTTTACGTTGCTTTGAGGGCAACGTTTTGTAAAGTGTTGTAAAACATACCCGTGACATCAACAGTAAATGTACATATGGTCTCGCTCATCCTCAGGAATTCAAGTATCCTTCAGAATTGGAGATCAGGAAAGACCCTTGACCTGAATCATAAGCAAATGTTACTACAGGTGCACAGCCAATCTCTTCTGCAAGGTTCTGGTATCTTCCACAGAGTTGCTGTTTTCTGCTTTTGGCGGGCTTGGATTGTGTGTTAGTGCACCGTATATATAATTCAGAAAATAGAGAGAACGAAAATGTGCCTCATCACTGATAGTAGTGAATGCTCGTAGACTGGGAAGAACTTTTTTTCGCATGACAGAAGGTTAAGCTTTTCCGCTAAATTGAACAGGTGATCGTTTACGCTCGATGTCACGTTTCCCGTTGTTATTCAAGTGAATGACCTCTAGAAGAACTAGTCGTTTAACTAGTTGGTTTAGTGAAGAGCTGACAATAGCACGAAGAAAAAATAACAAGCACTAGAAAGGGGGACAGGTGAAAGCGTTCGTATTTGTCTGCCTCGCTTGTGTCACGTCTCTTTTATTTTAACTAGCTTTTGCATAACGCTTTGGGAAACAGTTTTCTCATGGCACTGTGGATATAAGTTTGCATGAAAATAAAGTACACTTCCGTGAAAGTAAAGACACAAAAAAGTTACACGCTTCTATGCTCCACTTTTTTTATTGTTTTCTATTTGTGTTGGAAAAGAGGTAGACGCACCTCTGTAGTACAGGATATATCAAAATATGCAGCACATACATTACTAAGCTAAGTAAAAAAGGGCAAAGCAAGGAATTCAGAAAAAAAGTCTCCCAAATAAGGCAGCAGACACGAATTATATTATGTAAACATCAACACATACTGCATGTACAGCAGCAGCAGTAGCATAAGCCACTACCTGTAATATAATTACATGCCACAGAATAGTAAAAACTGGAGGAGGGAGTTGGTCCGCCTATATGTGTTTTCATGTATACATATTATAAAGATTTATTCAGCTTAGAGGTTGCTGCTAGTCAGGCAATGCACCGGCTGCTGTTAACGAGCTCGAGCCTCTGATGCACGCTCGAAGCTGCTGTCTCTGCGCCGGAGTACTTTCTCTTCTTTACAATGGCCCGCCGAAAAAAAGAAGCCATCCTGGCGACTTAGTCGTCTGCAGGCGCCATAAAAAAATGGTGCGGCTGCAGTCTCTGGACGTGTACAACCTCGTGGTTACGACGTCAAAAGTCTAACGATGGCGTAAGAGGCTCAATGAGGTAGTTCACTAAAGAAGTCTGTTCCAAAATACGATATGCTCCATCCTATGCTTTGACAGGAGATTTGAAGAGGGCCCAGGTGTGCAATGCGGCACTGAGAGCTACAAAAGAGCACCCGGAAACAAAGTTGAGTTTCGGGCATCGTAGATTGCTTTTTGGGGGTTCTGGTCAGCGGGGGTAAAGCGACGAGCTACCTCGCGACTTTCTTCGACGTGTCTGGTGGCGTCAAAGATAGGCAGGCACTCGGGCGCGTCCAGTCGTTAGGGCAGAATAGTGTCAATGGTGTGGGAAGGCTGATGGCCGTAGGGGAGGTAAAGAGGGGAGAAAATTGTTGTAGCTTCCGTCACCGTGTTGTACGCGTAGGTAATAAATGGAAGAACTAAGTCTCAGTTAGAGTGATCAGGCGCGTACATAGCGAGCATGTCACCGAATGTACGAATAAAGCGGTCGGTAGCACCACTGTCTTGAGGGTTGTAAGGGGTAAATGTGCGATGTGCAATAGCAGATTTAGCGAGCAATTGTTCAACGACCTTGCAGAAGAAGGCGCAGCTACGGTCACTGAGGAGTTCTTGGAGGCCTCCATGACGCAGCACAAAACGACGCAGTATGAAAGTGGCGACCTCCTTTGCCTAGCCGTTTGAAAAGCAGTGATCTCGGCATAGCGCGTTAGGTGTTCGATAGGAACTATCAGGCAAGAAGTGCGCAATATTGATTTGCCCAAGTCCTCATTCGTCACCTGCCAATGCTATTGACATGTTCATCGAAAATGTTGCTACAGTCACTCTTGCAGATACCGGTGCAGCTGCTTCTGTTATCGATGCTGCTGCCTCTGCGACCCAGCACTTCCTGTTTTTCACAAAATAATATTGCGGGTGTTGCAATAAATTTTCCGAAAATCTTCAAAAATGAGACAAACGCGATATTTTTTGAAGTCTTTACATTTACTTCTTTAATAGCCGCAAACATCTTCAGATCACTAAATGCATTATTACTTGGAACTATAATTTACAGTCAACCGAATAGATTTGTTAACGAGTGCAGTTATTTAGTTATGCCAATTAGGACAATGGAAAGCCTTGATGTCAAAACTCCACTGCAGCCTCGAAATTTTGACAAACCGGCGAGTAGCAATAATTGAGAAATAATAAAACTATTCTATATTCAGTGCTGAAACGAACTCGTAATGTCGAAGAGAGAAACTTCCATTCTTCGTAGACTTTCATAATGAGCGAGCGCCGTTATATCAACTGTGAACTGACATCCTTGTGCGGGTATGCGGGCTGCGCTTGCAATTATAGCACGCATGAGGCACAGCGTTAACGAACGCGCGCAAAAGGTATACGCTTCTGTAATTGTCATTTTGAGCAGTGACTTCATTCTGGTCGTCCGCGTGACGCACTCACCAGTGCTACAGTTTCGATTTCACCGTTAAACTTGGTTCAATTTCATTCGCTACAGTAATTACTTCAAGCCACTTTTTCTACATCTCAAAGCTGCATGGGCTCTTCGCGTGAATTTCAAATCTTTCATTCACATAACCGTCTAAGTAGACCAAATAGAATAAATATTTAACCTTTTTAATTGTGGCATGAAATGACGTCTTCCACATTCTTGAGATGTCTGTAGACACCTGAAAGTATTTCTGTAACAAACAAGCCAATAGCGAATTTCTCTCATTTTGCAGGAGTTTGAACACATTTCTTTAAACACCCCGTAATGATCAGTCATATTCAAATATTGAAGGATGCAACAAAGAACAATGCGGAAGCCGTAATTTAAATACGTCGCTCATTACGGTGTTCTACGCACAGTCAGGCCGTGCTGTTTACCAAGAAATCTGCTTTTTTGTTGCTTGGTGTACTTTTATTCCAACAATTGCATCATTCAATTCATTCATTATTTTTTATTTATGTTTACGCTCAAAGTCTACCAACGTATATTATTTATATGGAAATGACAATGCACCTAATGTAGCATGAGAAAAAAAATGGTTTCGAAAAGAAACAATAACATATCTGTAATACAGTTCAGGGAAGTGTCACATAATAGCAGTGGACAATCCCGTAATAGCGGCCTATCTTTTACACGAACTAATGCAGATTATGGAGTTCTTTCTCTTCAAAGAAGCCTGGTTGTCATATACCGGTACACGAATAAAGTGATCTGGCATAACCATCTGCCGTTTTTATAAAATTTGAATTTGTATAGAATTTCGTCCCACTGCAAGGTGCAAGCCTTATGTGACGATCATCGCGACGTGATAGTATGAATGGAGGCGGTTGAAGACGGCTAAGGTATTTCGTAGCTTCGGAGAGACTTTGTGATATATAGAGGTGCATGAGATGGAGCTTTCCTTGTGTTGCTAGTAATTACAGTTTCAGTGTTTCCTTCCACGGTGCGGCACTAGTTGGGCCATTTCATAGTTTTTTTAGGATGAAACGAAGTGCGTTTTCTAAGGGCATTCATTTTATCGATGAAAGTACTCCGGGTAAAGGTCCCTCAGCGTTTATGCACAGTCGTGACTATACGTAAGAAATATAAAACTGTAGTTTTAGTTCAGACGATGCAACTGTAAATTTATGTTGAAGGTATCTAAACGACTGCTTGCTTTTAATTATACATGTTTGCAAGAAATATTACGTGTTATCAAAATGCCGAGGTAGCTGTATGATAAGAGAGACTCGATACAGAATAAACGTTAAAAGTAAAGGTCAGACAAACTCTGAGATCGTAAAAAATCTCCATTACAAAAAATGAGGCCTCACTTTTCAGGGCTCAGTTTCAAGCTACACAATATACACCAGATAACTATGTTATTTAGGCCATTTTTTCGTGCAAGTTGCCCAAGCTATTTGTTGTGTTACCGGAACCAAAATACGAATATGCATATTTAAAAATATGTGATAAATATGAGAACGAGTTATCTGCTATGGTACTTCTTAATACAGAAGGACCTTATTAGGTGAAGCTACACTAGCAGAGTTACTTGAGGATTTGGAAAGTGTTTAATGCGATGTAACTGGCTTTTGTGAAGTTAGAAGAGTCGGGAAAGCATATAGTACTTATGGTCTCCTCTATAGCTATAGAGGACTTCGGTAAGAAAAATAGTGAAGGGGGACCTATAATTTACAAAGACCATGCAGGCGACATTGACCCGCCTCGGTGGTCTAATATTTATGGGGCTCAACTGCTGACCCGAAGGCAGCGGGATCGAATCCGGGCGGCGGACGCTGGATTTTCGATGCACGCGGAATTGCTTGAGGCCCGTGTACTTGGATATTGCTGCATGTTACAGACCCACAGGTGGTCGAAATTCGTGGAGCCTTGTACCACGGCTTTCATCATAATTCTGGTTTTTGAACTTTAGAACCCAACGATCATTATTACATGATGGTGACATCGAATAATTTTTAATATCAATGAAATCGTAATAAAAGGTTACCATTTCAACATGAAGTGAAGAGACAAATGAATTCCATAGCGAGAAATCGGCGTGTCACACGAAAAGCGATGTGCAGCTCAATACGTGGACACCGCACAGGGATATACAGGGCAAGTGTGAGATAACAACTGTCCATGTTGTTGCGCCTTTGCGTTTCAGCAACGCGTTGCATGTGTCGACGATGCCAACCCGGTGCTCTATGATATTTTTTTTTAAATTGTGGAGCGTGGAGTAAGCCCTTTGCGTATTTTACCACGCAGTCGCTACTAATAGAAGGCATGCCCACTGTTTTTTTTTCTATGTTTCAAATCACACGGGGGTACACAAAGAAGCCACTTTTTCGTGCTCACCTTACGAGCAGTTTTCAAGTAGCAAGACATTGTAGGAGATTTACTTGATAGGAAACATGCTAGAGATCTTACGAGATCTGCGTACCACCACCAGTAAAATGTGTGTATAAATAACTCGTAGTTGTTTAACTGGCCCATGCATTGCGCGTGGTTGAGTTCTCTTACGCATGCAAGAAGCTGTGGAGAGAGGGGTTGCTGGTTCGAGTCCCTGGTCAGGTGTTTTGTAAATTTAGATACTAAGCAGCTCTTTGACTACCTTGTTTAACGCTCTCCCAAAAAAAGGTGCAACAAACAGCAAATAAAAACCTTACAAATAGTACACAACTGGGGGAAAACAAGGCAAATTAGGTTAATACACTAAAATCTTATTACATATGATAAACAGAAAGGTATACAAAGCCCTCCAGTATTAAAACTGGTTGGTAATAAAATTCAACTAGTAGACAAGATAAAAATTTTAGGGGTAATATTTGACGAAAGGCGTACGTTCTTACATTACCTGGAATACATAAAACACAACGTATTAGAATCGACAATGAATTTAGAGAAGTTTACTGGAAAGAATGAAGGTATTAAGGAGAAACAATTAGGAGAAATACACAAGACAGCAACAGATAGAATAATCACATATACGGCACCGACACTGTATAGAGACACATTAAATATGGGGAAGAAATAAAAAAAATACAGTTCAGCGTATACCATTTTACGAAAAACTAAATCCTACAGAAATGTGGCAAACAACGAAATAAATATATTAGCAAACTTACCACCGGTTGAGTTCAGGATAGGAAAAGAAGTGAAGGTATATAATAAAATGCAGAAAAAGAAACTATTTACCTGGGCGAACGATGTATATGATACGCAGGACATGAAGTCAGTAGACGATAAATGGGAATTCCACGCAGTAGAAAAAAATGAGATTTGCATATAAACTACAAATCAATAAAACGTTCGGATTAAACATTTTTACTGACGCCTTATGTGATTTAAATAATCCAGGAGCAGCGTTCGTTGTTTTTAATAATTTTTCAAAAATAATGGCAGTAAGACAGCACACGTTGCCCAAATATAGCCACAATTTTGAGGCAGAGGCTATAGCTATAGCTCAAGCACTCAAATATGTCGCCGAACAGTAAATACATCAAGTGTTTCAAATAATTACAGACATTTTATCATGCTTCCACAGATTCAATAATCCTGATAACCGAAACTCGTATATAAATGAAATAAAAATATAATTATGTAAAGCAACTCAAAGTCATCAAATAGGGTATATGTGAAAAGACATACTGGCCATTTTAACAACGAGATCACAAATAAATTAGCAAAGAAAGGCAGTAAAATACGGTGAGAAAATTAACCTACCATTGTCGAAAAAGTTCTTCAGCTCTGAAATAACAAAACAAATTTATAATAAATGGAATGACCGATGGAAGCAGGAAGTACAAAAAAAATCAACTCTTATATTTGAGTATCGATCCCATCTATCGATCAAGTTTCTAATGGTTTTGTGGCAAATCCCAATAAATCACAATTATTAACGGGCCACGGTATGTTCCCACAATATCTACACAGATTTAAAAATTTAAATAGCAACCAATGCTCATGTGGGCCAATGGCTAGGAGTCTGGATTATTATTTGGAAAAATTCAGATTGACGATCAAGTATATGAATAAACTCAAATGTAAATATGCAAACGCTTTAACCAGGAAAAAGAACCGACTCTTGAAAGATGCTGAATCACTCAAATAATTGAAAAAAATGGTGGAATACATAAATGAAAGCAATTTAAAACATGAAATTATTTAAATAAATAATATTATATTTTTACAGGGGCAGAGGGGAGGGACAGTTGTTTTTGGAGGAGAATTTGGGGGCGAATGAATAAGGGAGAGGAAAAGAGGGAATGGGAAGGCAAGGGAAGGGGAAAGAAAAGTAAGGGCGAAAATAACTGAGTTTTGCTTCAGTTTTGCTTCAGAAACCAAGATTATCGCGGGAAAGAAAAAAAAACTATTAATATCGTGACGAAATAAAGGGTGAGAGAACAACTCTTCTCACTAACGTGGCGTTTTTCGCTTTTCTGGTTCCCTTTCTCTTCGTATTACTATTATATTATAATTATATTTCTATTTTATTCTTACTTTACTGGATCATTTATTCCACCTACCTATTATACTTAAAACTAACTACTTTCTTCTAATATTATTTATTTCATTTTAAATTATACAATATTCAATTAATTTACTTGAGCAATTGCACTTGATAACTCTCATTATCATTTTTCTCAAATTCTTTTTCTTCCTTTTTGTTTTTTCTTTCGCCATTGCCTTTTGTTGTTTTGCCAGCCTATGTTCTCTTTATATAGTCAATTCATATTTGTTTATATTGCATGTTTGTTCTGGGGACAAGTTGAACCTTTGAACTTATCATAATACAATTATTGAGAAATGCCTAAAAAATGAATGAAAGGCTAACGTCTATTATCCATAGTCCAGCAGTGACCTCTCCCACACGCGGATCAATGCTTTAGATCCTCTCTAACTGTGTGAATACTAACTGTTGGCTTACAGGATGACGTAGAAAGAGGGAAAAGATGTAACACGTTTTATACCACATAAACCTACCTATTGTATTTCCTGTGTTGTTTTGTATTGTAACGTATTGTATTGTATGTATGCTATTTTCTTTATTATCTGTGTTTCATGTATTGTCATTCATGTGCGCACGGATCATATAATCGGGGAGGGGGGAGCTAAAATGGAGGAGAAAAAAAGACTGTAGAGCAAATAATTCGATTCGATCAGTGGTCTCCGGGTCAATTTTGTCCATTCAATGGGTCAGCTGAAGAAATAAGTACAAAAAAGCAGGAAAACGAAGAAGAAAAGAAGGAAAACAAGAGCACCTTGGTTAGACTGTCATTGAACAGACAGCCTCTATAGAAACTTGACGTTTTTTCCAGTCGGAAATGATTTCGTTAACAACAACATCTGGGAAGACCAGACGGAAATGAGCCTCCTCTCTTGGAGGGAGAAAAGGAGGCTAAATGCCTACTCCAGCTTCCTGGATATCCTCGAACAGATACAGATACATAAGAGATGGCTAGTGATGCCTCTCCCGTTTGAAAAGACGTAGCATCACGTGTTATTCTCGGTGGCGAAGTGGGGTTCAGACCTACACATCTCTCCCGGTACACAGAAGAATCGCATAACCTCCAATGAATATGTTCGTCTTCGGAGATCACTGGGGAAAAAGGAAAAATGGTAGAAATAAAAATACTCAAATAAATACAAAAATACACTTCATTGGATATGCTTAAATTTATTTGTTGACCTGGGCGCTAGAAAGATTTGGTCAGAGTGTTCCAACATTTTCGTTTAAAAGTGGGCAAAAAAGAAGAAGAAAAGAGTAAAAAAAGGAAAGAATAAAAAGGAACAGAAAAAAGCAAAGTCAAACCAAAACACATAAGAGAACAAAAAAGAAAAAATAGAAAGAAAAAAAAGAAAAAAGAAGAGAGAAAAAAGGCTGTGAAGAGAATAGAAAAAAAAGGCAGAGGGAGAAATAAGAACAAAAAAATAAAAAATACGAAAGGAAACAAGAACAAAAAAAACTACAAAAAGAATGTGTAGACCTTGGGCTAGTTTGTGTGAGAAGACGATAGTTATATCGCGAGAAAACAACGCGTCGTCATTCTGTTTTCGCACTATAAGTATCGTCATAACAAAAGGAAGTTTATATATAATAAATAGTTAAGACGCCTAACAAAGTGCGGTAGTCTGTATACTGTAGACATGGATGTACACATGTACATGCATATTGAAATGCGTAAGTGCATGTGTATATGTATATCAAAACAAGTGCCGGCAAAAGAAACATTCACTGGATGTTGTGATTCGGTGTGGGAAAGGACGTGAGAGACAGACACCGAAAAAAATTGGATTGAGAAGAGATATAATACAGATAAAATGTCAAGAAAACGAAAAATATGCCGTTCCACGGTATATTTATTCCACGGGAAAGGACAAAAGGAAGCAAGCACCACCATGAAAAAAAGAAGAGGCTAGCCCGGCGGAGCTGTCCAGGACTAAGCCGAAACAAGGACACGGCAGATGGATGATGGAAGATTGAGTTCAACAAAAACTTCGAAATCAAGAAAGAAGAAAGACCTGTGAGTCAAGATCCTAATCCAAGACTGTGCATAAAATTTATGTATTTATTGTTGAAATTTGATAAGAGTGTAAACAAAAAAGATCAATAAACGCCACTGAGCTTCTGGCCCGTTCACTTAATGATGATGCACGTGGTAATAGAGCTATCTAACTCACTCCATTTTTTTGGCTCTATCCTAAAAAAATTTTTATTTTGATTTCGCATCCTGCAGTACTTAGCTGCATCAGACAGGAAACAGTTTATATATATATATATATATATATATATATATATATATATGTGTGTGTGTGTGTGTGTGTGTGTGTGTGTAATGCTTTTTCTTTATTTTTATTACCTGTTTCCCACACAACCCTTTCTGTCCCCACGTCCGCACCGCACTCTCCTGGCCGCAGGTGTTGGGGCGGTGCCAAGTAGGTGACGCCTTCCCTCGCAGTGCACGCGCGTTGACATCACTCTCTGCCTAGCTTGTCGCCGCTTGTGGCGTGTCCTCTCCCTCGCTTCACCATCTCCACCACTCGCGACGTTCGAGCGCACATTGAGGGAACAGTCTTTCTACAATGAAACTTACAGGAAACCCAGCTCGCCTCTCGTGTCGTTGCGTTTCAAGCAAACATTCATTGAAGTAGATTGTACACATATTTTTTTCTTCAAACCATTATTCCAGCACCCGCGTCGACACTCTTTCAAGCGGGTCAACGCCGTGCGCACCGCTGCAAGTTCGCACAATATCAGGCTTCTCTTTGGGCAGATGGCTGATAATTTTTTCTTCTGCTAAGTCTTCTTTGTGCCTTGTATATATTAGGAAGAAGAAAGTTGAAGCGGAAAGACAGGGAGGTTAGCCAGTTCTTAGACCGGCTGGCTACCCTGTGCTGAAAAAAAAGGTGAGGTGAATGAAAGATGTTAAAAAGAAATGTTGCGAAGAGAGAGAGAAATTACAAAAAAATTGCGACAGAGGAAAGGAAACATCAAAGAGTATAAGACACTAAAGTCGGTCTCTGAGGACAGTTGTCCACAAAAAGCGCAGGAAAGCTTTCAAAGCCTTCTGGGCTGAGGACGAGCTCGGCCAATGACCCAGAATCCTTTGTTCCGACAAAGGCCGATCGTCTAATCTATCCAGAGCTGCAGTAAAATCTTGTCTTTGCGCGTTGAAATGGGTGCACTCACACAGAAGGTGCGCGTTGGTTTCTTCACAGCTGCAGTAAGTGCATGTAGGAGAGCTGGCCATTCCAATGAGATAAGAGTATGCGTTCGTGAAGGCCACTCCAAGCCACAGGTGGCATAGAAGAGTCTCCTCAGCTCGAGATATCCTTGGGAGAAGATGAAGGTGCAGATCAGGATTCAAGTTATGCAGGCGCGCGTTCGTGAAGTCTGTTGAGTTCCACTGTACCAGTGTGAGGCCACGTGCAAGCGAACGAAGTCTTGCAGCTGCGTCGGTTCTTGAGAACGGATGGCTGTGTATTGGGTACCATCGTGTGCATTTCTAGCGGCCTCATCTGCGTGGTCGTTGCCATATATACCGCAATGACCTGGTATTCACTGATACACTATGCTGTGCTGTTTTTCGATTGCTTGGTGCTGAAGAAGCCTTATTTCAGCTACTAACTGTTTATTAGGTCCATGGCGAAAGGGTGACATAACACATTGAAGAGCTGCCTTCGAGTCGGAGAAGATAGACCAAATTCCCGAAGGTTCTTCTACTATAAACTCCAGAGCTGCACGTATGGCGGCGAGTTCTGCAGCTGTCGACGGCGTCAAAGGCGATGTCATAAATTTAATTGTGATGTGCCTCGTGGGAATAACCACCGCCTCTGCAGAGCTTACTAAGACGCCGAGCCATCCGTGTAATTGTGAAGGCGTCCATTGTGCTTCTCTTGCAGGAAGAGTAATGTGGCCTGTTTCAGGGCTAGATGCGACGACTTTTTTCTTATTTTGGATGCCAGGAATTGTAAGAACGGCTTTGAGTGGGTGTAGGCAACATAATGGTATCGGCGGCTTTGCTGCATGCGTGAAGGGCAATGGAAGCACTGTGCAATGCTGAGCTACAGTTGCGCTGAACGCTGAGTGGGGGCCTAGAAGTTCGAAGTGAGGCGAAGTGATGAGATGGAAGCCAAGCGAGATGTCTTATGTGCATTCTCAAAGCGTGTACGCGGATGTATGCGTCAAGTGGATAATCACGCGCAATGATGACTGTCGCTGCTGTAGACACGCATCTCGGGAGACCAAGGCATATTCTCAGTGCTAGGGCTTGGATCGACTGGAGGACGCGCAAGTTTGTTCTTCGGAACCCGCAAAGCATGGGTAAGCTGTATCGCATATAACCGAGGAACATAACAGTGTAGAGTTGGAGCATTGCTCGTACCGATGCACCCCACGTTTTTCCAGCAAAAAACTTCAGTATGTGGGTGATCATGGTGAGTTTAGTTTTCATGTGGGCGATGTGAGGGGAGTCCAGGAGAGGTCGCGATCAATTATGACTCCGAGGAATCGGTGGGTCTTCACGTAGTTGGTCGTGTGTCCGTTGATTTTAATAACATATGGGCTCATCACCTTATGCGTGAATGCTATAGGCGAGCGTTTCTCTAATGATCGCTCTAGTCCCCGTTCTTCCAGGTACTTTGTCGCTATTGTAGCCGCTCTCTGAAGCCGGGCACAAAAATGAAGGCGTGTTACGCCTGACGCCCAGATGCAGATGTCATCTGCATATATTGATAGATGGACAGATTCTGGAAGTGTGTGAACCAGGCCGAGTAGTGCTAGATTGAAAAGTGTGGGGTTAAAAACACCACCTTGAGGCACACCACGACGGTTGCGACGATGCGTTGTTGTGCCATTCTCCGTCTGTACAAAGAAAGGTCTGCCTTTCAGATAGCTGTGGATCCATTGGTAAACCCGACCCCCTAATCCAACATTTTCCATGACATCCAGAATGGCTTCATGTGATAGGTTATCTTATGCACCTTTCACGTCTAAGAACAACGCCGCAGATAAACGTTTCGGTGTTTTTTGATGCTGAACAGATGCGACCAGGTCCAAAACGTTATTATTGCGAACCGCCCACGCAGAAAGCCCGTCATAGCATGATGGTATACCTCGTGGTGCTCCAGGTACCACCCTAGGCGAGTCAAAATCATCCTCTCCATCATTTTCCTGAAACAGCTGGTAAGCGCGATGGGGCGATAAGAGGTCAAGTGCAGAGGAGATTTACCTGGTTTAAGCACAGGGACGAGGCGGCTGGATTTCCATGAATGAGGGATAAATCCGCTGCTACACGAGTCGTTGTACACGGATAGAAGGGCCCGTCGAGCTGCTTCTCCGAGGTTGCAAAGAGCCATGTACGTGATCCCATTCGGACCAGGCAATGAAGATCGTTTGCATGCCGTCAAGGCCGCTTGCAGTTCCTCTAGAGAGAAAAAGGTGTCCATTCTTGAATCTCTGGAAACTGGAGCGTTTTCTAGGTGGCGCGTGGTGCACGCGGATGCCTGACCAGCAACTTTCATGCAGAAATCCTCTGCTACTTCAATTTCGGTGCGGCCTTGGTGGAGAGAAAGACACTTGAAGGGGCGATGTTAATGTGGCGATGTTCGTAGGACACGAACAATCCTCCAAGTGTGCGTCAAAGGCTTGTGTGAATCCAATGATTCGCACAGATATTTCCAGCGAAAGGACTGAAGTGTATTGATTCACCGCTGAATTTTTTTCTGTAGGCGCCTTGCCTCCATTAAGTTGTGAATGGACTTAGTGCGCCTATATCTTCGTTCTGCACGACGACGGATCGGTCTGAGCCGTTCCAATTCCGCTTGATGTTGACAATATTCTGAAGTATGTTGATTATGATAGGTCGCTTCTTGAGTAGCACCTCTTATCATATCCTCGAGGGTGTCAAGAGGAGGCACTTTATTTTTTTGACACCTCTTTTACGTCAGTGACCTGAAATTTTTTCAGTCGATGCGAGTCAAAGTGTCGTAGTTTGGCGATTTTTCCAGGCCCTTGATCTTTAAATAAGTAGGTATGTGGTCGCTTCCATGAGTTTAATAGTCTGCGAACCACTTGACCTTTTCATTTAGGCTTCGTGACAAAAATGTCAAGTCAAGGCAGCTGCTGTACGTCATTCACCGTAGAAACGTTGGGCTTCCGTCGTTTACACAAAGCAGCTGCTGCTCCATAGCAAAGGAGAATACTTGCCTTCCGCGAATGTTTGTCTTCTGACTTCCCCATAGTAGGTGGTGAGCGTTGAAATATCCAGTGATAATCCTTGGTCCACGTGTGGCTCTTAACAGTGCACGTAGTCTTTCAGGTTCAAAACGGTTTGAAGGTGATGTATATGTGCCTACCAGCGTGAAATTGAGGTCTCTACGTTTAAATGTCAAGTAGACATACTGGTTGTCATCGTAAGGTGCTACACGGTGTTCGATATAGGTAAGGTCGCATCTGATATATACAATGACTTTACTCTGTTCGTAGCAGGTAGCGGACTTGAAGGATTCGTACCTGGATAGTCGTAATGCATTGTGTAGCTGTGGCTCACAGATAACAATAATTGGAAACTGGTTTTTAAACACAAATTGTCGCATATCGGAATTGCGGGGCTTGAGGCCTCGGGCATTCCACTGCAATATCGAAGCTCCTTTGACCTCTTTACGAAAGGCTTGCAGAGGCGGAGCCATGGTGCCTTTCCAGACTTGATAGCACCGGCTTCAGCGCATCCACTAACTGAAGTGCACTCTTAGCAGCCGGACTGTCAATGCTAGTGAGGAGCATAAGAATGGTATTCATAAGGGCCTTTACCATTGCTACGATTTGTTTGTCGCGACTATCACCGCATTCTCGTTCCGAAGTTATTGTAGACGAGCGATGTGGCGGCTCAAATGGCGGGTCTATCCTTGGCAGAGCTGGCCATGCTTCAGGCGAGCCGGTTTTGTTGTCGGCGTGTCTGGACGCTTGAGGTGGTCTGCCGGCGGTCATTTGGTGAGGTTCAATCCTTGCGTCGGCACTGGGTCTCCTCAGGGGTCTCCGGCGACGAGACCGCCGGCGTCGTACTTGGGCAGCGGCCCCCTGTGAGTTGAGCCATCCCGGACCTTTTGCCTCAACATTTGCATTTCCTTTTTCATAATTGGGCAATCTTTTGACGATGCTTCGTGAGGGCCATGACAGTTTCGACGTTTTCGAAGTTCTGCTTGGCAAGCATCTGCGGCTTAGCGAGCACACAGCCAGGTTTGTACAAACAGCACTGACATGTCCCAATCTATAACATTTCCAGCATTGAAGGGGCTTCGGTACAAAGGGTCACATTGTGTGTCGAAAATGGCCAACCTTGACTTGCGATGAAAGGCTGTCACCCTTGAACACGAGCTTCACGCAGCGTGATTTGTCAAGGCGATGAGCTTGCAGTATGGTAAGTTCTGCAGGCACCGGTTTGATGAGAGCAGCAAAGTCACTTTCGCTTATGGAAATGTCGACGTCGTAAATGACGCCTGCCGTAGAGTCGCGGCCATCAGGTATATGTGAGCGAACATTGATGTTATCCAACATCTTGACGTTGCTCAGCACTTCCAAGGTGCTTCGTTGAGTGACGTCTACGGCGAGGATATTCTTGCGGCCATTGATCCGCACGTCCGCGATCTCTCCCTGGGTGAGTTCCTCTAGAGACCTAGACAGGACTTGACGATTGAGCCGGTTGAGACTATGAGCCGCATCAACCGGCACAAACAGAATTGTGTATATCGTGGGCTCTCGCGTCTTCGTGGCATTCTTACTTGTTGTTGGAGACAGCATCACTAGTCTTCTTTTTCGCTTCCGCCTTGTCACAGGCACGAAGTCGCCTTCATCGGAGCTTTCGTCACTGGCCGTAGAGTAAAACAGCGTGTCCTCGCTGACGGCATCACTTGGGTGGCCCGTACGCTTTCTCGTGGTAGCTGCAGACGACGTCGATGGTTGCGGTGGAAGCCCAAGTGAATCCACTTCCATCGCCGCAGTCACTGGAACGGTGTCTTCCACAGAGCCGCAGAAAAACTTTGAAAAATTACAGATAGTGACAGCGGTCGTATATATTATATATACAGCGTACAGTGTACAGCCCGCTGCTCAAGAAGAAAGAGCACACAAAATTGAACATACACACACGACGATCGCGGACTAACAACGTTCACGAATCAACACTCAATGCACTGCTCGCACACAAAGAACGCACGAAACGTATACGCAGAAATCCACACGGCATGAGCATGAGCTATCTAATGTCCCGTTTATTCCTTCGCTCTTTCTAAAAAGCGCGCGTTTTTCGCAAACGAGCACTCTACTGCGAGTGAAGTGACCGTCTCGCGTTCAAAAACTACCATGCAATATTTACGGTGAAAGCGCAAAACGTACTATTTTCCTCCATCGCGGGATAAGCGCACGCGAAAACGGGCGTCCGTGCACAGTAGGACGAAGTACACATTTATAGGAGCATGGTGCGGGGTTCACCTTTTGGGCCACCTCACAATCTCACTGGAAATGCTGAGAACACGCTGACATTTCTCCGAGCTCAGCGTACCACCAGCGGTAAGTGTTGCTTATGAATAGCTCGTCATTGCTACTACTAAGGACGTGCCCTTTAGGGACCCGTTTAACTCAGCGTGGTGGAGAATATTTTCGTGAATTTTCGTTCGTCATGACTTATATATATATATATATATATATATATACGGTGTATGATGGCGACGGCAAGAAGCAGCCGATAGTGTCCATATTATTCTTATTGCAATAGTAAAGTAGAAACTCAAGTCAGTACAGGTTTACTCTCCATCCTCCAATTATATGGATGCAAAAGTGAGACAACTATATATTGAATTTGCAACGGAGGAAGTATGTACGCAGCACACAATAATTTGGTGACACTTGAATGAAAAAGATGGAGAAAAATAAGATGGGGAAAAGGTGAGTTGTGAACCTGTTATGGACTAGAGAAAGAATAGAAGATATGTTAGGACAGTTCGCATATCTACGCTCTTCATAATGAGCACCTTCTGAATGTGCAAGATTGAGTAGTGTACACTCACACCTTTATTGGAAAAACAAAGAACAAGATATATTTTATTCAATGCGACAATCCACGAAGTGTACAAATGTTTTTTTGTGAAAATGATGTCATAAGCAACGTAAAGTGAATTGACCACAGAGATGAGAGATTTTGATGAGATTGCGAGCATATATAACTACCAGGATACAACGAAACCTGGACGTAGTCAGAAAAAAAACGTGTCGATAACTATCGAGAAAAATGCGTTGATTAAGAACAGGAAGACAATACTGATATCGAGGGAATAGACGAACAGCAACCAGGCACATTTGAGGTGGCAATGATCAAAGCTGTAGGTAAAGCTGTAAGGTGAAGGTATAGGCAAGCTCTACCAATTCATGAAATACATAATAAAGAACGGCAACACTGGCAGCAGACTAACTGAATTTTCAAACAGACTTTGCCGAACGAACAAAGCTTATTGACAAGAATAAAATATTAACATAAGCAACTACAACACCAGAATGATAGAGGCAGCAGTAAAAATTAGCAGCAGAATTGAAACCCGGAAAAGGGTTCTGTTTCAAAAGGATTAAAAAGCAAGCTCTAAAGAACAAACAAGGATATAATATCAACAATTTCAATGAGAATGGCTGAGAAACTGTACGCTGAACTATGTAGGGTGTGTTGCAATACTCAACGTAGATGGCTAAATAGACAGCTAAGTGGACCGTGGCCAATTTAAGTCCCATTTTATTTGTCACGTTGACGACAAAATAAAGTTATTGATTGATTGATCGATGTGTAGGGTTCAACGTCCCAAAACAACCATACTATTATGAGAGACGCCGTAGTGGAGTGCTCCGAAAATTTCGACCACCTGGGGTTCTTTAACGTGCGCCCAAATCTGAGCACACGGGCCTACAACATTTCCGCCTTTATCAGAAATGCAGCCGTTGCAGACGTTATTTAATCCCACGAACTGTGGGTCAGCAGCCGAGTGCCTTAGCCACTATACCACCATACGTCGGGTTGCCACAAAATAGACAGCTTCAAGAAGACGACGTGGTAGAGTGCAGGGTACTTTGCTGTCCAAACAAGATTATTTGTCTGCGAACTGCTCAGATGGGTCGAATCTCGCCGGAATGGCCGTCTACACACAAGCAGACGTTTCTCCAGACACTCAAAGTGAGTAATGTTCAATGTTTCGTAGATGTCAACTCGAAATGAGCTAAAAAATAACAGATACATTTGTTTATCTCCGCTTTCTTTGCTGTACGCAACCTGGCGCCTCTTCGCGTAGAAACCCTGCAGACGTGTTCCATTTCTCAAGAAACATGGGCTCGACACTGTATTCTATGCTGTCTGCGTAGACAGTCTACGATGCGGCCTTAGAATTGGAACATAGCTGCCATTAAAAAAAAGTCAGCCATCCTTGAGTTGAAGTAACGATGGGAAAGATACGGAAGTTTCATATGAAGTCAATGACAAGGTCTTAGGATAGGTAATAACCGCAGAGCCAAGCCACGAGACCAAAGTAATTAAAAGAATAAAAATTGAATGGAGCACATTCGGCAAGTACTCTCAAATCGTGACTGCTAGATTGCCACTATTCCTCAAGAGGAGGGTACATAACAGATGCATCTTGCCGGTACATTCCTACGGAGCAAACACCTGGAGGCTTACAAAGAAGGTTCAGCCTAAAATGAGGACGATGCAGCCAGCGATGGAAAGTGATAGGTGTAACCTTAAGAGACGACGACAGAGTGTGTCACATAACAAACCGGGGTTAAGGATGTCATAGTTGAAATCAAGAAGAAGAAATGGACATGGGCCGGGCATTTAGCGCGTAGGCGGGATAACCGCTGGTCATTAAGGATAACTGACGGGATTCCCAGTGAAGGCAAGCGGGTTAGGGGGAGTCAAAGTTTGGTAGGCAGATGAGGTTAAGACGTTTGCGGGTATAAAGTGACTGCAGCAAGCAGAGCACCAAGTTGACTGGCGGAACATAGAAGAGGCCTTTGTGCTGCAGTGGACGTAGTCAGGCTGATGTTGATGCCTAATATTATTAGTGACGAGGTTATAAAGGCCATAAACAATTGAACGCGTGGAACAACGGCTGGCGAAGACAGCACAACAACCGATATTCAAGGATGGCAGAAAATTTATTCGTAAGAAACGTTTAACACTTTACCCTTAGTGCCTCACAACAACAAAAGTTCCCGTGAGCTGGAAAATTGCCAACATATACATGATAAGGCACTAGAAAAGATACATAAAAGACTGGAAGAACCATAGACCCATCGACTTAGTTTCTCTAGTTGGTATACAAAATTATTAACAGAGGTGATTTCAAACAAGATAAGACAAACGCTTTACTTCAACCAGCATAGAAATCAAGTCTTTTTCATTGAAGGGCACTCTAATATGGATCACATTCATGTAATCAGGTAATGTAAACGTCTGAATACAACAAATCCCTTTGATAACTTTCAGAGACTTACAAAATGCACGAGATTCAGAATAGCTTCAAGCACTGCTAAAAGCACCAAGTCGACAAAGGGTGCCTGTGTCAACATCTTCACACATCTAAAAAAATTCCACAGCTATCTTATTTCTCTACAAAAAGAAACTATAAAACTTGAGAAAAAGACCAGTCATACAAAGAAATACAATGTCCCCGATGTTCTTCTCAGCAAGCTGGAAAAAAGTGCATAAACAGCCAGACAGAGAAGCAGAAATCAAAGTTAGCGGAACATGCTTCAGCAACTCTCGATTTGAAGATGACTTAGCACTCTTCGTCAAAGATGGCAAGGAATTGAAAAAAAAAATGATTGAGAAATTCAACCGAAAAATATAAAGTAGGCCTAAAATGAATGTGATAAAAAACAAATATTTTGCTGAATAAATTGGCGAAAGAGGAAGGGTTGACGATTGATAACCCCACACTTTATTTAGTTAAAGGGTATGTATGCCTAGAACAAGTACTAAAAGGAGAGCCTGATCATGAAAAAAGATATTCGCCAGAAAACAGGAATGGGCTGAGGCGCATTTGATAGGCACTCCTAAGTTATGTCAGGAAATGCTGCCAATTTCAATAAAGTAGAAAATGTACGACCACTGCATAATTGATGGAGGATAACATTAGGGTTAACAAGGCAAATAGAGAAAAGATTAAAGCCCAAGCTGAGTGAAAGGTAACGAAATACGAGAGTAATATTAAGGTATTGGTGGAAGACCGAATGGGTCAGCAAAAAAGAGGAGTTGCATGTATTCTAGTTGACTCCAAGCAAAACGAACCTGGGCTGGCCACGTAGTGTGTAGTACACAACCGGTGGACGGCAAGACCACAAGAATGATTATCAAGGTATGAGAAATGCTGTAGAAGAAGGCAGATAGTTCCATGGGTGACTAAATGAGAGAGTTTTATGAATAAAGTGGAATTAGCTCGCACAGTACAGAATTAACGGAGGATCAAGTATCGATACCTTTGTCTTGCAGTGGACTAAAACAGGCTAAGAATGATGATGATGACGATGATGAGTTTGAGCAAAGCACTTAATCACCATTGCCCCTACTTTTGCATAGTCCTGGAATTAAGCGTGCATGCATGTTTTATCACGGTCCTCATGCCTGTGCGCCTACTATCTGCACACAGTGATAACACGCTGGACTAAATTTTTGCAGCTGATCTTCGCTACAGCCTTGGTATTCTTAAAGTGCAATTCTGTCAAAATACCACTTCACAGCAATGACAGTGACAAAAAGTGTTTGCTCATACTTACATAATTTTCAGCTCCGGTAAGAAAACTGTCCTCATTTCTCACTTGCTCTGTCGAACAACAAAACAAACCAAAATTAAAAAGTGAGCATGTGACCTCTTACGTAGTTGGATGTCGTCCGTGCGCCATGCCACTGCAGCGGCTTTTGCCATTGTGATACCAGTGGATATAGTTAAGGGCACTCTCATCGCGGCAATGAGACAGAGTGAGTGATAGAGTAAAAAGAAAGAAAGACGTGGCGTTAGCTCGCTGAGGTGTCTCCGGGAGGCCGCGGTGGTGATGCCATAAACCGAGCTGACGCGGGCAAATAGCTCGCGGCCATGTCTTTGCTTTCATAGGCGTTCTCTATACCTAGCCGGCTTCCGTCCTGACTGCGAACAGTGCGTGTGCCTCACAAATAATGCCTAAGCATGCGCGCCCAGCCCCATGGGTCTCATTTCGCTGAGCAACGAAAGAAAAAGAAAGAAAGAAAGAGAATGAGGGAAAGAATCAAAGAAAGAAAGAAAGGAAGAAAGAAAGAAAGAAAGAAAGAAAGAAAGAAAGAAAGAAAGAAAAGCAGCGGCGGAACTTGCACAGTGAGGCTTCATTCCACCAAAAAACGGTCGATAGACTTGAAGACAAATGACGCCACCTGGTCGCTTGCGTCCCCGTACAGTAGATGGCGACTAAGTACTGTTTGGATCTCAGCAAGGCGTTACCCAAGAGGCCATCCTCTTTACACCACCGGCCCCCGGAAATAAAGATGTACTTTAAACAATACGCAGAAGCCGATTCAGTCATTTATGTGCTGCAGCACTGTTACTATGGAGATTGTTCAATAATATATTACTGTAGCTTTAAGATCGAAAAAAGGAATGGCATCAAAAAGTAAGAAATATAAAGAACTCCGATATAACGGTGAATGGCTTTGGTGCAGGTTAAGAATTAGGGATATTGTGCTTGCTCATAGTGGGGGCCACCGATGTTGGTGGATAAGGTGATGGCGACAATGTGACAACGTGGATATTCATTATATATATATATATATATATATATATATATATATATATATATATATATATATATATATATATATATATATATATATATATATATACTCACACGTGGGGCAAGCCTTTAACAAAGCTACCAATACAAGTGCATAATTTCTTATGTAACGCGTCAGATGGAATACTGTCACATGATGCATGTCTATGCGTAAGCCGATTTATGCCGACTCAAGAAGCAATCTTCGTTAATCGGTCATTTAAGACAACCATCGCTATTAAAAATGAATGTTCACAACACGATAAATTATCTAGACAGCTCTGTACTTCGAACCGGGACCGCCAGCCTCTGAGTGCAAGTGTATTAACCACTGGACCCACGCTTGTTATATGCGAATATATCAGAACAGCTTGAATGCATGGCATCGACGGGGTAAAAGAAATTCGAAAGGAGACCACGTCTTACAGGTCTTCGTTGGTTTTTGTGGTGGTGAAATAAAGGCTCTCTTTATAGCACAAGATGTACAGCCGACACGCACGATTGGACTGATCAGAAAAAATAGAACTTTGTGAAAATAGCATGCCAAACGCGCGCTTAGGTGATCAGGGGATGTGCTTTCCGTGGGACACGTTCAAACACTGGTGAACGATAGAAATAAGCTGAAAGACACCAAGCTGCTGCCCTCCCAAAGCAACGCTCTAGGATAAGCCACAGCTATACAATGACTCTCTACGCTTTCGCACCACTCAGACATCTCCCAAAAGCGGTCCTTTGTGGCTTTATTTTCATTCTCTGTGTGCCACATTTCGGTAATATACGTTGTTTAATGTCTGGTGCCAACATATCTGGGTTAATCAATGGCGTCGGTAAAAAGAACTTCATTGATGGGCTTTATTCAATCTGCACGATTTCTTCCGTATTCCTTTTTAGCTACCCTTAATACACAAGAATTTGAGGAGTTGGCCTACTATTTCAGGAAAAACTCAAACCGCAAAGTCCGGTTGCAACTCAAAGTAACAAGGTTACAAACGAAGCTACATGCGTAAACATGTAGGTTCATTGTAAATTTACAAATGAACCTACATGCGTATACATTTCAATCCCCTCTGATACCATTTTAATTATCTTCTTACTTGTATTTCGTAACTAATACAGCCATCTTGCAACGATAGTAATTATAGCCTTTATTTCTTCGTTTAACTTTCAGCCATCTTCCTCGGTATACACACGCGGTATATTTCACTTGAAATATCAGACAGCAAGAGAAAAAAAGCAACTACATGCTGTTTTCGATGCGCATTTTTTGATTCCATGCAATCGAGAAGTACAATTTGTTTTTGTACCCGATTATGCCCAGCGAGGAAGTGGCTGATAATTTTACGAACAAAGAAGAAATATTGCAGGAGAGAGAGAGAGAGAAAATTTAATGCGGAAAGGCAGGGAGGTTAACCAGAAAACATATCCGGTTTGCTACCCTGCACTGGGGAAGGGATGAGGGGAGACAGAAAAGTAAGAAAAAGAAATGGGAAAGGGAGGAAGAGAAGCACAAACACACACACACACACGCGCACACAGTAGTGTCACAATCGTTCAACGAGGCGGGTCGCTCGCAGAAACTTCATCAGCGCCTTCGTTGCTTTCTGGCGTGAAGCTCGATCTTTCCGACATTCCAAGATTGACTGCTCAGAAAGTGGCTGGTCGTCGAGGCGAGCAAACACTGCTGAGAGGGACTGTCGCTGAGAGCTGTACTGGGGGCACTGACATAAAATATGTTCAATTGTTTCGTCATTGTCGCAATGGTCGCATGCAGCGCTGTCTCTCATTCCGATGCGGCAGGCAAAGGCGTTCGTGAAAGACACCCCAAGCCACATGCGGCAGAGAAGGGTCGTCTCGGATCGGGGTAGGCCAGATGGAATAGTAAGTCGTAGGCATGGGTCCAGGCGGTGAAGGCGGGTGTGGAGAAAACCGGGCGTATTCCGCATAGACCTTGCGACATCCTGCGCAAGCGTGTTAATCTTTGCTGCTGCGTCGCTTCTTGATAGTGGAATAGGTTCCATCACTCCATTTTCGTGAGCATTCTTAGCTGCATCGTCGGCATGCTCGTTACCGATGATGCCGCAATGGCCTGGTAACCACTGAAAAGATATGTCATGTCCTTCGTCTATTAGGTGATGGTACAGTTGTCGTATTTCGAGCGCCAATTGGTCTTGAGGCCCACGACGTAGAGCATTGTGTAGACATTGGAGAGCTGGTTTCGAATCAGTAAAAATGCTCCATTTTTGTGGTGTCTCTCGATCAATCCTGCGGAGTGCGCTGCGGAGTGCCGCGAGCTCCACGGCTGTCGATGTCGTCTTGTGTGACGTTCTGAACTGGATGGTTTCGGCTCTTGCTGGGAAGATCACAGCTCCTGCAGATCCTCCAACAGTTGTCGAGCCATCCGTGTAAAGTTTGACATGATCTTTGTATTCTTCGTGTAGCATGAGTAGAATCATCTGCTTTAAAGCTGGCGCCGAGAGCTCCGCCTTCTTGCGAATCCCCGGCACTGTCAAGCGCAGTTTTGGTCGGTCCAAGCACCAAGGAGGTGTTAGTATCCGTTCCGGAGGCGTGTAGACTGTTGGAAGGCACTCACGGAAAGTCAATACTCTCTTACAGAAGGATGCACTCGGTCGATCTTCTGGAAGCGAAGCTAGGTGGTGGGCAGGGGCGCGAGCAAGGTGTCTAATATGAGCTCTAAGCACCTCCAAAGTAATGTGCACTGTGGTCGGATGATCTTTGGCGATTGCGATGGTTTCCGCTGTTGATGTACAGCGTGGTAATCCAAGACAAACTCTGAGTGCCTGGCCCTGGGCGTTTTCTATTGTGCGTATACTGCTTTTGCAAGCGTTCGTCAGAACCGGCAAGCTATACCGCAGGTACCCCAGAAACAGCGTTTTGTATAAATGCAACATCGCGTGCACTGATGTGCCCCACGTTTTGCCTCCGAGGAACTTGAAAAGTTGTGCGATGGCCGTTAGGCGCTTCTTTAGAGTGGCCACATGGAGACTCCAGCAGAGATTTCGATCGATCGTGACCCCCAAAAACCTGTGGGTCCTGGCGTAGCAGACACTGTGTCCATCGATGGCGATGGGATATGACGTCATTGCCTTCCGCGTGAACGCGACCAGCGCCGATTTCTCAGGAGAAATCTCGAGGCCTTGTTCTCTAAGGTACGCCGATATTGAATTCGCTGCTTTCTGGAGTCTCGCACGTACCTGAGGACGTGTTACACCTGACGTCCAGGCACAAATATCATCTGCATAGAGAGATATCTGCACAGAATCTGGTATGCGTTCCACGAGACCGATCAGAACCAGGTTGAACAGTGTGGGGCTCAATACACCACCTTGAGGAACACCACGGTGTGTATAATGTTCAGAAGTCGGCCCATCATCAGTTTGCATAAACAATGATCTCATATGTAGGTAGCATTGGATCCAGCGGTACACTCGCCCACCCAAACCAACTGACTCGAGGGCGTCAAGTATGGCTTCGTGAGAAACATTGTCATATGCTCCTTTGACATCTAAAAATAGTGCGACAGATAACCGTCTGCTCATTTTCTGGTGTTGTACGTAGGTCACCAGGTCAATGACATTGTCAATGGAGCTCCGAAGACGACGAAAACCGGCCATGGCGTCTGGATATATTCTATGGCGTTCTAGGAACCACTCGAGTCTGGCAAGGATCATTCGCTCCATCAGCTTCCCTACGCAACTAGCCAGCGCTATTGGGCGGTATGATGTCAGCTCTAGAGGCGATTTTCCAGGTTTGAGAAGTGCAACCAACCGGCTTGTTTTCCATTCTCTGGGGACCGTTCCATCTCTCCAAGACTCATTGAATAATTCCAGCAAAGCACTTCGTGCTCGATCACCGAGATTGCATAATAGGCGGTATGATATGCCATCCGGCCCAGGCGATGACGATCGATTGCATGAAGCAAGAGCCACATTAAGTTCTTCCATTGAAAAAGGCAGGTCCAGGTGCGGGTCAAGTGAATGTGGCGTGTAATCAGTAGTAAGGGCTTCTGTGCAATTTGACGGGCCCGCAATCTTCCTACAAAAATCTTCCGCTACCTCGATATCCCTTCTATTTTGGAAAAGGGCCAAGGCTTTAAACGGAAAACGTTGTTGGGGAAATATGCGTAGGCCTCGCACGGTTCGCCATATTTGAGAAAGCGGTTTGCGAGGGTCTAGACTCGCGCAAAACTTCGCCCACCGTTGAAACTCCAGTTTGTCTATACGACGCTGGATCTTCTTTTGCATGCGCCTGGCCATCCGTAGATCTTGAATGGATTTTGTGCGTCGATATCTACGCTCCGCACGCCGACGAGTCGCACGGAGGCGCTCTAACTCCACGTCCGTTTCTGAGGGCCTTGAAGAATATGCCAGCGTGCGCATCGCACTCTGCGCTGCTTGTTTGATCGCTTGCTCAATGCCAGAGGTTAAGCCTTTTTCACAAGCGTGTTCAATGTTGGTTGTGAATGCTGAAAAATCGATCCTCCGTACGGTTTTCGGCGGGTGGTCGCTAGCAAAGCCTTCGATGGTGAGATAACTAGGGATGTGATCGCTACCATGTGTCTCGATGTCTAAAAACCACTTAACGCTTGTGGCGAAGCGACGTGACACAAACGTCAAGTCCAAACAGCTGCTGTACGTTGATCCTCGCAGAAATGTAGGGCTCCCATCATTAAGTAGAGACAGTTCATGGGTCGATACAAATGAAGCCAGCCTCCGGCCCGTGGCATTGACTTTTGAACTTCCCCAGATTGGGTGGTGGGCGTTGAAGTCCCCTATAATTATCCACGGATCCTGGACGCTCGAAAGAATGTCATCCAGTCTTTGGCAATCAAAACGGGCTGAGGGAGATAAGTAGACACCTATTAATGTGAAGGTGAGGGTTTTCTGCTTCACAGTCAGGCAAACATATTGGTTCTCATCATGAGGCGACACAGGTTGAATGATGTAGGTAAGCTCCCGACGAATATACACAATGACCTTGCTGCTTTCGTTTCGGGTTTTGGACGGGATTGATTCGTAGCCGGATAGCCTGATCGGGTTTGATAATTTCGGTTCACATATTACGATGATTGGGAAACGGTTAGAAAACACGTACTGACGAAAATCGGAAATCCGTGATCTAAGTCCTCTTGCATTCCACTGGATGACTGATGCTTCTCTGACGTCTTTGCGGAACGATTGTTGATCTCCTGCCATGACTCTACGCGAGGGAGGCGAGGACTGGGCTCAGCGCGTCCAACACCTGTAACCCGCTTCGAGCGGTTGGAGTTCCCAGGCTTCTTAGTATGTCTGCCATGACAGCGACGAGGGATCGTAACATCGGGATGATCTGTCGATCGACCCTTGACACATCCTCAACGGAAGTAGACTCGGTGGAAGGTGTAGGGCGGCGAGGCCTCGCAGGAGGCTCCTTTGCAGGCTGCGTACGCGGAAGCGTAGGCCACTCATCCGCAGTTGTGAGCTTCTCCACTTCATTTCGCTTCGTGCTTACTACTTCACTTGTGCTCGGAGGAAATGGGTTATGCGCAACACTCTGTCTTACACGCCTCCGTCGGCGACTACGTCGCCGCCGTACCCTTTCAGCAGCCTCTCTGTGGGTTGAATTGTCTCTAACCATTTGTTTGATAATGGCGATTTCCTTCTTAATCCGAGGGCATTCCTTGGATGCAGCATCATGCGGACCATCACAGTTTCTGCACTTCAGACTTGTTGCCCGACATGCGTCTGCAGTGTGCGGCTCAGCGCATCGGGGGCATACTGTGGTGTTTGTACATACACTCTTGATGTGCCCAATTTTCATGCAGTTATGGCACTGGAGTGGTTTAGGGACAAATGGTCGAACAGGATGTCGGAAGTGTCCCACTTTGACATGCGACGGAATGGAATCTCCTTTGAACATTATCTTTACACAACGGGTGTTTCCGAGGCGAAGTACATTCGCGATGAGAACTCCTTCGTTCGTTGGTTTTATGAGAGTTGGGAGGTCCGAGTTTGCTATGGCCAAATCAATGTCGTAGATTACTCCCGCCACGCAGGCACCGTCCATTGGAATAACCGGTCGAACTTTGATGCCTCCCAAATCTGATACTCTGCGAAGCTTGTCTATGGCGCTGGCAGTCATTGTGTCCACAGCTAGAATATTCTTCCGCGTGTTCACCCGGATATCCTTAATGTCGTTTGGTGCTACCCCCTCAAAGTACATAGAGAGAGCTTGCCTGTTTACTGCTCGAAGGTTGATGGTGGAGTCCTCGGGCATGAATAGGATGGTGTGCGGCCAGCGTTCTCCTTTTGACTGAGACGTTAATGTCCCTGCTGGTGAAGACGGCTTGATACTTCTTCTTTTGGCCTTCCTGCTTCTCACGGTCTCGAAGTCGTCATCCGACGAGTCGTCGCCAGTGGCCGAGTACAGCTCCGTGTCCTCGCTGGTGCTCGAACAGGTGCTTCGTTTCCGCGACGAGCTTGCCAAAGGTGGTCTATGGCCGGACAGAGCCGCAGAAGGCTCCGCGTCCACAGCCATGAGGCAGTGACTATCACCGTTGGCCTCACTGGTTCTGGGCCAGGCGCGCTGATTTACCGAGGAGCTCGTCATAGCAGACCTCTGGCTGGGCGGACCAGTGGATGACTCCGCGTCCATCGCCTTGGGGCAGGGAGCAGCGTCTCCCGTAAAAAGCGAAAAACTTGATAACAATGCTCGGAGCCGAAAGCAGAAGCGTTCTATGAAGAGACACTTCGTCGTCGTCTCAAGAAATATTGCAGGAAATAGCGGATAGCCCCTGCAGAATCGTGGCAATCATTTATGGCTATTTTGGCATCACTTGCCAATCAGAAAAAGCGTGCCAACGCGGATTGAGACGTGACCTGGTTTTTTACTAGAAACACTAATGTCTGCATATTACATCAATCTGAACATTTCTGACTCAAAAACAAGGAGCTATCATTTTCTAGAATTGCTTTTGACAAATCCTTCTCATTGCATAGCAGCAAGGAAATGGTGGTTAGATGCGCCTATGCTGCTGATTACTACTCATGGATGCCGAATTCTCCTTCATCACCATCGTCAGCCTGACTACGTCCCCTGCCGGACGAAGAGCTCTCCCATAATCCGCCAGTCATTTGGGTCCTGTGCTTGCTGGAGTCAATTTATACCCGCAAACATCCTAATCCCACCTGCCCACCTAACTTTAGATCTCCTCCTAACCCACTTGGCTTCACTGGGAATAAAGTCACTTATCCTTAATGACCAGCGGTTGTGTTGCCTACACGCTACATGCCCAGCCCAGGTCCATTTCTTTTCCTTAATTTCAATTATGACATCCTTAACCCAGGTTTGTTCCCTGATACACTCTGCTCTCTTCTTGTCTCTTAAGGTTACACCTATCGCTTTCCTTTCCACCACTCGCTGCATCGTCCTCGATTTAGGCTAAACCCTCTTTGTAAAACCTCCAGGTTTCTGCTCCGTGGGTATGTACCGGCAAGATGCAGCTGTTATATACCTTCCTCTTGAGTGACGGTGGCCATCTACCCGTCAAGATTTGAGAGTGCTTGCTGAATGTTCTTCACCCAATTCTTATTCTTATAGTTACTTCAAACTTGTGGTTCGGCTCCACGGTTATTACCTGTTCTAAGTAGACGTAGTATTTTACAACTTCAAGTGACTATATGCCTATCTCGAAGAACTGTTATCTTGGGAGGTTGTGCATTACTTTCGTTTTCTGCTGATTATCTGTATGACCTACCTTTCTGCTCTCTTTATCTAATTCTGTAATCATAAGTGGCATTTCGTCCCCTGAATTACTCAGCAATGCAATATCATCGACGAAGCGCACGTTACTAAGGTACTCTCTATTAATTTTCATCTTTAACTCTTCCTATTATAGACCTCTGATAACCTCTTGTAAGCACGCGGTAAATAACATTGAGGAGAGTGTATCCCCTTGTCTCACACCCTTCTTGATTGTTATTATGTCTTTTTCTTTGTCAAGCACTAGTAGATTCTCTGTGGATTTCTTCCAGGGTGTTTATATATGCTTTGTAGACTCCGTGATCCCGCAGTGTCTGCATGGCTGCTGATATTTCTACTGAATTGTAATATTTCTACTGAATTTCTACTTCTTGTAATCTGTGAAGGCTATGTAATGTAGTTGGCTGTATTCTGAGCATATTTATATTACCCGATTAATAGTATGAGTATATGGTCAATCGTTGAGTAGCCGGCTTGAAGTTCTTCTTGCTCATTTGGTTGATTGAATTTCAATGTTGTCGTAATTTTGTTAGCAATTACATTTGTAAGTATCTTGTATACGACTGAGGGCTAGCTTATGGGCTTGTAATTTTTCAAGTCTATGTCATATTCTTTATTATGTATTGAGATAATGTAAGCATTCTTGCAAGATTCTGGTACCCTCCCCAGACTGAAGTTCTGTACTTTCCCTCTCAGTGCTAGCTCATTGATTGGCTTCTTGCGTCTCAGTTTCTGTCGTCCCTTTTTGAAGTCTAGGTGAGTACGAGACCTTACCATTCTATGATAGCTGCATCGTACCTTGCTATGCACTTCGACATCCTGCATGATGCCTGGGTGTGCACTCAGTGTAAAATCTGTTTCGTCCTTATTTTCTCCATTAGGGCTGCTTTATGTCCAGTTACGGTTCCGTCGTTTATAGTAGAATGTATTCGAGATCCGTAAATATTGCGTTCCTCGAATTCTGCGAATAAATACCTTCTGGCATTTTTAGTACCGATGCCATAATCTGCTTCTACGTGGGATCCAGCCTGCTTGTTCCCTACTTTGCATTGAAGTCGGCCATCAGTATATTATGTATACTGTGTTTTCGTCTTACTTATTGCTGATTTTACGTCTACATAGATGCTTTAAACTAGCGCGTCATCATGGCTAATTGGATTAAGGCGCACTAGTCTGTACCACCTTCATCTTGTATCTATTACTGAGTTTAATTACGATACCTACCGCCTTTTTATTATTGCTATAGTTTTCCTCTCTGCTACCACCTATATTTCAGTGAATAAGGAACCCCACACTGAGTTCTCCTCTGTCAGCCAAGCCACGATGGCAAAGGACATGCCCATTCAGTGGCACAGCATAAGCCTCATTTTCCTCCTAACCTCACTGAGCCCAATCACATCTCATTCAACACCCTCTAGCTCCTCGAATGGTACAACTAGACTTGCTTGACTAGATAAGGTTTGAGCGTGAAACGTTAGACCGTGAAAAGTTCAGGTTCCAATGGCGGCCTGCCCGGACCCAGAGATTCTTAGCATTCTCTTCTGCGTTGCAGATCTGACCACCGGCGATGACTGAGGGCCATGTGTTAATTGACGTATGCATGTGGGAGGTAGTGACTAGTAACTGCACCAGAGTAACCAATGCTTTTTTAGTGAGGGAGTGCGTTACCAGCGGCAGTGACCGGTGAGGCCGCACACCAGGCGCCTTGGTGCGATTCCGTTATCATGCAGATAATTTTTTTTTCTTCAAATCCAGTTGGTAACGGCTTGGCACCAGGATTCGAACCACGAACTTCTTGCACGCAAGGCTGATACTCTACTACCACACTATCGCGGCGGATGGGTGCCAAATTATGTGCCTTGAATTTCTTAGCCCACTTAAAATAAACCAGCATACGCCCTTGTTTTAAGGCGAAAGCTTTTATTAGATCATACTTGCGGTTCGCGTACCTTCGTCCCTGGCCTGGAACAGTGTCAGCTATGCCCTCTCTCTCTTACACTCTCTCAGAAATCGCGTGATGCCACAGCTGTGGCCGCGGCCACACTGCTTCATCCAGGGCTCGATATAGTCCAACGCAGCGTTTCGCGCGAGCCAGCGGCTGTCGAAGTTAGCAACGCCAGGCTCGTCATGTTACGTTGACGCGAAAACCGAGCACTCTATAGACGGTTTTCTGCAGTGGCGAATGGGCGCTGCAACGCTTTTACAAGTGATGTAATATCTTTCTTTCCACTTCACCTTCAGCGATGGCCGGCCGACTCGCCGCAGCTGCTCCCGGGTTCAAGGCCAGCAAAGCGGGCGCAGTGGTTATAGGGTTAGGTCAGGCCTCGTAAAGTCTCAAGTTCCCCCCATCGTCGAATGGGGACGAAACAATCGACAGCTAGAGGAGAACCTTAGTGGTTCCGTTCAATTCTGCCCTCGGGGACGCCAAAAAATCCGCTAGAGGCACCATAGTTAGCGCAAATTTTAAAGCACAGATAGCCACCATTTTTGCAAAAAAGTGCCCTCTTCTAATAACTAACATTTAATTTCCGCGTTGTGCGTAGTGCTTCTGCGCAATATATTTCTTGGGCGATCGTAGCGTCATGTGAGTCTCACTATGGATTCTTTTATCTGTGACGCTGACGAAGTTGCGATTACCGTACATTCGTCCGTGGCCTGGAACAGTGTCAGCTGTGCCCTCTCTTCCTTACACTCTCTCAGCAATCACGTGATGCCACCACTGCACCCGCTTTGCTGGCCTTCATCCCGAGAGCAGCGGCGGCGAATCGGCCGGCCATCGCCGATGGTGAAGTAGGAAGAAGGACATTACATCACGTGTTTAAACGTGGCAGCGCCCATTCGCCACTGCATGGGCTGCCACTGTTCGATGGGGGCAGCTGACGCGCATGTGCGTGGTTAGTTTTCATTTGATGGTTGGTGTGATCCTCAGTGTAGCATTTTCTTTCTGTGATGTTTTATTCGCTTCTGTAAGTCACTGCAGTTGCTCTAGGTATATAGTCGTTGTTTTTCTGTATGGTGCCGCGGGAACTGTCAAACCCACTACCGGCGAAGGCATCGATTTTACAGCGAAAGCTGTTATGAACTTATATAACTTGGGTCACGCGCGATTGTCCGCCGCCACCGCCATTGCCACCACTGTCCGTAACTATATCGAGAAAAACTAGAAAAAAAAACATAGCACAAATGACACAGTCGCGCTCGAACCAGGGTCCTCTGGGTGCAAGCTCAGTATTCTACGGCGGAGTCACACCAGTTTTTTCCTATTTATTGCCAATTTATAGGCGCATACATCAAACCACAAGCACAACAGAAACAAGCAGTAAGAGTCCAACACAAACTAAAATTTCCTAAGTGCTGCCAAGGGCTCTACCCTCGACAACCACACAATGTACAATGGCCTGCGTTTTCTGCAGTTCAACAAACTTGGCCATACATTCACGGAAATACATTCGTGCAGATCGTAATAAAACCCGCCATGCGGGCCCGCTATGAACAGTGAAGGACACATAGCATATTCAAATCAAAAGGCATTCCCTCCTCGTCTACTATTCGCAGAAATCTTATACCTTAAGAATTTAAAGGTAATTCTTTCTCGACCTTCCTTTGAAGTACAACCCAAAAATAAACTTCCTCGCAACAATATAGGAAAACATTGTCCATAATTTCCGGTTTTTCACAGATAAGGCAATTTGCCCCCTAAGGTGAGTAAAAACCACGGTCTGCTTCAAATGTTCTGACCGATAATGTACCTGTGTGAAGCTTAAAGAAGAATGACTTCGTAGCAGAAGCCACTTGCATTCTCTTCACTCAATTAAGCACATTTTGCGCTTGACCTCCAGGGTACACGGCACGGTACAGGAATTTAGCTGAAACAACATCAGACACATCTTTGCAAGAATTTTGTGCGAGTCACTTAGAGCGAATAATTATTGGAAAATCTAACAGATAAAACCCGTACACTTAGAATAACCTCTTTAAGATACCTGTGGACAGCACTGGTCATGTTATTCGGGCATACAACATATCCACGTAAAGCGCGCATCAGTCTCAGTTGACGCACTGTACGTAATAAAAGATCCCTTGTGTAGCAAAAAAAAGAATTTATTTACAACTTGGCGTATGAAAAGATGTGGTAAACAAATGGAGCCCTCCGTGTTTCACTCTTCGAAACAGGTTAGTTCAACTGCATCTCTCCCAGTTCGTGGCCCACACGAACCTTGCGAACATGCGATGGAGCTTATGTATGTTAGTTCTTGAACAATGCAATACTTGCATCACATACCAAAGTTTCGAGGCAAAGAAAAGATTACAAACACTCACCCTCGAAAACACTGACAGATGATTACTGTTGCACCTATTGGCTTTCGTCCGAATTTCTATCACTTGTTCTTGCCAGTAGTTCTCATTATCTTCATAATATTCTAGTGGCACACCAAGGTACTTGACAGGTGTGGTCACCCACTTAGCATTGGCGAAACAGTCTGGTCTTGACGACCACACTCCATGCCAAAAGCCCAGACATCTTCCCCAGTTTACAAGCCTTCCAGTTGCGTTGCCTAACCTTCAAGATACAGTGATGGTACGGTAACACTATCTCAATCGGTACAACAAACAGCCACATCGTCAGCATATGCCAGATTTTTAACTTCAGATTCTTGTAATCTAAAGCCATGAATGCTGCTGTTTTATGTTACTGCTAAACACAAAGATTATATTTATAAAATTACGAGTAGGGGAAAAAATGCTTTATGTTAATTGTATCTTCTAGCGTCTTGTTCATTATCAGACGGGTCGTGCAGTTTCAGTAAGCCATAGATACTTCATCTCTGATTGCAGAACCAACGTTAACATGTTCATGAATGGCAAGCAGAAGGCTGTGGGAAACACAATCAAAGCTTTCTCGAGATCAATGGGTAGAATGGCTACCCCTCATTGATTGGCATCGCAACATTCGAGAACGAAGTGCATCTTGTGTATATTGGTCACAATGGAGCGCCCCATATTCCCGCATGTTTGGTGGGGCCCTACCAATTATTTGATTACCCGTTGAAGTCGCCGTGCTAGTGCATTCATTAAAATATTGTAATCACAATTAGTTAGTGATACAGGTCTATACAAAGAAACTAATTTTAACTTCTCTGAGTGTTCTGTCTAAGGTATCAAAACTGTGTTTCACTAAAAGACCTAAGTTGGTCATCAAGTTTATAAGCCTGATTGAAAACATCAGCGAGTACTTGGGATAAATCATTTTTAAACTCTTTATAGAACGAAGCAAAAAGGCCGTCCGGCCCGGGAGATTTACCAAGATTATTTTTATCTACAGATCTTTCTACTATCGTTGGCGTTATAGATAGCTCTAAAGCTGATTTGGTGTCATCTGACAACTTCGGCATTCTGCAAAGGAGGGACTTTTGCTTAAATGCCTCTGCATCAATGGGTGTGGCAGCAAAGAGTGCTTCATAGTGTTTGCCAAACGCTCGTTATATGCTCTTATTGTCTGAAACTTCGATACCGTTGACTTCAATGGCATCTATATGATTTTGTCGGGCATGACTCTTCTCTAATCCAAGCGCTCGTTTCTTCGGACGATCATCCACACCCATTGGTGTTGGTCTGGCTCCTACTATAGTTCCGCCATAGCATTCCTCCTCATATACCTCTATCCTCTGTTTCATACTCCGCAAATCGTCAGCATATACTCCAATTTTTTTCACATTCAAAAGCTGTTAGCCTCTCAAGTGTACGTCTAATCTCTTTCTCCTTCTTTTTAGATTCAAAAGATGAAACACTAGATCTCTCTAATGCTTTCCTTTTGATTCGCTGCTTGAATAGCTTCTATAGTATAGTATTTAATTTGAATTTTTTTACTTTTTTCTCGTTTTTGACATTTATTGTTTGTAATTTTGCTCATGTAACCCCCCTATGTAATACCCTCTCACGAGGGCCTTTAGGGGTATTGTGAATAAATAAATAAATAAATTCTTCTCCTAGTTTTTACGTACGCTCTATGTTATTATTATTAATTTGTTTTATAACTGATGCGCTGAATGACTAGGAGGTTGCAGTTAATTTTCCACTGTTCCCAAGAAAAAGCATTCCTTTCTTTTTTTTTTGACTCGATATTGCATTTTACACGAAAGTGATCAGAAAAAGAATCAGGGACAACGTTATGACTGCTACATTGGGCTATCACATCCGCAGTAAGGTAAAGTCAATTGAATCGGGCATTACTTGTGCCCTGAAAGTGGGTATACTTCACACCTCAGGAGCTATACAGACACTCCGCTACATCTACTAATTCGTATTCAATAATCACCAGTGCTTGAAATTTCTTGGCAAACTTGCCATAGGCTGGCCTGATGTCGGGAAAGCAATCGCGATAATGCAACTTATAAAGCCTTTTAAAACAGTGAAAGAACAACATGTCGTCACACAGTGCAAATAGCGTAACGAGTGGGTCGTCCAATGCTCCAACCCATTACAAGAGCTTGTTGTGTTTCCCGTAATAATTGTGGCGCATGCCCACTTCAGCCATACTTTCTGATCGTCGTCAGCCACTGCACGAACAATTGGCACAAAATTCTTTGCATGTGGTTAGCGGATACGATGCTTCTCATTAGAATGACGAAAAAGAGCATAGCTAATACCAGCCTACCTCCCAAAAATTTTAATATTATTGCACTAGTGGGTACCAAGCAAGTGTGCTTGCAGTAGTTACCCAATGAGTGTTTTGAAAAAGGCTATGAAAGGTGGCTCTTTTAGCTTTCGCTGTGCCTGTGGTGCACTTCCCACACAGCCCTGGCGTTTTCTGAAAGTTTCACGGCGATATCAGGTAGATTCGTTTTGCCAATGTGCGCACATTTAGAAATTTTGTCATTGATTTCACTCTCAGACTTTGTTACGCTGTCAGTGTTGTGTATTTGTGTTACGTCTGTACATTTTCACTGATCCTGCACGCGTTCAGAATCAGTGTTCGGGATCAGCACTTCTCTTGATTTTCACTTCATCGTGATTTCCTTGCGGAAAACCCCACCTTTTTGTGTCCTCAGCTTGAACGCACTGTGTCATAACGGTAATACATCAAAAACTGGGGGTGTTTAACCATGCTCGGCAAAAGCAGGATCTGCAATTCGAAGCTGTCACTGAAGCACCTCATGCTGATTTTATGACTGTTTTGTAAAGATAGTATACTTCCAAACAAAAATGCTTTTCTGTTTGTTTTGCCTCTGAAAACGAAGGCGTGGCGTTTGTGAACTATCAATATAGCTTCTAACACAATGCACTTTTTTTGCTTTGAAATATGATGGCTGGTTTGCTGTCAATAAAAACATTATTGATACCCGAACTCACTTGTGAATTTGTTGTTACTGGTGCGAGCTGGCAATGAATGCCTTTCGATTCAATGTAACCTTCGTACGCACAGGTACGTGCTGTGTTCAGAAGGTGCTTTGGTGCGCTGCTGGGCATATCGACGCGCTTAGAACAATCGAGCGAGAGTCAACAAGACACCCGGAGCCCAGCACGAGTACAGGTGTCTTTCTTGCACTTCTGCTTAAAAAGAATAGCCATATAATAAGGAAACAGCCGAGGCAACTTCGTAGGCGCATACGCATCCAGTATGGAATAAAAAGAGTGGTCATTATTTTGCTACCTAAAAAGACGGAACACAACATTTTTTTCCCAATTCCTCTTTAAGCAGCACCATCTCTTGGGTGCCTTCGACAGTTCCATGAGCTACAGCTGCTTATCTTTCGTACCGTTGTCGAGGCCTTCTCTAAATTGGTACTTATTCCCTGGTTAGTTGCCTAACCTGGTAGACAATGTGGTGAGCGTCGGTGTTTCACATACTCTCACATCGTCGCCCGGGAGCGCACGGGGCTCAGAAAACGGCTAACAAGTTATATTTTCTTCCAACGCTCGCCCGCGCCCGCATAGTCCGCGGCGCGCTTTCCTCGCCGTAAGCTGCAGGGCAACGTCTGCCACACGCCACATCCTGGCCGCGCCGCCAAGGAGAAGGCCGTGCTGCGTTGATGAGGTTGCGCCATCTAGTTTTGCTTAAAAAACGATTAGCGGAAAAGCGTCTATACTCGCACGCGTGTGCCGCGCTACGTTGCCCTGACCCACGAGTGAGCCGCGCTCATTGCCTTGACGCATGCGTGTTCGGAGCACTCGAAAAAAATATTCCCTTTACGATAGCCTGCCTCTAATTATGGTCACGTTTTTGCACTGAATTGTGGGTGCAAGTTTCGTTTGCTTTTTTTATTGTCCTTGTTATACGTGCGCGCTGTTAAAAGTTCCACGCAATACTTGGATCAGCTGTCGCCCAAGTGGACGAGGGCATTAATGACGACAGGCGAACTATGCACTCGGTATATATACAGACAACGTCGAACATGTACGCAGCGCCTGAGAAGCACGCTCATATCACATCACGGTGAACGCCCAAAATAGAATTTGCCAGCAGCTTCAAGCATGTGTTCAATCCCCACGTGGTCACCATCACGCGTTTTTCTACGTCTCCGTCTTTTATTTATCGCAACTCCCGGTGACAGCGATGCACACAGGTTTTCCCGGAATGCACCTCAGGGCGAGCTGAAACAGGCATGGGCGTGATAAATGAAGAGAGCGCTCGATAGTAGGCGCTAAGCACACATGCTCCGATTCATTCCTCGATCTGCGCGTTTCTGTGCTTTTATCTCGGCGTACTTTCCATCCCACGACCTTGATGAGCAGCCAGGCGCTGTCTCTCTTCGCAGAGCTGTTTTCGGGTCAGTATGTATTTGCTTTTTTTGTTTCATCCGTGTTCTATTTCATCTATTCTAACCAGTATACGAATATATGGTTTACTAAGTGTAAGCCTGAATATTAAAACATGTGCAACTTCTATCACGGCCCTCATTTTGTTCGTATTTCAAACGTCAAATCGTTTATATTTTTATTTAATTTTTAGTGTGACATCATCAGTACAAGAAACGGGCATTCAATATGCACGAACTTGCATCCGTATCACTGCGCATGCGTATGCACTGATATATCTTCAGCGTACTTAGAGAAATTGACTGCTCCTGTAAGCGAATTCGCAAGGCCAAGCACGTGGAGATAAAAAAAAGGTTTAGAGACGTCACAAGGTAGCATGCGGTGACACCTGTAATGTTCATTGGTCACATGGTCTTAAAAGGACACTAATGAGAAACAATAACTTCACTCTAAGGCAAACGGGTTTTAAAAGGGTGTGTGGTTCGTCCTTTTGGGGACTAAAGGGGCTGCAACAACCATTAATCCTCTTAAGAACTAACGGCACCAGGACTAACAGTTAGTCCCCATAGACGAGCTCAAGGGACTAACATTTAGTCTTTACATTTACACCTTAGTCAGTATCCGTTAGTCCCACAATTCACCCCAAAAGACTAACATTTAGTTCTCACATTTGGACACTATAGGGCAACCGTTAATCCCCACATTCAACCTTACCGGGCAACCTTTAGTCCTTACAGGTACACCTCGCCAGACGAACGGTTGATCCACTCAAATACTCTAATCGGATGAGCTTTTTATCCTCAGTTCAAACATTTATTACATTTATTTTTCGCCAGGCCTAATACTTTATTTCCTGTTTTTCTGCGCAGTGAGCAACAAATAGAGCAGAAAATAACACGCGAAAAATTAGTTAGCCACCTATGTGTAACTGCTTTCGCAGTCACGGCAACAACGAAAGACAAAGGTAACACATAAGAAATCTTTCATTTTCCTCCATACACATGAAGTTTCTCCCTTCTTTTAAGTGAATTCATGGTGAAGCGTACAAGTCCAGTCTCATTGTCACATCTTGCTCACTCCTTGTGGAGCTCCTCCAACGGAAGCGATAGATGACAGGCATTGCAGACGCCAGCGCACGCAGGCTTCTGCCTGTCGTGTTGCCACGACTGTACGTACAATAAGATTGTAAAAATAGATAAACATACTTGACAGAAGATGAAGATGCACGCATATGACAAGTACATGCAAGTTAATAAAAATATGCATGTAAAATATGACACACAAATAACTTTACCTTCACATATCGTAACTTCCTTCTGAAGCTGCTATGACGAAAGAGATGGATGACAGGCATCGCTGACACCAGCGCACACAGCCTTCAGCACGGTTTGCACCCACGGGTGCAAAATAAATATGTAAAATAGGGAGTCAGACGTGACAGGATGAATACGAATGCAAATGAGAAATACTTTCAAGGTGAAATAAAAACATACGTGAGATATGACATGCTAATCATTTCACCGTGATGTCACACATTGTCAAAGACTCATTTTGATCCCCATAGCGCAACGGCTTAGGAGCGGCGTTCGCAGCCACAACCCCGCCAACCACCCTGCCGCCAACAAGTCGGCGCGTTGTAAGCGACCGAGATCGTTCGGCTCGAGCAAGCGAACGCGAGACCAAACACGGTGCTGCACGCGGAGTGTCTGCCGCCAGTGAACTTTGAACAGGAGAGAGAGCGTACGCTTGATCTCCGCCACGAACAGCGCCGAGCTGATTTGGAGCTAGCGCCGAAGAAATCGACGGTAATGCGGCCCTTTTCCACGAACTCGAGCGAGTGCAGCGCGCAAACATGAGCCCGCCGCCGCAGCCAATGGACGGCGCCGAGCTGCTTGCGAGTGACTGACGGGGAAGCTAACTGTAATGGCGACCAATTTACACGGAGTTCCGACGCTAGCGAAAGCCCCGCCAGCTTGTGCTGGTGTACTTACAGTGCGCGACGTACTACAACCAAGCTCGTTACGAGAACCCGCAACGTGTTTTCGATGACTGCCAACACAGCAACGAGGTCTCAGCCCAATATCGTCAGCCTGGAGGTCATCGCGGTGGTGAAGACAGGCAAGCCCTCGTTTAGCGAGCGTGCGCGAGGCCGACGGCAATGGCGGCCAACTTCCAGGTGGTCGCAAAGCACAGGCGAACTGCAGACGCCCAAGATGACCTTCGCGTTACATTTCGTGCGTGCGATATACGAAACGACCGAGCCCGTTGCCGGCAAGCGCGATCCGTATCACACACGCGACAAGTAGAGTAGAATAAAGAATGATCACCTACTTGCGAAAGAATCCAGCGCTGAATTCTGCCCTCAGTTGTATTCGATAGGCCTGCTGTCTTCTCGGCCGCTATATTGGTTTTCCCAACTGTTGCTGTCGTGTGTTGGTCGTGGCTATCTGGACACCAGAGATATACAGCGTGGCGTGGTGACGTGTCGAGACTTGCTCCAGACTTCATGAGTGCGGTGAAAGGTAAAAGCAGCCGTGCACGCTCATCCAAGCGTATACGCAAGCACCACGTCGTAATTCCTAGATCATCGAATCCTGGTGGCCATGGTCGAGCACTCCGAGGGTGATGCAACGCGAATTGTCGCCAGCAAAATACGGGGAAAGACTGAACCAGGAGAGCAAGAGGACAGCTAGTGACCTCGGCAACGTTCGTCAGACTGACTGCGATTCTCGGGTGGTTGATCCCTTTGGAGCATGTTTGGAGGCTAAGTGGTCTGCACGCGGCACGTTTCCCTCTGTGGTTGCTCCTCAACGGTCTATCTGTTTATCGCGTGCGCCTATTGGTCTCCGTTACTCCTTTTTCGGGTAATTTTGCCTTAAAGTGTTGTTTAATGAACTGCACTCCGTAAACTCAAATGTAGTACGTTCGACTATTCGAAGATAATTATTAGCGGAGAAAAACTGGGTTGAAGTTTCATTTTGGAATTTCGCGCCGAAATTTTTTAGCGTGATTTCAAAAGTTTCAGAATGTATTCGTCGTGTTTTCGTGACAGTCACTGAGTGGAATTTTCTGAAACTTTTTTTTGCTAGGTCAACGGTACCATAGATGGCAATTTACTTTTTTTATTGATTACAAGTCAGTGAAAACCAGTAGACGCCTTCGAAATCTATTACGTCACGGTGTTTCTTGCGAGAGTTTCAAGGTGTCGTCTCGACCCACATGTTCTTGTCGCGCGTTTTCTCGCTTACCAAGCGTCATCTCGCAGTAAGGGTGGAGTACGCGGCGTTGGCAAATTGTACTTTACTAAGGCGCGAAAAATTGTTTACCTCTTTAGGGTTCTTTATAAATACGAAGGGTTTAGAGTGCGAAAAGACCGATATAATTATGAGACCCACAGAAGTAAATGACACGAAAACATTTTGGCGATGTGGTGTTCAGTGTGCACTGAGCTCGCACAGTGACGCAGTACACGCACCTTTAGCATTTCACGTCCATATATAATGCGACCACTGCGACCATCATCGAACCCGCGGAATTCGATTAAGGAGTGCGCACTATCGTACCGTAGACATACAAAAACATGAGAAGGACCTTCGTGTCAGGTAATCTTCGAATTCACCGAAACTTTAGCCCTTCAAATTCAATTATTTAAAGTGTGTCTGGTCATGTTTCATGAGACACGTTGTCGTAGCCACCCTCAATATGAAGATTGAGTGCCATCGTTAAACATTTCAACCATTTTGGCCTATACTGAGGTCACTCGATCAAAGGCGTTGTCCAACGAGGAACGTTTTGTTGAAATCTCACCATGGAGTCGGGGTTAATTTTATGCCGTTGATTGTGCCACTCAAGACACGAGAAGATCACTTGCTTCATAAGTTTCCCCAAGTGTATACCGAGTGCTATAGGCCGGTATGGTGCAGTTAATAGTCACTTTTTTGCTTTGAGAAGCGGTAACAGACGGTTCTGTTTTCATGCATTAGGACCATATTCATCTTCATCTGCAGCAGTAAAAGACGGCAGTAGCAGGATTATTCAGAAACAAATAGTGCGGGTGAAATATTTATAAATGGTGAGACCTATTCGTGCTTATTTTTTTTCTCGGTAATGTCAACCCAAATATAAAGGTGTAAAGCTGTAAGATTTAACCTGCATAGGGACGCACAATATTTTATTGTGTGCAAGGGAATGTAGTTTTATGTTGTACCGAAAATTATTTATTCCGACCTTCCCATTCAGGTCAACATTTTGAGGCAAACTATCACTCGCACTATTGCGCACAAAGACAGGTGAGATTGTGTCTGCACGACTTATTTTGTCGACATGAAACCAGGTCTACATCAACACGGGTTTCCTTGGGTATCCTTCTAACTGCCTTTTCATTACTGTGTGGCTATATCGTAGGATACCCAATCCGAGACTAATAAATTGCGATCGACCTTCGTACTTTAAAACGGGGATAAGCCATTCCTCCATGACTATAGCTTCCTTCGAAATTTCCGCGTCGACATCATGCAGCATCATGATCCTCATGACATTTTTCAGTTATATGATGTGATTTTGCTCAAAAAAAAGAAATGTTCTGGAAGTAAAAACTATTACAGTATTCTTAATTTTATGAAATTTCATGTAATTGTTTTTTTTTCTTCTTTACGGGGTCCTATCACATTGCCAAAGAGTTTACGAGCTACACGCGGCGACTATATTATACATAGCGGCAGTAGACCTGTGCGAGATCTTCGAGCGCCTCGGTTCACCACCTCGTACTTCGCGATTACGTCGTTTTTCGTCACAGGAGGCCTTCCCGCCTCCTATAGGCCAGATTCACTCGCTATTTTCTTTGTTTTTACTTTTAACGTGGCAACGACGAAAACAGCGGCGCCGAAAACGTGCACGTACAGCTACTTAAGAAGATCGCAGCGCGTCGGCCAATCTGTATTGAACACTTCGTGCTTTCATGTGTACGTGCATGTTCTCTTGGTGTTTATTTGCTAAACGGCTAGCGTGGTTGCCTCCTTCGCAGAGCTTCTTATACGGACTATTTACTCGATCGGGCTAGCCACAATCGCTGAGGGCAGCAATAGCGTATACTTTGCTGAGACGAGTGGTACGCCAGTTTTCGCCGCCACTAATCGGCTTGATCACGCGGTATTTCTTTGTCTCTCTACGCACCCTCTGTCCATACAAATGGCTCACACCATTGTGTAGCGTAAAGGCATTTTTCACGAGATGCTGCGAGCTCCCTATATACGCTCTTCTTCGAATTAGGAGAAACGTCACGAGTTGACGCGTGACCTTTCGGCATGCAAGGCTGAAGCTTGGTTGTTTTCCCACTTCTAGAAAGAGCCTGCTTGTTCTCTCTGCCAGTCGTTTTCGCACTTGAAGCTCTCAAGCAGCAGATCATGAACTAGCCATCAGTAAGGCAGCAACGTTTACTACAGAAAGTGATGAGCGCATGCTTGAAGGGAACGCGTTAGCAGATGCTTTTGAGCGAGAAGTGAGGGTGACATAGTGAGATAGCCGTGTATCCCCGTGGCAGGCCCGTTCAAGCAGTCGGTCCAAGTGATGACACCGCCACGCGCTCCGGCGCTGATCATCAAAGTCTCATAAGCTGTGCGTTCCTACTGCTGCTTCAAAGTGATATGAACAATTGTGCGGATGCTAGCGCTTCGCACATTCGTGGGATGAAAAAAAAAACGTTTGCTAGCGACGTAAAGAGTTTGCTGTATCATACTCAATGTAAAACTTGAGATGTCACTAACTGTACCTGTACTTCTAGGAATCCAGCAAAATATTAATAAATAAACAAATAGCTAAATTACCTGCCAGGAATTGGGTGCCTTTGATTGTTTCGATTGGTTAAACAATTGCAAGTATTACGTACTTATATCATTTATAGAACGTACGTGCTTGAGCCAGGCATTCCGTCCTCATTATTTATTCACACAAATTCCTGTAGCATCCCTAATGGAATGAGTGCACAGCTACCTTGGTGCTTGCTTGTCCAGAAATGTGAATATTGGGCAATGTGTCACAAGCACAAATAAAAGTATTTGCATTTGTTGATCATCAAAAATTGGCGCGCATTCACCATTTTATCTGTTTTACATTCCAACGAAATAAAGAAGAATTCACTTGACATCTGTCCTAACTTGTAGATATACTTTCATATAGTTGAGGAGTTCATAATGCGAATCATCCCAAGTCGGGTTTTCGCGATATGAAAAGCCGCTTTCGTGCAATGAACGGCTGCGTGGGGGATGTATTCATACGCCCGCTTATGCAGGAGTTGGTCAGTAAAAAAATTAAATGAAATGATTGCCATAAAAAAGTATTGGCCCCTATCTGCATGTTAATCTGCAAATGTCGTCGAAAGACGATAGTTTTTCGTCTAGAGAGAGTGAACAAAACGTTTATTTGAAGCACTGCGCGAGAAAATCGGTGAATGGTATTCTGGAGGCGCTGCGCTTGAGTGCCTCGAGCGTGCAGTGGAGGCGAACGAGGGCATCAAGTCACGTCACACGTGAGACATGACCGCCATCTGGCAGCTTTTTTTTTCAAAAACAAAGCACGTGGCTCTGAGCCGCGTGTGCGCACCCGCCTCAGAGGTGATAAGGTGTAGAAAGCAAGACGACGGGAGGGTGCCACCACCGTCTCGTTTCAGCAAAGCGTTAGAAATACTTGCCTTTTCGTGCAAGCGTTGCATGGTAAGCGCAGCGTGATAAACGCTGTGGTTTTTACAATCGCTTATGTATGCCTTTTCCCATAAAAGACACGCATACATAATTTATACGTGTTGTTATGGTGCCTCAGATATGAGCAATAATTGCTTTTAATTGATAATCACACAAGTATGAACGCTGAATCTTGAGCAAAATTGGTGGGCGCTGTGTATCGGGTCAGCAGATTGTGGTATCGGCTGGGGCTGTGTAAAGTACCCGGTACGTTAAGAGTGGACAAACAGAGAAAAGGACTGACAAACCAATATTTTTGCGTCGAAGGTCCCTAAGAAAGACTATGGTCTTTAAAACAGATCTAAGGCTGCTTTCTTCGTGTATAATTTCAGCACTTCTTCGGCGAGGTCATAGCCGGAAATACGGCAATAACATGACAATCATTATAGCAAGATGTCTCGCTATTGTTTCGTGGTGCATTTTTCGTATCTCTGTATACGACAGCTGTGAATAGTAACTGCAACGAGTAGCTAACAAGGGACACTACACAGCCGCTGCTGAGGGGCAAAATATTGCCCTTTGAATAGATGATCCAATAATAATACCATCAGGGGTGCTTTGGGTGGCAGTAGGGTCTCAGGCTGTCAATGTCCTTGTAACATGAATATACCATTTAATGCTAATTTAATCCTAACGCGACAAATACTGAGCAAGATGACGTGAACAGACAAGTACAATATTGCTTAGACGGGTATACAAGGCAGAAAGCACGCGACCAATTCTCAGTGCACTGCTTCGAGGCACATGTATGCGCAGGTTGGCACAGATGTCGATAAGTATACTTCAGGAGGTCATGGGCACCACAGGGCTGACGCTGCTATAGATGATGCACGAGGGCTGCGATGCACGATGAAGTCTTAGGATTGTAGGGTGGACACCCATGGTCCTTGCTCTGGCAAGCAATAGTGATATAGGGATTGCATTCTCAAAATGCAGTGAACATGCGCACTCCGCATATGATTCGTATTGTAAGCCGTGGAATAGCGGTTTAGCAATATTACTCTTTTTATAGTTAAGGCTCAAAATTGCGATGTTTAAAAAGATACAAAGATGAATTGTGAAATTTTACGTTGAACTAGAATATATTATGCCTTTAAAACAGGCATATTCGTAGTCTGACAGGAAGGTACACTGTGTCATGCCGTGAGACGACATCGCACGCTGAAGTGTTTTCCGACTCCCGCGCGAGGTGCATGAGTCTTACACCCCCACTGATTGGGTTTTCCTACGTTCATCAAAAGTAGTTCAACCTAACACAAATATTTCCTCGCATAGTGACAACTATGACTTGCTTAGAATAAGATACGTAGTTTAATGAGACCATTTTTCCGTTTTCTTGAGCAATAAACATAAGCTTGTCCAACACGGTGGAGCATTGCTAATCGTGCTCGGCTGCTGACCCGAAGGTTGCAAGTTCTCTCCCTGCCGAGGTGGTCGCGTTCCGATGTAGGCGCAATGCTTGAGGTCCGTGTTCCATACGATGTCGGTTCATGTTGAAGAATGCCGAATGGTCAAAATTTCTGGAGCTCTCCACTACGGCGTGCCTCGTAATCACGTTGTGCATATTTTGGACGTACAACCGCAGATAATATTATGAAGAATATACATAAGCTCCACCATTATCTCTAGCTAAAAGCGACCAACGGGCATATTTTCTCTTTCCACTGTGTAAGTACTGATAGTTATTGGCATTTACCTGAATAATTGGTGTACACACTATATATCAGCCCCCCCTCCCCCTGCCTCAATCCAGCCGTGCCACCACGCAGCTTCGCTGAAGATGCAGAGCTGTTTCGTTGACACACAGAATATTTTGACATATCAACCTCCTACGAAATCTTGACCTGCTCACTCAAGCGAACAGCCCACGTGTGCAAAGTTACTTTACTTTGCGGGGCGCTAAAAAAATTTCCACGAGAATTACTCGGAAGAAGAGCCTTCAGCGATGGAACAGCACCTCATATGCAAATACAGGTTCATTATTCATCGCCGCTCCCGGTTCTCTATCCACTCCAAAGCAGACATCGATATGACGTGAGGGAGTTTAAAGGACTTTCCACATGATCCGGAACGTTCGACAAAATACTTTGAAAGGAGCCTGGAATCTCACTTGAAGCTCCGCGCACGTAGGCTGCATTAGCAGCCTTTCAGATTAATGCATTTCAAAGCTGGTAAATGTCCAAGATTCGCTCGTGGGATTGGGAACACCTTCACGATAACGACAGTGCTTTTTTTTCTTTTTTAATTTTTTCTAATTGTTTTCTTTTTCTTGTGATGAGCATGGGAGTGGGCTTATACATATTTTCTCCTGTATGGATCCCGATGCATAAGAGCAACGAAACAGCAAGCGAAAAGATTTAAAGAAATATTATGATATTTTCCTAAATACATAAGCAACCTCAAACAAAACAAAACAAACGAAAAAACACCAGGCTTATTTAAAATGATCTTGGCATGCTGCAGAAGATGGATAAAATCGCAAGTTTATATTATGCTGTATAGCAGGAATAATGGCTATATCACTATGGTATTTCATACTTACTAAGCTCAAAAACATTTTTCTACTGCTTTGACAACCGAACAAAGATTAGTTGCGCTTGAAAGAAGAGCTTGTATTGAAACTGTTTCACCTGTACACGAGCGTTTATCACTACGGAAACGTTTATAATGCTTTTTAACATTATCAAAACTTTAATTAGAAGTGTGGCAGCTTGCACTAGAAGGCTTACGAGAGTATTTAGGTAAACTGAATGCTTTGCAGTTAGGCTTTTCTAAAATATATGAAGAGATCCTCCTGAAGCGGAATAAGTAGGCGATGGTAAAAAGAAAAAGAATATATGGACTACTACCACTCAGATTACGTAGCTTCAGTCCTGCCCTACTGCCATAGAAAACGTGCCTAGCGCCTCTGAAATAAGTGTCGCGTCATCTGCTGTTGCTGGTTATTGCTCCTGGCCTCAGGAAAAAACCGCGATAATGTCATCATGACAACGATGAAGCACGATATAAAATCTTCAAACATGAATGGAAACAGGAGTAATCAATGTAAAGGCAAACCCCTGTGGTAATGGATACCCTAAATAACGACATTGTGCGACGGCAGCATAACACGCGAGCTCTACAAGAAGCAACAGCTCGCCAGTCACTCATTGTGTATCGCGCCATCTCATAATATAGCCGGTAAATGAGTATAATGACGCGCTAGAAATACACTATAAAAAGGACTTCGGTGAACAATATTCCTGAGCAATATTGCTTCCCGAATCTTGTCGTGAAAGGTCCAACCTGAGATGCTATCGGCAAGAACGGTTTTGTTATGGATGAGGCGACATTGCGTCGTCTCTGTAAAGTCACAGTTGTTTACATCTGCAGTCTTTCTATGATTGTAGTTGGTAGAAGCTGGACACAGTCCCGATGTTTTTCTTTATTTTGCTTTTTTTCATTTTGTGTACAGGAACATCTGGCATTGTGGCTCGCAGCGTGTACAGGTAAACACATGTTTTTGCGAAACCTTAAAAAACATCATTTGTCTTCAGAGATATTTTGTTGGTAAGTGTCTTTTATGTAGTTGCCTCAGGACGTGGGAGTTAAGGGGCTGTAAAGGCATAATGAAACGCTAATATAAACCAAGGAAGAAAGGAATGGCAGAAAAAGGAACCCAAGAAACATTAACCAGCGAGAACTGAGTTAGCCAACATACGCATTAGAAGACGGAAGAAAAATAGCGGGGAGAAAAAAGACACTTGTCTACCTCAAGAGAATAGGCTTCAAGCATTTGAGGAAAACACAAACACATGATATATTCTGCGCAAAGTTTTATATCACGTCCTGGAATGTTTCGCCTGCAGCATAAGAGCTAAGCTTATGTACCAAGAAGTTGGTGTGATTGTCGTCATGTTGAAATACATTTATTTTTTACATTTATTAGCAATTAAGACCACTTCAGCAAAAACGGCCTGCATTATGTAACTGTTTTTGCCGTCTACTGGAGAATGCAGCTCCGGGAGACAGGGTGCAACGTGCTGTACAACATAGTTTTCGCCCATTGTGTTTTACGGCCAACCTTTTAACGTTGCGCAATGCAATTTTGGTAGCGTAAGCAACAGCGTGGTTTGGTGAATGAGATATCAGTGAGTATATCGTAACCACAAACAAGGTTCTGCAACTCGGAGCTAGCGTAACGAGTGCGAACGTGACGGTATGAAGCCAAGGTCATTCTTTCTCAAAAACACCACCTCCATTTATGGCCTCTTAAGAGTTAACATGCGTGAAAGCTCCCTACTAGAGCGTGGAATGCGCTCAGCAGCATGATTAGTTAGTCGAGCGCAGCAAGTTATTATGTGATGCAACTACGAAGGACTCGCGGTGCTAACAGCAGCCACTCTACGTGCTAAACTTTGCCGGCAGAAACGTCGGCGTGAAGGTGTGCACTTATGCCGCATTTTTCGAAACGTCGCCCATTCGCGGTTCTTATTTAGGCTTCTTTCTTTGTTTGTCTGACAGCGGCTAGATAAAAGTTAACGCAGAATGAGCAGCCATTTCGCAACAAGCTGAAGTGCACCACATTGGAGACTGAGCTTTGGCCGAGAGCTTTCCAAATGCACAAGAGTGGCGGAATAATGTGCTGTCATTTTTTTCATGAAAAGAAACTAAGCTAACAGCAAAAGGTAAAAGATTGCGAGAACAAAGGAATGGCAGGTACGTTAGCCACATGTCCATTTTTCTATTTCAAAATGACATTAGGGGATTAGAAAAGAAAACTCGTTCGAAACATAGCTAGTGTTTAACGTGCTCTCTGCATGTACGTGGACGGTACACAACAACTTAGCCCCGCAATCATTTAAAGACAAAATTGACAATATTTGCAGCTCCATGAGCTTGCTTTTTGACCGTGTTTCCATCCACAAGCTGATGCAACAGCAGTTCCGAAAGAAGATACGGTGTGTATCAGTTCAAGAGCCGAAGATTTATTCTGCCACTAAAATAAGAGCGCGCCGCCAGCACACAGCGTCACAACTCTCATTGGAGCGTACGGATTTGAATTAAAGGCCATCATTTTACCCCCATTTTCTAGTAGAGGCATCGCTCCAGTCTAACGAGTCATCTCTTGGCCCATAACACTGCTTAAAGCCCTGAATTTATTTAATACCTAATTATTTATGTATTCACAATGAATCGCACAGCTTCCTTTTTTGTGCTCATGAGGTCACCCTATCGACGAGTTATTGTTAGTATCGCCCCGGGAAAGCCAGCTTCATGTTCTATGTATACACGCACAAGCACAGACAGACTACACGTAACGCTAGCAAAAAGTCTGTAAACCACGCCGTGTTCAAATGCGACACATCAGTTTCTTTCTCGCCGTCACTATCATTCCACCACAAGCTGTCTCTCACTCCCTTTTTTCTTTTCTTTCTCTTCTCTCTCTCTTTCTCGTCTTTCTATTCTCCTTCCTTAATTCATAAGTTTAGGGTAGCCAATCGGTAGTCTTTCTGGTTAACCTCTCTGGCTTCTTCATTTCTGTTTGCTTTTTCCTTTCCTTCACTTCTCTTCCTATTTAGGCCATTTCGTCTTCGCCAGTTCTTCATTATGAAACGCGTGGAACGTCTGCACTAAGAGTATAGTCAGTCAGGATTTCACACTTTTTTCGACGACACGCTGTTACCGCCGACTGCACAGTTGAAAACGCAATAAGTTATTTGAAATCAATTTACCGCACATGATAGCCACGTGAAGCAAGGGCACACGATTGCATGGCGAGGCAGGGTAGAAGACAATTCACAAGAGATATCTACAATATATTGAACAATCAAGAGCTCATTGCATACTGAAGTCACGCGAACAAATTTCTGGCGTCCCGAATCGCGCCGCAAAGACGAGAAACGTCGGGAATAATAGCTCCCTCGTTCTTTGTATTTGCAGAGGTTCTACAGGGGCCCTTCAAGGGGTCTCCAAATAATAAATACTGATTATTCTACTATTAAAAGCACGCTTCCTTAGACTACGAGTTATTTCATATCTTATTCTACAGGCTTCCTATTCTACTCTCAAAAGTGCACACACCTATAAACGGGCTAGCCGGAAGAAAGACTGCGTGAATAAACGAAAGGCAATAGGGTTGGTCAGACTTCGTCCGATTTTTATCCTTTCCATAGGTAGAATAATGTGGCAATAACAGAAAGACTCGTTTGGTTGCAATGTATTATTGACGCAATGTAGGCTGGCAACTATAGTGGCCAGCCTCTGAGCAGGATAACGAAGTAGTTCTGTGGGCGCGTGCTCTCTGGGGACCGTATCATCTACCGTACCCCGCACTTCCTCCAGAAAATGTCACAAAGGCATAGGGACGCAGGCACAAAAAAGGGCGTTTACTTTGGTAACCAAAGGCCAAAATCACGAACACCAGAGCACGCGCCCACAGAACTACTTCGTTATCCTCCTCAGAGGCAGGCCCCTATATTTGCCAGCCTACCTTGCGTCAAGTACCCCTTACGCAGGCCCTTCGAGTAGCTTAGCCGAGCTTACCCCTGTGCACATACGTTTCAGCCGTCGTCTCCAGGGACTCGAGCCACAGCATGGTTTGCTGCCTGTACTTCAGAGGACTATGAACCGAACACCACCTAACGTCACTGCGCCAGCACCAGCGCACCTGGTTGTCAACCAGCCCAAAACGCCGAAGACATTTCTCGGAGCTGCTTTTGAAGGTTCCGACGACTGGCTCGAGCATTTCGACCGGGTTGCCGTCATCAACGATTGGACCCCAGCCTATTCACGCGGCGCTCTGAGACGCCGTTCACCCTGTCCTGCAAGTCAGGAAAACAGTTCAGCGACCTCCGGAGGTGAGGCCGCTGTCGCTGACTCTACAGAAGATCCTTCACTACGACGACAGCAATGGCATCAAAAAGATGTACAGATGCAGTCAAACGTGGTACGAAGAGTGGTGACATCAAACATCGCGCTAATTGTGGGCGACGAAGTAATGGCAGCAATCGGCACTGGAGCAGACACTTCCGTTATGAGCATGGATCTTGCCTGCAGGCTGAAGAAGGTTTCTACCCAGTGTGCTGGGTCCCAGATACGTACGGCAGGAGGTCATCTCCTCACTCTGGTGGGCCGCTGCACAGCGCGAGTCAGTAATAAAGGATTTGCGTATCTTGGAGAGTTTGTAATACTGCCTAGTTGCTCGAGGGACCGAATTCTCGGACTGGACTTTCTGCATGATAATGGAGCCATGATTGACTTGCGAGAAAGAGTCGCAGGTGACGTTTTCTACGGCACACGCTTTAGCGCCCAACCCTCACGACAGTTACGCCAATGCTTTGAGAACTGTTGACGATGACGTCACGTTACCACCGAAGAGTTGACCTTAGTAACCTGCGACGTGGTCGATGAATTCAATTACTAAGAAGGTATTGCAGAGGCAAATATCCCGCTGCTGCTCAAACGAAACATCTGCATAGCCCGATGCCATGTCCAGTTAGAGAATAAACGCTCTAGAGTCCTGCTGACGAACTTCTGCAATGAGATTCCGCACATCCCTAGGGGCACCACTGTCGGTGTCCTCAGTGAAATCGCCGACTTTTCCGATGTCGGCGCAATGGATACGATGTAACCACATACAACAGCTTGTACTGACCTGGGCAGCCGCATTCACGTTAATCCAGGCTTGCCAGATTCCCGAAAAGAGCGGCTGCTGAACCTTGTGACCGAATTCTTGGACTGCTTCTCCACAGCATCTCAAGTTCAACGTACTACCGTTACAAAACAGCGAATTGTTACCGAGAAGTCGGCGCGGCCTCTTCGCCAACATCCATACCGTGTGTCCCCGAAGAAAAGAGAGTTGATTAAGTCTGAAGTACAAGAAATGCGGAATGATGATGTAGCGCCGTCATCATCATCATCATTTCTCAATCACCGCGCCGCGCCTCTTGCGCAGCTGATGCCAGCTCGAGCTGCGCGAGGATGAGAACGAGCTGACACGCCTGGCGTGGCGGACGCTGGTAGCCGACGTGGCTCCGCTTCAGGCCTGGAATAAAGTGGCGAGATCGGCACGGCCCCATCGGCCGCCTTCGACATCATCTCACGTCTCTCTTCTCTCGCCGCTACATTGGCGGCCCGGAGAACACGCTCTTTGCCGAGCGGCCCGCGGCCATGTTCCCGCAACTCTGCCCGCCAGTGCCGCCGTTCCAATCGACCTACCCCAAGGTATGGTTCATGCAGCTCGATGCCGTTCTTGCGCTGAATGGCGTCACGGACCAGCTGCTGATGCACGCTATTCTTCTCTACGCCCTTCCGGTAGAGTTGCGTCATCTCTCTGGCACTTCAACCTCCAGCCAGCAGCCTTACGATGGCCTCTGCTCGGCGGTGCTTGCCAGACATGGCCTCACCTACCACCCGCTGCCGTTCACCCGCGACTTACAGGTTTCGTCTGCGTCGCAGCGTGCGGTACCCTCCGGCCCGAAAGTCTTCACTGACCGGGACCTAACTTCCCCGACAACGTCTCCCTCCACCTTGGGTCCGGCCACTAGCGCAGTGAGTCTCGCACCCGGTCACAGATCCGACGAGGTTCTTGAAGTCGTTCCTGCTGCCGACAACCTGTCCACCTCAGCTCAGGTTGAGGCTGCCAGCCATCAACCACGGCCAGGCTTCCAAGACGCTGCGACTGTGACTGACGCGCTTGAGGACGACGTGCCCGGTCCGCTTCGGACGGGGCTCACCGGGCATGCAGCGCCTGCGGTGGGGCAGTCTGGGGGGTGTTGGCTGGAGGCGACCATCAATTGTGCAGACCTGCACGCCGGCCCTCGTGCGCGGACTGCCGGAGGTCATTGCACGAGCACAGGTGTCCCGTCCAGTGCTCCGGGCGAGCCCACGCTGGCTGGGTTCCACTACCGCCATTCCCCGGAGCCTTTGCCTCCGGACGGCAACGGCCAGACGTGTGTCCACAACGCCAGCTCGTGTGTCACAACCGCGACGGCGCTCATGCCTCATGCGTGTCTGCCACCCGTTTCCCTACGTCGGCGACGACGGCGTGCTTGGCGTCACACATTGCGGCAACTTTTGGGCCGCCCTGCTGCGCGGCCACGGGTTGCGGTCACGGCCCTGAAGACGGCGTAGGCGCCTACTCGGCCTGTCCGACGCGGTGTCCCACCACTGGTCGTGTGCCCGACTGCCCACCGCGCACTTGGTGGTATTGTTGGGACACGTTCCTGCAAGCGTCGGCACGTCTGTCTATGCCGGCACGTCAGACGCCGCTCGACTTTGAGGTCTGTGTTGCGTCGACCCCAACGTCAGGGCCCGCACTGCCGGCCCTCTGCCGACGTTGGCAGCATGACCTCGCCACACATGGTCCACTCTCGGCCTGTCCGGCCAGGTCACTGTGAGACCCGCTTGTCGGCTACCACAGCGACCCGGCACTTCCTCCTTCGTCTCTTGCGCTTCTCCCAGACCCACTGGTTCCCGATGGTCACTATACGTTGACAAACCTGGACTTACCAAATGAACACTTTATGGATTGCCGTTCATGTATATAGCAATTGTCGCTCTCTTTCTTTTTCATATGCCTTCAAATCGCGCAAAGCGCTAGGGGGGAGCCCTGTAGCGCCATCATCATCATCATCAATTCTCAATCACCACGCCGCGCTTCTCGCGCAGCTGATGCCAGCTCGAGCTGCGCGAGGATGAGAACGAGCTGACACGCCTGGCGTGGCGGACGCTGGTAGCCGACGTGGCTCCGCTTCAGGCCTGAAATAAAGTGGCGAGATCAGCACGGCCCCATCGGCCGCCTTCGACGTCATCTCACGTCTCTCTTCTCTCGCCGCTACAATGACTTCACTCAACTCTCGACCAGTCCGTGGACGTCACCTGTTGTCCTAGTAAAGAAAAAAGACAACACACTACGCTTCTGCACCGACTACCGACGGCTTACCAAAGTCACAAAACGTCACGTTTACCCCCTGCCAGGAATTGATGACGCCCCAGACCACGTATGCCATGGCAAGTTCTTTACATCATTAGATCTCATGTCAGGGTACTGGCAAATTGAAGTTGACGAGGGCAACCATGAAAAAACCACGTTCGCGACTCCCGATGGGCTCTACGAATATAAAGTAATTCCTTTCGGTCTCTGTTCCACTCCCGCCACATTTAAACACCTGATGGATACTGTACTTGCTGGACAAAAGTAGAATACGTGCCTTGAATACTTGGATGATGTCGTTGTGCTTTCAAGCACGTTCGACGAACATCTTTCAAGGCTAAAAAGTGTCCCCACTGCAATAAGGAATGCGAACCTTACTATCAAGCCCAAAAATGCTACTTTGGATATCAGGAATTCAAGTTTTTCGGCTACATGGTGAGCCCGGGGGGTGTTCGACCAGTTCCGGAGAAGTTGGTTGACGTTGCCAATTTCCCTCGTCCTGGAGACAAGAACGCTCTTCAGAGATTCCTCGGACTCTGTGCCTACTACCGCCATTTTGTCGAAGGATTTTCAAAAACTGCGGAACCTCTTAGACAGACACAGCCAGATGTGTCATTTGCACGGACAGAAGAACAACAACAAGCCTTCATATAGCTACGCAATCGACTGCAGACAGCTCCAGTGCGGGCACATTTTCACAATACTGCCGACACTGAGATTCACACGGACGCCAGAAACGTAGGAATCGGAGCCATTCTAGTTCGATGGCAGAACGGTGCAGAGCGTGTGATTGCTTACGCGAGCCACAGCCTCAAATATCAGAGGCTAACTACTCTACCACCGAAAAAGAGTGCCTAGCAGCCATTAGGACCATTAGCAAGTTTCGACCCTTCCTATACGGCCGGCCATTTCGAGCGGTCAGTGACCACCATTCCCTCTGCTGTCTTGCCAATCTACGGGATCTATCAGGCTGCCTCGCCCACTGAAGCTTCCACCTTCAAGAGTACGACATAATGGTGGTTTACTGATCAGGGCATAAGCATACAGATGCTGACTGCCTCTCTCATGCTCCTATTTCCCCTACGTCATCTGACACTGAACAAGATTTACCGTTTCTTAACATCGTCGATGTGGTCCGGATGACTGAGCTTACACATGAGGACACCTGTCATCCAGCACCTTCAAGAGGAAGACATTATCGCCCCACGCCGGCTCTCACGTGGATTAACATCTTATTGCCTGCGGAACAATGTTCTCTACCCGAGAAATCTTGAGAGCAGCCAGGAAATTTTTCTCCTCGCCGTTTTAGTGGCACTGCGTGAGGAAGTTTTGCAGGCATGCCACGACGATCCTTCTGCCGGTCACTTGGGCTTTGCTAGGAAATTAGCGCTCATCCGACAAAAGTACTACTGGCCACAGCCGTGTTTGTCCGTTCAGCGCTATGTCCGCACCTGCCGTGACTGTCAGAGCCGTAAAGTTGCACCCACAAAGCCCGCCGGCTTCCTCCGACATTTAGATCCACCTCTATCACCATTTCAGCAATAGGAAATGGATCTTCTTGGTCCATTCCCTCTGTCATTTTCAGAAAATAAGTGAATAATTGCCCCAACTGACTATCAGACTATGCAGAAACTAAAGCTTTGCCTAGTAGAACTGCAGTTGAAGTCGCCGGATTCTTCGTCCACGACGTTGTTTCGAGTCATGGTGCACCTGCTGTTCTCCTAACCAATCGCGGATCAACATTTACGGCAGAGTTATTGCAACAAGTCGCCAAGCTGACGCACACTAACCACCGGAAAACAACAGCTTATCATCCCCAAACTAACGGCCTGACGGAGCAGTTAAACAAAACACTGACCGACATGCTATATGTATGTTGATGTAGAGCACAAAACGTGGGATGAAATTTTGCCGTACGTTACGTTTTCTTATAATATCGTTGTACAAGATACCACAGACCTAACACCATGCTAGCTTGTTTATGGCCGTCGCGTCACAACACCGTTAGGCGCTATGCTCCCCGTAGACCAGGACATTAGCGGAAATGACAGCGTTGACGGCTTCAATGAGAAAGCTGAAGAAGCCCGCCAGCTTGCATGGAACCGTATTCGCACGCAGCAAGATATCGACGCTCGCCATTACAACCAAGGCCGAAGGAACGTCCAATATCAACCACGTGACTATGTATGGGTATGGACACCAGTTCGACATGGTCGGCTTTCGGAGAAGCTATTACAACGCTACTTTGGCCCTGACGAAGTTGTGCGCTGCCTCAGTCACGTGATTTGCGAGGTAGTTCCTCAAAGCTCCAATACCAGTTTAAACAGAAGACGTCCACGTCCAGAAGTAGTCCATGTAGTACGGATGAAATCGTACCACGCCCGCGAGTTATGAACACTTCCAACTTTTTCTTAATATCCACACAAGTGCGGGCTCATGTTTTTTTTTTTGTCAACGTGACCATCTTTTTTCATGGCCATCTCTAGCCTCTTAGTGAATCGACCGATTGATTGATATGTGGGGTTTGACATCCCAAAACCACCATATGATTATGAGAGACACCGTAGTGGAGTGCTCTGGAAGTTTCGACCACCTGGGCTTCTTTAACGTGCACACAAATCTGAGCACACGGGCCTACAACATTTCCGCCTCTATCAGAAATGCAGCCGCCACAGCCGGGATTCGAACCCGCAACCTACGGGTCAGCAGCCGAGTACTTTAGCCACTAGACCACCACGGTGGGGCGTCAATCAATCGGGATGGTCGCTCTTGAAAGCGGGGAATTGACGCAAGGTAGGCTTGCAAGTATAGTGGCTAGCCTCTGAGGAGGACTCTGTGGGCGCGTGCTCTGGTGTTCGTGCTTTTGGGCTTTCGTTACGAAAGTAAATGCTCTGTTTTTGTGCCTGCTTTCCTGTGCTTTTGTGACAATATAAAAGTGTCATAGCTTCGTTATCTTTTAATAGGAATATACTGGCAGGTGCTTTTAATACCTCCTAATTTCTCAAGAAATATATGGTACACTAAACCAAAAACCAAGATGAGATTTTCGGTACCCCTCTGCAGCATGGAAAACAGCTCTATTTTGTTGAGAGTAGTAGGTAAGAATTCTCGGTCGTCCGTAGTTCGGAGCCTCTGTCAACTGCGCGATGTTCTGAGCCCTACGAATGGCCATGGCATCAGGCTTCGAAATGTGAGTGTGACAGCACGTGCTGCCAGGAGGTGTAATTCCACTTATTAAGAGGGTCATTAAAGAGAAACAAAAGGCATTTTTCACGTATCATTGAGTTACTTTTTACAAATCCAGAATCGGCACGCTCGCAAAGCGAGACAATGCTCAAAAATAGATAAAGATGCCGGCGTGACCTTGAACTTTAAGCGCCAAACAACCTGATGTCACCAATTTTTACGATGTCTTCTAGATCATAAGTAGTTTTCCATGAGTAAAAAAGTTTTTTTGAGCCAATGTCACCTGAACACTAAAACTACTGGTAGAAGTTTATGTTGTCAAACGGTGCAATTTGGTGTCATATTTAAAAATGAAGCTTCGAGCTTGATTTCATGGGAATGATTTTTAAAGCGACATTAGAATCATTGAAGTACAATTTGTCAATTCAAACATATTCATTGTTATACATCTTTGTTGTTTAAAGCGTATTTCAACATGTCGAGCTTGGCGCACGTTAAACAACTAAACGTTGAACAAAAATTCAACGAATATTTGGCTCTTCCTACACACAGCCAACTTTCTTTCCACGCTGGAAACTATAGCGCACGGACAGTCGTATGCTCAAAGCAACAAGTTGGTTTCAAATATATAAATAAAAATAATAGTAATTTTTGGGGTTTTACGTCCCAAAAGCACAATATAAATATGAAGGACATGATAGAGAGATCTGCAAATTTTGACCACCTGACCTCCAAGTACGTGGTCCTCCACCGTTTTGCCTTCATCGATAAATTGAAAGATCAATAAAACGCTTTTGCAGGAATTGCTGTCATGGAAAGCTGTCAGCCAGTAGTTTGATACTGCCGTTTTCTGGCTTTGAGGCAAACGTTAGGAGAAGGGATCAACGTTTTTTTAATGGGGGAGTTGTATGCGCCTGTTGAGCGCATATACTGACGTTGAAGTGGCAACTTACGCTCTGAAGTATTATCAGCACTCACGATAGAGTGCAGACGTCTCTGTTATCGAAACAAAGTGCATGCTACGGCGGGATGCCGTGAATATCATACGTAATTTCATTCCTCCATGATCAAGACGCGCTTGAATATAGATTGCCCACTAATATAAATACAAATGTGTTGTTTAATAGACTGCTGTAGAAGCGGAGCGAAAACTGGAACAACAGTTGAGGTTAACCTGACATGGTGTCTGTATCATAGGAGTGCATACACTCTAAAACGTTTTGTGGAGGAACTGCGCAGTTACCACCGAAAATAGCTCCTCTTAAAGACGAAATGCGTGCAAAATATTGCACACTGAATGGCAAGAAGGGGAACTTTCCTCCTTGTGGAGTAAAGCGCCCGTTTTTTAAAGTAACTGCAGGAATGTTTGCACACGGTGCAAACGACCCATCGGTGCCTACACAAGCCTGTTTCCTTACAGATGGTGCTGTGGCGTGGTGTGGTTAAGTGGTTAGTGTACGCGCATACTGACTGAGTCGTGAGTTCGAATCCCACGGGTTTGCAGCAAACTTTTCGAAATTAATTTCTGAATGTGATGCTTGCATATCAATTGTGCATCTAATCAAATTCCAGCACGCACTTCGGAAGGCTGGCTAAGCCAACCAAAACCTGATTTTCCTTTGCTAACTGTTGCTCCTTTGAGGAGTAACTGCGACAACGTGGTTACTACTCCACAGTTACTGCCAAAATGGTTCGATGGGTGTGGCAAGCTAGGTACTCCTCTAAAAGAGCAAACTCGATACCCCTTTTTTTTTCTTTACTTCTTAGAGTGTAATAAATGTGTGTATTGTTTTGTTTAACGTGCATCTTCTTTCTTTTTCTCTCCTTCTTTTACTCTTTTATTCCCTTCTGTGCATGTGTAGGGTAGCAAACTGGACGTAGTCTCCCTACCTTTCTTACACCTGTGGCACATGGGTGCGCAAATGTCTTTTACGTGAGTCGTAATCAGAGAAGATGAAATGCTTTCAACAATTAGGCGCTGTGGCGCAGACATACGACACCACCGATCTCCTTTTAGTGTTTTCTTTCGAAGACACAACCGAAAGCTTGGCACTAACGGTTAAAAGAGATGCAATTAAAATAGAACATTGTATCTTGATTTACAAGTTAAAGACTTGTCGTGTCGCTCGTTTTTTGAAATAAATTTAAGAATAACAGATGAGGAAACCGCAATGTGAAGGTATGTTGGACTATAGTTAAAGAAGCATTGAACTTCATACAGTTTCATTGAATCAAACTTTCTGTGTCCGCTTCCAACCATTGCAGACGCTGCTTTTTCAGCGCGCTAACGGCTGTTTGGTCCCCGGGGTTGGCCATAGATGCTCAGAGTATACGAGAATGCCGAGTACAAACACGACTGCCCACCACACTTTTTTCGCTTGTGCAAACACGGCGCGATTCCAAGCGTCACGACGGGTTATTCTCGGTGCGTTCCCTTCGAAATGCAGAGGCGGCAGGGCCCCTCAGCCAATATTATTGGACGATTAGCCCCTCCATGTGTATTCATCCGCATCACGTCGTCTGCTAAGCACCCCGCTGTCGTCTTCGCACGCACGTTCGATGAGCCGAATGAGCAGACGGCAGCGCCAGAAAAAATAAAACATTGCTGCGCCCATCGACCCTACCCCACTTCGCTTCCCGTTTCTCATGTCGTCATCCTGCACTCTATGACCCGTAAGTTCCAGACGGACGCTTGTATTTGCTTTACATTTATGTCTTCGAGCTTTCGCAGCAATGTGTTTGTTACTACACTGCAATCAACATATTTATATGCACCGCTATCTATACCTCGCTGCTTCAGTCTTAGCAGGTGCGGTTAAGGGAACAGCTCATCTCGCCATTAAGAAAGAGCCTACCATGAGATCGAACAAAGCAATTGCTGATTAAATCATTCCTTTGTTGCCGCGAGTGCTCTGGATGAGCTTCAAGGACAACTTTGAATTGAAGTGGAGAGTCAACTGTGCATCAGAGCGGCCATATTAGAAATTGCTGGCTCCAACCGGTTCCGAGGCAACTCATTCGGAGCTGCAAAAGATATTGCCAAACTCGGTTTACAAAAAAGACTGATTCTGAAAAAGAGATGTCTTTCTGTCATGTGTCTGCGCGTAGAACACTTTTACGGAGAAATTATTCTGACCTAAAAGACTTTTTAGTGCCTGTGTGACACCGGCATTAAATTCTCTCGCTCTCTATATCTCTATAAGGCTATCAATACGACCACTACTTACGTTGCAGGGACATTACGCCTGCATAGGGTCATTTTCTCAAATATTTTCTAGGCGTGCTGTAGATCTGAGCTAAAAGACTTGACTGTCACAGAGAATGCTTGGGCTCGATTCCTGCTGAAATCATAATTTTCACCCTCTGCATTCATCGAGTCTACTATACCGCTGTCGCCTTTTCTTAACGCTATCGTGTTTAAATAACCAGCGTCTCTTCCCACCGTTCTTGGGTAGATTTGAATTGTCAATCACTTGTGGCGCATACCTGCATAACCATATATCATGGCCCGTGGCATTCGGGTACGTGTCTTGAGAAAACAATATGCAATGTTCCTGAGAGCGATTTCTCGTTATTTTTGTGATGACCATTTCAAGGAGGTGATATCGCGACAACTCAGAGTAGGCAGGCAGGCAGGCAGGCAGGCAGGCAGGCAGGCAGGCAGGCAGGCAGGCAGGCAGGCAGGCAGACAGACAGACAGACAGACAGGCAGGCAGGCAGGCAGGCAGGCAGGCAGGCAGGCAGGCAGGCAGGCAGGCAGGCAGATAGATAGATAGATAGATAGATAGATAGATAGATAGATAGATAGATAGATAGATAGATAGATAGATAGATAGATAGATAGATAGATAGATAGATAGATAGATAGATAGATAGATAGATAGATAGATAGATAGATAGATAGATAGATAGATAGATAGATAGATAGATAGATATATAGATAGATAGATAGATAGATAGATAGATAGATAGATAGATAGATAGATAGATAGATAGATAGATAGATAGATAGATAGATAGATAGATAGATAGATGAGTTGCGAACTTAGGTTTCAAAATCTGGACGCACAGTTGGCCCAATTTTTCGGAAGTTAGCTGAGGTTCATGTTCAGATACTGAAATTACCTTGGGTTCGCTAAGCATTGCTTCTAATTGAACATTGAACATTGAAGGAGCGAGCTTGTGCATGGAATAGAAGATAGATTCACAGAAAATATACCATGTCTTCGCTTGAACAAAAACCAATTTCGAACACTCAAGTCCAAGCAGCAAAAATTTGAGAGAACATAATGAAGGGGCTAAATTCGTGTCCTGTTTAAATCCACTCACTGTCGAAATGAGCTTTAACATCCTCTTTTGTACTACATACACCTTTGTTGTAGCACCGTTATATTCGGTTACAACTTACAATCCAATTGTAAACACAAGACCCTCCCTAAGAGCTCTGGTGCTCTTGCCATTCATCTGAAAAAAAGTGTCGAAAACGTCGTACTTGCGGTTTTCATTTGAACTAAAAGTACTTAGGCTGGTAATGTAAAGACTATACGTATTAGTAATTAAAATTTTGTTGACTGTACCTCAAATAGCCATAGCGCGTGTCCGCTTATGTTTGTCAAGTCAGTCAATGACTTTTAATTCGGTTATATAGCGCGATCGTTTGGCTATGAGGCAATACTTGTCGAAAGAAGATAGACTTATTTCTAGCTGATTGTGCTAACTAATTGTTAAAACAGGCCACGTGCTGCTCCATGTTTGACCCGGATGTTCTCATGAGTCTTAACTATCCATCGGCCGCATTTTTTGACCTTGTTAAAAAGGGTTGCAGAGACCCTTTATTTTAATAATTGAGAGTCGCTATCACAATATAACTGTGTCTCCAGTTCATAGCACTGCTCACGATCGCCAATCTTAAGAACGGGCATAGAATCTCTGCTGTCGATCTTAAGTGTTAGAAAATTTCAGCCAACAGGTATGTTGTCATTTACAACTTGCTTTGAGGTTCTCGTTTATCGCCAAAAATAGTGCTTATCCATTAAATTAGCTCTTGAGTATTTGCGAGAAACATCCACTTGGCTAGAGACTTGAAAATTATCAAATTAAAAAATGTTATGTATAGTCTTTTCCGAATTTTCAACATCCCTTTCTGAGTTTTCCCTTCATCACCATCATCATCATCAGCCTGACAACGCTCATTGCAGGGTGAAGGCCTCTCCCAGTCAACTCGGTCCTGTGCTTGCTGCTTCCCCTTTATGCCCACAAACTTTCTAATCCCATCTGCCCACCTAACTTTCAGTATCCCCCTGACCCCTCACCCTCTAGAGTTTTCACTTATAATTTCCAAAACCAATGAATTCATATTTAGGGTACTCTTGGTTCCTCTCCTAGAGAGTAAACTAAAAAAACCTACACTGAACGCGGTAGTCCACTAGTGGCAGTAAAGTGTATTTCACGCTTGTCTAAAATGCCCTACTGAACAACTTGGTCATCATCTCTACGATAAATATAAAAAGAGGCATCTACTAACGCACAATGAGGCTCCACTTGGTCATGGTGCATGTTCGTTTTACGCTACACTTTGAACAGACCTGGAGTTGAGCAAGTGGGACTGCAGCCTGGTAGCTGCGGTGGTCGTTAGCGTATTTTGCAGCGCATCGCTCAGCGAATCTTAATGAGTGTCATTCACTGTGAACTTACAGTCACATGCAACTGACGTGAAGCCTAGGCGAATCACTATAGCGAGAACAGTTCGCACGTTTGCTCGGCCTAAAGCAAATATATCACTTAGACGAATCTACAGTCATGAGGCAAAGACAGGCCTCGGAAACAAGCCTGCTTCGTTATGTGCTCAGTGCAAATGCTTCGCTGGTTGAAGATTCGAGCGAGTGGATGCAGGCGCCTGCATGGCGCGACTATTTGCCGCTGCACACTGTGGACGTCGGTCAATAAACGCCCCACTAGCTGCCGACATCCCTTGAAGGTGCTATAAGCTTGGTCGTTGCCACACCACCGGCGGCACGTCCATTAACCGTGACGCCACTCTGTCAACCGCCGACTACCAAACAGAGGCTGCAGTGCCACTGCGCTTTTGCATGCCCTCTTGCGAGAGCACTGGGATGACCATGCAACGCCACTCACGTACGCGTGTATTTGGCGAAATGTGCTCCGTCGGTGACACAAGCCCCTCTCCTATTGATCAAGCCCGGGTGACGTACACCTTGTGGCTTGGCTGGCGCGTGTTCGTTGTTGTAGCAGGTCTCACTTTGTCACAGGTCTCTCACGTTATTGTAGCCGCTCTCAGGGAGAAATTAGCGGGGCTTTACGGGATCTGCGTCTGCACATCAAAAAAAAAAGAAAAAAACGTCACTTTCGGCTCAAACGCAAGTTACAGTATAAATGAAGGAGCAAGTGAAAGGGAACCGCAATATTATAACAATTTCAGAAATTTTGCGTCCCAAAACCACAATATATTTATGAGGGACGTTATATTGGAGTGTAGCTGAAATCTTGACCACCTGGGGTTTTTAAAGTGCACCTAAAATTATGCATATTGGCCTCCAGCAGTTGTGCTTCTATCGCAAATGCGGCCTCCGCGGCAGTGATACCATCGCGGGACCTTCGGCTCAGCAGAAAAAGAACGTAATCACTACACCACCGTGGCGAGTAAAGAAATCGGAAAGTCTAACTGACAAAAAATATCGCAGGAAAACTACACTGCTCCCTTTTTGGTATAACACTTAAAAATCCACGCTTACCTAAGTGTGCGTTTTAATTTTCTTACACGGTTATGGTATGCGTAGCTTTTCTCTATGCTTAACGATCACGCCTACTAGGAGTGATCAGCGAGCCCTTCTTTATACATGGCAAACGTAAAATATGGGACGCTTTTTATACGCTTATTATAGTGTGTTCATTATGTACGCTTAAAGAGAGTGCTGAGCATGTTCGCCACAGGAGGAAAGCGACGGAGGGGGCGGGAACCACTCGCTACGCCATCTATCTTTGGGCGCACATACCAGTCAGCACTGGTCATTGTCTGCTTGGGTAGTTTTTCCGAAACAACTTTCGCCCGCAGTGCTGTTTTTTCCTCTCCAACTCAAGAGCAGGCAGGCAAAGCAGTTTCTCAACGTTCTGCATCTAAATAGTGCAACGCACTCCCGCCTTTGGCACTGAAACTTTATATTAACAAACGCTTGCGGTGAACCCTGCATTTGAGCGATGCAAAACAATATAATGTGTACACAAGCATTACTCTGTTTCTTTGCACAAATGAACAAATTCTATATAAAACACGCTGTGCCGCTGTGGGCGTTCGAATACAGCGAACCATCAGTATGACGATCAGACAATAGGACAGTATTTACCCCATCAAACAGTCAGTCTACCTTGAGCTTGACCAAAAATGCGTATTGAAACTGTATTTATCAGACTTTTTTAGCGTTAGCTACACTGGTCTCACTGAGCCTATTTCGCGTGGCACTGGTCTGCGCATGCGCAATGATACTCTGCTGCCACCGCGCGCGGCTCGCCGCCAGTGTGCGCGCAATTCGATGCGCTGCGCAGACGATCAGTGGTGTAGCGCACCGGAGCCGGCACCTCCCTCGCACTCGACCGCGGCCGCGCGCGACTCGCCGCCGCCGGTGTGCGCTTTCCAGAGGAGTGCCGTCATAGCCTTGGTAGACATATGGACGCCGACGCGCGCCTTTCCTGTGCAGTCGCTGACACTGCACTGGAGCCGCTTGATAGCGCCTCTGACTGGCGTTTGCCACAGTGGTATAGCCATGGAGAAGGAGAGTGCAAATGCTGCTCAACGGTGCAGTAGAGCGGAGAAGTTTAACTCATCGGATCCCGAAGTAGTTGCCCGGCAAAAGAAATATACATGTGCCACATAATACGTATACCGTGTGTGTGTCATTGGAGCAGCTGTAAGCATCATATCTGGAAAGCTAAGAATAATCAGCTGAACCTATGCTAATGCTACGTATATCCTGGCATAGCTGAGCTAAGGCACTGCCATTTCTTTATTAACAAACGCGAACATTAAAAGCAACAAAAGACGTACGATCAATACATTTTCTTCATTCATGTACAATAAACTTCTTACAACTTTAAGGATGTAAATAAATGTTTTTTTTTTAATTTACATCCTTGTTTCCATGGATCAACAACCTTTTCTCTGCTTGTACACCCTAAGAAAAAAGTGTAATGGAAAAAAGGGTATTATTAAGCCGTTTGTGAGGGTGTTAATAAAAGAGCTGAAAGGTGTACACCTATAATTGTAATAATAATTGTTCAGTTTAACGGCTCCGAATTGCTATATGAATATAAGAGACGCTGCAGTAAAGGGCTCAGGAAATTTAAATTACCTGGGGTTTTTAACACATCCCTAAGTATAACTACGATATGTCTGGAACAATTTTGCCTCCACCGAAAATGTAGTCGCTGTGAATGGCCAAGATTCGATCCTGCGACTTGCGGGGGAAGATTTGAGCACTATATAAGCAGCAGACGACCGCAGCGGGCGGTGCACGTGCAGACATTGAGCTGCATCTACGCTTGCATAGAAAAATCGCATGCTAAGGGCAACATGCCTGTTGTGCTGCCTTTTATAGGCTTACAGTGTCGTAGGGATCACAAAAACAAGGAAATGGTCGAGGCGTTGGCATATTGCACAGGACACACTAAAAACAATAAAAAACGTAAAAAAATAACTTTTTCGCACTGTATGATTCGACATTACTTTAACGCTTTCTATTGCTGACTATAAATGTCAATAAATGGACGGGCTACTGCCACGATCTACTGACAGCCCATATTGAAGTGTAGAACCAATTGAGAGAAAAAAGTTTGAATTTATTACAAAACCCTTGCTCGGTCAAGAGCCGTTCGACCGCAAGTTGTTTTCTCAAGCATCTCGTAGACTAGACAAGCTTGGTCGTAAAGGAAAACGAGGCGCTACCTTGTGCAGCCATGCGGGAGCACGGGGAAGACATTTTTTAGGGCAAGAAATAACAGTCAGATAATGACATGGTCAGCGCACGCGGCGCCTTTGATAAGGGAGAAGGGCACAAAAGATGTGACAAGAGGAGGGACAGGGAGTGGCAAGTACGTAGCAGGCAGCGCTTGCAATGCGTGTGTCATCGCTGAAGCCAAGACCATGACAGCGTATCCGCAGGACCTTTGCCCTTCGCGGCGCTAGGAAAGAATGGACTCGCTGGGCGCTTCGTTGTGAACTTGCATTCTCTCACTCCTCGAGGAAATTGTGTGATTGTGCATTACGTATAGTGCTCTGTGATTGCGCACCTTTTAACGAGTTCCGCCCTGACTAACTGGTGCTTTTTGCCGCGTTGTGATGCAACATCAAATCAAATGAAATCAAGTTTTATTATTTCATAACATAGTGTACAGGAAATATATACAGAGGGAGGTCCCGTAGTATACACTGCAATGGGAGCTCCTATGAAAAAGTAAGGATAAGTATTTATTGGCAACAAAAGTGGCAAAAATCTTAGATTACAAGGTCACAACAAATGAACTACTGGTACAAATTAATGACTATGCTAAAATCAACTATATGCAATCGCAAATGTAAACTGTAAAAAATACTTATCTATCAATATAAATAGCATACTATGATAAAAAACATAAGACAGAAGTGAGAATCGCATGGTGAGAGAGAAACTAGTTAGGCAGAAGAGTGAGTGTCGCATAACAAGAAATTTTTCAACTCATTGCAAAATTTATGTTTTTCAATTTTTATTAGAAATGACAATGTGTTCTATAATATTATGACTCATAGTGACCTGTCTGTTCGCCATAATTAGTTCGCCCTATGAGCAAAATGAAGTTGTTATGCTGCGAGAAATAAGTTGGGTTAGTATTTAGTAAAGATGATGAAAGAATCAATGATAATGACATTTGTTTATCAATTAGTTTGAAAAAAGTTGAATTTTGTGAGCGCGGCAACATCGAGAATTTTATTTTCTTGTATCAAGAGTAGGTGAGTGGACTAAACATGTATAATACTATTGCCAGGCTTTAAATGATTTGTATTGGTTTTAGGTGAGTGGTGTACGTGTTAACCCATGAGGTTAGGGTGTCATTGGTGTGTGAGTGTATAAACGCGAAAGAAAGTGAGAGAATGAGAATGCATAATAAGTGAGATAACTTCTTTTTAAAATGTGTACGTGCCTTTGAAATTTTAAGGTATGGTCAATGCTTACGCCTAAGTAAACACCTTCTTCACTTGCCGATAATGCGTGGCTATCAATGAAATTGGGTGCAATGCACAGTGGTGATTTATTTTGTATGATAACAAAAGAAGTTTAGATTTAGAGGAAATAATGGTAAGTCTATTACTTTTAAACCATCCTAACAAGTTGTCAAGGCCACTGTTAAGCTGAGTTGCTACTACTGACAGATCTTCAATAAAATGAATAGTTGTAGTGTCATCAGCATGTATAGGCACTTTCAGAAGGAAGAGAATCACGCAGGTCGGTAATATAAATTAGAAAGATCAAAGAGCTCAAAAATTACCTCAGCGGTACACCTGAATTAGTAATTTTAGGTTTAGAATAAACATTGCATATACTAAAAACTTGTAACCTGTCTCGTAAGAAGTCGCGTAGTAGCAGTAAAGCAAAACCAGTTATGCGAATTGAGTCTAGTTTAATAATAAGAATGTCATGGTCGATAGTATCAAATGCCCGGCTAAAGCCTACAATTATTAACCTGCAAATATAACGTCATCGATGGCTTTACTTATTTGGTCAGTAATAATTATAAGGGCTAGGTCAGTAGAGTAACCTGATCTCAATCCAAATTGTTCAGTTTAAAGTATAATAAATAGGTTCGAATATTTTAAGAATAGTTTCTCAATTATTTTTCAGTGAGCTTGCTAAAAAGGGTAAAACATAGATCGGTCTTTATTTGGATACTAATGAGCAATCTCCTTTCTTAAAAACTTGAGCTATTCTACCTCGTTTGAGTTCTCGTAGAGACTCCTGTTTTAAACATGAGGTTGATAATGTGAGAGTTGACAAGTGATACTCGCTTTTAAATTAATTTAATATGTCCTGGATGAATGTTATCGAACCCAGCGCTGGTTATTCCTAAATTGTCAATTACTGATGCTACCTCATCAGGAGTAGTTGAAAACATATACAATGATTGTGAAAGCCACTGGGGGGGGGGGGGGCATATAAGGTTTGCTCTGAATGCGGATTGGAATCAGAAGGTAAAAAATAACCAAACGCATTCGCAATCGTAAGTGGTGTAAGATAAGTATAACCATTATGGGACTTTTTATATGTTGCCGGGTTCTTTTTTTACATTCAAAATAAATTCACGTTCTCCCATTTTTTCTTTACGTCAGGACCACGTTTAAGCATTTTTTCTTCGTAGTATTTGGCTTTAGCTTCATTAAGTCGAGTAGACAGTGAGTCGGAAAGTTTCTTATAGTGCGCATGTAAGTTTATATTGAACAGCTGCCTTATTGCTTTTTTAAAAAATTTTCGCGTGAGTGCATCGTTTCAAACGAGCACTCACATCAAATTTCAAGATTAAGATGTGTGCGTCATTTGATCACTTGGTATGCGTAGGTGGTCTTGACCAAATTTGAAAGGCGTCCGTCACGTCAATGTTATTTTATTTCGACGTCAAACAGCGTAGAAACACCAAGGAGAAATAATAAAAAATAGACTGCCCTGCGACATCGACACTAATGCTACGTGTTCGGTGTGATACATTCCATGAATACCATCCTGAGTTACGATAGGCTAGTAACGATGACGTCAACGATCTCTGAGTGTTTGGTGCCGACTCCCAGCCTTAATGCCTAGTGGCAATTCTTGCTGTGTTGAAGCGTGCGGGCGATTCACCATGGCGCGTTGACTGATTTGCGTTGTGCTCCACTGCGTGTGAGTACGATCATTCAGAGCGACAATACTTGCCAGAATGTCGGAGAACCACTGCGTAATGAGAACCTGCACGTCGAGACGCAAAAAAAGCGGAAAGTGCGTGGCGTTTCATGCCTTTCCAAGCCACGAACCTGAATGCATCCAGTGGGTGGACTTCGTACGCGCCGTTGGACAGAGGGACAGGACGCCTGTGAAGAACAGCCGCTTTGCTCCCTTCACTTTGTGGTGAGCTGCTACAGGGTAAAGCCTGTGTTGGCAAACCAGTTGGGTTTCACTGGTAGTACGAGGTCTTTTCTCGAGACCGAGGCTATTCCTACTGTTGGCCCTGCTGTAGCTTAAAGCAGCGATTCGCTCGCCAAACATCCGCGACATAAGGTGCGTAGTTGGTGTTCCTGAGATCCGACAGTACGGCCGGGACTGATAAATACATTGCATTTAACGCGGAGCTTGTCAAACAAGGAGCGCCGCGAATCGCGGCGATTCCCAATTCCAGGTCGCTGTCATCATCACTTGCCGATGTTGACCGCGATGACGGCGTGAACGACGATGTTAGTGACAGAGACATGTCTACGCCTTCAGAGACACAGCTGGTCTCACTGTACGTGCGCTCCTAGCAGACGAAACTCCAGTGTGACGTCACCATATGTTATGAAAGCGGCATCAGCTATGCAGTGGCCTCGACGTGACTGCGAGGTAGCGCTGCCAGCCCTACAATTTGGTAAACTTTCTACCCATTTTGAACCACGTTCGATAGTGAAAATAATAATCAATATAACAGATACTTATTCGTCACTCAGATGTGTTTTAGGTCGCCAATCGCTACTAGGGGGTTGATAGCTACTCGTTGACGTAAAAATCTTGACATCAGTAAATTTGTGTCAGTGCTCCTTCAAGAAGATTATCGGTGACCCGAGGGTTCTGAATAGATGCCTCTTTCTTTTTGCGTTTGCACATCTAGGAGCACGAGTGACAATGTGATGACAGCTTTGTCAGAAATTGTGTGTAAGCTAACTGAGGATCATTAGTATCAAAAGGCAAAAAAGCAGTAGCACTGCAAACATATTCTAAGAATCATTTTTGTAAACGAGTTTCATGTAACAAGTGGAATATGAATAGTGGGCAGATTTATTGCCCAGAAATACGGAGAAGTGATCCATAATGTCTGTTACAAGAACTCCTACCTCAGATTGATACAAAAGACTCGACAATGCATGATAGATCAGAGTGCTGGAACCACTGGGAACAGATCGAGTAGGACATTGATAAGGCATTCGTAACAAAAAATATAAAAACTGGAAGAATAGCCAACCGAGTTCAAAGATTTATCCAATAAAATCAATTGTGTTTATATCACCCATGAGTATAACATTTTTATTCTCTGTAGATAGCTTTATAATCAATGTTTCGATGGAAACACAAAAATCAAATCTCGTAGGAAAAGAGGATCGGTAAACGCAACCGAAAATGAAATTTTTCTTATCTATGATCAGAAAGTTAATATCAAACTTCAACCAAACTGATTCGCAATTCTTAATATTTAGCGTGAGGTCATGCCTACGTTTGTACGGCATATCAGGCAAGATGTAGGTAGCAGCTCTATCATGATTACTTGACAAATGGTGGGCAAATTAAATTTGTAGGAAGGAAAACAGTACAAGTTCTTATCAACGTCGCTAAACCAGGTTTTTGAGGCAGCAATTATTCAACAAGTAAAAAAAAGTGTAGGAACCAGAATATTAACGTTTTAGTTATTTTTATAGCTTGTGCGTCGCTTGCCATGAGCACCTTGGAAGTTGAACATCCCCTTTGTACGTTTCATTATCTCAAATTTCGCCTATAGGTTCTCTTCCGACTGTAGCGCACCAAGCAATAGGGTCAAACTTTTTGGAAGAAAACTTTCCTTGTTTCCATTAAGCATGCAACTCCCACGTCTTATATTCTTCTGTCTTAAGCATTAGTGTGATGCTGCCAACTCTAGGCAAGTGACCGTTTATTTGTTTAATTGTGTATTTGTTGGGAACTCCAGTATTTGCTTTTCCCACTCGATGAAAGCCGAGGGACTGAGGTTTCGAACGAGCTGCGTACATGCATATAGTTACGTATTGAAATCCCGAAAGTGTGCGCTTGTATTGTTGCAAGGTAGGTACATTTCGCCAAGGCAAATAACTTTATGATATAAATAAGCGTGTGAAATTGTTTGTGATTACTGCTCTTGCACTTTTTTTTTTCAATTTATCTGATTTGTGTGCCCGCGGCCGTGCGTCGCGCACCTGCATACTTCACCATCGTACTCATAGCAATGCCTTTTGGATTCTCTTTAACGGTCGCTAGCCTCAATGTTTACGTTCTGACCGTAGTAGTCTCTCACGGGCGCATTAAAAGAACAAAAAAAAGACGTGTTCATGTTCAGGATGCCATCGGCTGGGATGCGAAAGCGGTCAAAGGAGTTCGCCGTGCACCGTTGAATTCGCTGGCAGAGAATTCGACTTAACTTCTCTCAGCACCGGAATTCTCGATGATTCTGAACGTTTGACAGCGCACATAGCTTTTAATAGCACATAGCTTTTAATAGCATGTAACACATAGATGTGTTAGTGGAACGCGTAGTTTAATTCCTTCAACAGTGCCACAAGTTTCGTAGAGAAACTTGGGTGCACCGGCCTTGAGGGTTCTTGAAGTGGGAACTTTCTCGGGCGTTTTCTACTGTTGCACTCACATAGCGTGCACTATGTGGATTATTGAAGTTCCTGCTGTTAGTTATTAAAAGTATTGCACGCTTCTGCCAAACGCTTGAGTTTATGAGTTCAATTATTTCTTAAAGTACGTTGTTTTGTACGCGCAAAAAATATCCTCAATCGAAAACAAATGCATGGAAAAACTATTTTTATGAACTCTTTTAGTTCTAGTTATCCCGAACTCAATGTTACGAGGCGTATTTTGAGTGTGATGTGTCTAGTTTTCTGAAGAATGATTGGATCGTGGAAAGTAGCCGAAGTGTTCAGCTATTTGGCTGTCTTTAAAGTTTCTCTGTTTGTTTTCATTCACTTTGTTTCAGTAAAACATACTGAAACACAGTAAACGTATGAAACGGGCATTCCCATCGACTCCTGGCGTCGTTTACCGACGAACACGCAGCTTCAAAAACACACTTGTAAACTCCCAAATTAATACTTCAACTTCCAACAGTTCACGCCGACCTAATCCAAAGAATGTATGTCTTGTATGCAAAGCGATGCAAGAGACAAGCAACACAACCAGCACACACTTCAAGTTTTCAATTAAGATACAAGGAAATATAACATGTGTCTCTCCAAATGTGGTATATCTACTTCAATGCAACGTGCGCCGCATGCAATATATCGCACAAATAGAAACACCCTTTAAGATTCGTTTCAATATTCACAAAGTTCATGCAAAATTAGCCCAGAGTCTACCTCTATCAAAACACTTTAACCTTCCCAGCCACTCATTCGAAAAACTGTAAGCTGCACTTTTAGAAAAGGAATTTATTCCAAACCATGAATGTGAATAACGTGAGTCATACCTCATACACCGATTTCACACCCTCGATAAGGATATAAATAAAAGCCTGGGTGCACTTGCAGCAATTAACGCAATAACTTACATTATATATATATATATATATATATATATATATATATATATATATATATATATATATCTATATATATATATATATGAGTTATACTAACATGAAAGTTCATGTTAGTATAACTCATCCCTTGGTGAAGGGAGGACCCCTCCCGAAACTGTTGGGAAATAAATATATTTATCCTTGTTGACAACGCTCCCGTTGTGCCATATCCCTTATATATATATATATATATATATATATATATATATATATATATATATGTTTTTTATGTTATTACCCTTTAACGTTCTTAATAGCATGTCTCGAGCCTACTCATTTGACGTTCTGTGAGAGTAGATATAACAGGTGACACACAGCCTTCAATACCCTTGTTTAAGGGTGTTAAAGTGTAAGAATACCCTAACACCCCCAGCCGAATTTCGCTGGACACCCTTCGTCTGGGGTGTTCAGCTAAAACCCTTTAAGAAGGGTGTATCTAAAACACTCGTGAGGTGTTCCTCTGGCGACAGGCCAGTTTACACCCTTAAGAGTGTACAAAAATTGCTTTGTATAGTATACACTCTCAAGAAAACCCGATCCACCTAAGCGATAGCTAAAACAGAGTTACACATTTCTGATCCAAACCATTTTTATGTGACTGAGGAACCTTAAGTCGGGGTGCATGGTCAATTTAAGGGCGCAGAGCAGTGAACAAGCTCTTTAATCTTATTTGTGTCGCTGATGCATCTTTGCTTCAGTCCGGTTTTAGGATTGACTTGAATGCAGCTAAGCAGTTGGTCGTATGCTGCCGGATAGGCCAAATTTTTCATGTAGTGCAGGCATAGGCAGATCACTAGTGCATTCTCTGGAGACAACTCTTTGCTCATATAAATTATTTCGTGCTTACTGACACTAAGAAGAAGCCTTCTTTTCAGCGCAGAAAATTCAAGGTTCTGTTGCGTCGCTTGAGTGTCTGTAAAAACTATCCTATTAAGCACAGATAAATTTAAGCAAGGGTGCAAGGAACAACTAAAGAACACATCACTGTCAACCAAAAACAAAAAAATCAGCAAACACCCATACGTTGAAACACATCTCTAAGGAATTCACTGGTTCAGCCTTAATGCGGATGAGAAAAATATGAAGACGTATATATAATTGAGCATGTGTGTGTGTGTGTGTGTGTGTGTGTGTGTGTGTGTGTCATTGCTACGACAGCACGTTATCACTCACCGCAAAACAAAATATGTCATTAGGGCACCTTTTTCACCCCACATGTAACAAACAATAAAAAACTGCTGCAAATCTATAATGTGTGCGTCTATACAGTACGAGCGAAAATATCGAGCGTTTTTCCCTATATTTCACTCGTTCATGTATGGAAGTTGTCTCAGTATATGTAGCATCCATGTAGAAATGCTTCTCCAAAGTCGTCAGCGCAGTGGATTGTTTTTCACATAACACGACACAATCAAAATTTGTGTGTTTCCAACACTCACGTTAAACTCAAAGAATGTCAGTAGAAGTGAACATGGCAAGAATCTTTGCGCTCCAATGATCATATGTCGCAACAACCATCTGCTGAATCTGCATCAAATATAGCTGAAGAGCGGCCTTTCAAACGCACGATCCTCGACAGCCTCCAGCGAAAAAGTTTCGTACTCCTCTCATAGGGCGTGGGCAAATGCGTTTGCGCCCACGTATGCACCTAGTTAGGTTCGTGATTGCGAGTGCGCCTGCTCGCCATACGGGCAGACGGCGCCGCATATAGCAGCTCCCCTATTTGGATCGGTATATGCGTAATGGCGAATATCTGCACGTGTTTGCTGCGGGATTCTATAAGCGTGTAATATCCGCTCCACACGCGTAGACGGCTCCCTCACGCTTTTACTTGACAGAACCACGGGACGTAGACTTGCCCTCACACTGACCTAAACGAACTGCAACTTCCTTTTGGTTACGTGGTACATCAAATGTCGTCCACGAATGATTCGCATGCTCATCACGCTTAATTAACAGCTTAGCATGACATTAAGCTTGATATTTTGATACTGTAGTGTTTAGAGGTTATCTCGAACCGAGATGGGGATTTATTAAGCTGCGAAAAAAACCGAAATGTAAGAAAATAGAATTACCAATTCTATTTTTTTGTTTGGTTTTGATTGTCTGTTTTGTTTCGTGCACCATTTTCTAGAATAATCTCAGGTAAGAGTGCGCATATACGTGAATGGCAATGCGTGCGCTAACATACATTGCTTCTGATCTTCCTTTTTTTTCTTTTTTCACAAAGCTTGTTCAGCGCCCTCATGCATAAAAGTTAAACGTCTGATCTTCGTTAGACGAGCACCGTTGATGCTGGGCGAGCTGTAAGTTCACCGAAAGCTTTCGCTTGAATTAAGTTTTCATGTGCACAAAAGGCACAAAAGCCTGCAACGCATGCGCTGGTAATGTTGGGCTGCAGCCGCATTTCGGAACTTCGTGAACGTTAGTTGATGTTCAAATAATTGCAGAACTACTTCGTTCTACCAGACTGTAAATGTACGTGCGCGAGATTAATACCACACGCTGCCTATACAGTGACGCTCAAAAAAGCTACGCGACTCACTGATGATTGACTGAACTCAGGGATAATTACTGCGCCCGTCAAGAAGCAGGAACCGTGGGCTTCATTTGAACTCAGGGCTAGACATAGCCGAAGCAGCAAACATATAGGCGGCCCTATTTCATGGCAGCATAAAAAAGAGCCATTACGGAGTTGTCATGCGCACTATGTTCCGAACAAAAAGCCTACGTCCTATGCAAATTGGCGAAAGCTCGGGTCTTCTCTAAATTCACTGTCTATACGGGCAGCTCATCAAGCATGCCGCAGTTTGTTTTACGCGATTATTTTCTCACCAACATTAACTTGCCTTTGTAAGGAAACGGAATTAAGAGTGCGTCGGCTGTCTCGTTAGTCGTCTATTCAGGCCTATTTCACCATTACGCACTTATAGTGAGCGGAAACCACTTGGAATCGTTGCCCAGGGAAGCATGTGCGAGTGCGGGCGCCGCTGTATACGCACGCCAGCTCGCCTCCTGCAATTGCAGAGCTGCCTCCGTTTTCGATTAGCCGACGTGCGCGCGACTTCCTTGGGCTCTGCCGTTGGTCGAGCGCTTCAGTGAGGATAAAGACCCGCAAATGAGCTTCAAACTCTGAACAGACGTCCTCTTCGAATGGCCGCTTAAACTTAGGCTTCTATGGCTCCACTGTACTTTGCGTGCGTGTTGACGAAACGTATACTTGCGTAAGAGAATACGTGCGCAGTGGGACCGTCCAGTTATATATAGCACAAAAAGGACTGAGATATTGATTTGTTTGGATGCGCCATGTATTATATACAGGACCGTAGTGTACCGATATATATGATCTGATGGATCCAGCCCTGCCGTGTATGTGGGCAGTGCACACATGTAAACACGCAGGCTCCACGCGCTACCACAGAGCCACGCCGCTGGTTTACATGCAAACACACCCAAATTATATATATATATATATATATATATATATATATATATATATATATATATATATATATATATGTGACGTATGAAGCGACGGTTGGTAGAAGCAGAGAAGGAAGAAGTCGGAGAGAATCGAATAAACATGGCGTATGAGCCAGGCCACGTCACCCATTCATCATGGCGTCACATATATATATATATATATATATATATATATATATATATATATATATATATATATAGATTGATATGTGGGGTTTAACGTCCCAAAACCACTATATGATTATGAGAGACGCCGTAGTGGAGGGCTCCGGAAATTTAGACCACCTGGGGTTGTTTAACGTGCACCCAAATCTGAGCACACGGGCCTAGAACATTTCCGCCTCCATCGGAAATGCAGCCGCCGCAGCCGGGATTCGAACCCGCGCCCTGCGGGTCAGCAGCCGAGTACCTTAGCCACTAGACCACCGCGGCGGGGCTACATACATATATATATATATATATATATATATATATATATATATATATATATATATATATAGTGACAAATACAGACTCTGTTTCAAAAACGACGCAGAAGACGTTTCTTGTGGTGGAGTCTCGTGCTGCTGCAGCTCCTGCTGGTACCACTGGCTGCTGTCTCGCTGCTGTTCGGCCTATTAAACGGTTGCCTCACCCCGGCGTGGCGTCTAACAGTATTCTTACATTTGGTGGAGAGTGCTGGTTGTTTCAAACTGGAACTCCGTTCCTGGACTCTACCTCAACCCCCCGCCTCGCCAATGCCTGAGGACATGACCCAGCCACCTGTGGTTATAATCCCACCTGTCTCCTGTTCCAGAATACCACGATAGCGAGATCCAGTGATTTTCGAAGCAAGCGACGACCAAGACGCCGAAGACTGGCTGTCCCAGTATATATGAAGCTGTAAGCGCCCACAATAAGTTGGATGACACAGACAAACTCGCATACCTTAATTTCTATCTGGCGGGTGTGGCAGAACTGTGTTTTAACAACCACGATGCGGAAATACCCTCTTGGTCAACCTTCAAGACGCGCTTTGCAGAAGTCTTTGGCCGACCCACTGTTCGCAAGCTTCGCGCCGTGCAGCGTTTTGCGCGGCCGCTCACAGTGCTTTGGTGAGACCTTCACCTTGTATATAGAGGATGTTCTAGACCTCTGCCATCTTATCGATTCCAACATGTCTGACACTGACAAAATACGGCACATCCAAGGTATCGAGGACGACGCCTTTCACATGCTCGTTGCAAAAAACCCGCAAACCGTCGCCCAGCTTATTCACCACTGTCAGAGTTTAGATGGGCTGCGGAGAGAGCGCCTTTCTACTCAACGTTTAAACCTCGACACGACCTCTACATCAACGTTAATCATTGGCGCTATTGTTTCCCCCGAACAAACCACGTTAATTCAGCAAATCCAGAAGTTCGTCCGAGAAGTGGCGCGCCTATTGTCTCTTGCGCCGTACGTTCCAAATTGTGCGCACACGCTGACCCCAACGCTCCGCAATGCAATCGAACAGCAAGTTTCTGACGCTTTGCCTCCCACATACCACCCTCCGCCTATCTCCGCCCCTCTCGCTTACGCTGAGGTCGCCAGACGATCGCCACCATCGCTACCAACCGTCACGGATCTTGTCGACAGCCCCGTCCCCTTTGAGCAGCAAGTCCGCCTATACGTCCCCACCCACCTCCTGTTCGCCACGCCGCACCTCCATGAACTAACCCTTGGCGCACTCCGGACAACAGGCCAATTTGCTATTTATGCCATCTTCGCTGTCATGTAACACGCTACTGCCGTCGTCGGGATTACGACTGAACTTCTGGTGAGGCGACTTACGGCTGCTATCGTCCAGAGCCACTACAGTCGTCTTCGTTTCACCCCCACATCGGATCAGTCGCCGTGACGTCGCCGCGGTTTCGACAAGGATCGGTCGTCCTCACCACAGCGTCGTTCTATTTCTCCTATGCTTCCTCGATCCCCACCCGCCCAAACGGAAAACTGACCATCGCCGTTCCCGATGCAAGAGCTGCGCATATATAGAAACCTTCAAGGCCTCCGTTTTTACCTGCTAATGAAATAACTGTGCATATTGACGGTGTACCTGCGAAAGCGCTCGTTGATACTGGTGCTGCCGTGTCTGTGTTAAGTGGTGAACTGTGCCGCAAGTTGAAGAAGCTTACGCTGCCACTTTCCGATGTCTCTCTCCGCATAGCCACTGCGCGTCACATCCAACCTTCTGTGGCGTGCACATCTCGACTGGCCATCCAAAATATTTTGTATGTAGTCGAATTTGTTGTGTTTTCCCCATGTTCACATGATATCATCTTAGGCTGGGACTTCCTCTGCGCTCATCATGCCATCGTTGACTGTGCGCGTGCCTAACTAGAGTTGTCGACGATGTGTCCAATGCCCCTGTGCGAAGCGCTGACGTCTGAAAGGCCTTCTTTCAAGCCGCTATCTTGCCGAGTCACCGTAGCCCCGAACACACATCTCTCCTCTATCCTGTGTTGTTGTGCCACTCTTCTGTGACGACGCGCCCTATGTCAACACCCTCTTTAGTCCCTCCGACACCTTCGGCTCTCGCAAAAGCTTTCTTCTCCCGTTCGCAGTGAAAACTCACGTAACGCCATTTATATAACGAACTCGCTTCCTTCCCCAGCCATATTATTCCGTGGTGAATCTTCGGTCACCTTGAAAAAATAGATTCTGTTTCATCCAGTCACCTACCAGATCACTTGCCATCATCTGACCTAAACATCATTAGCTCTGATAACACTCACACTTCATCGCCGGAGGCTTTTTTTCCATCGATTGACCCGAAACTTTCCGCTGCTCAGCGCACCCAGCTCCTGGCTCTACTCGATCGCTTCAAGATGTCATTTGACCACAGCACCTTCTTTGGGTTGCACGTCTACCATCGTTCACAAAATGGACACCGGTAGCCACGCACCCTTGCGCCAGAGCCCATATCGAATTTCTCACGCTGAACGCCGTGTCATTGATCATCAGGTGAACAATATGCTTCGGCGTAGCGTAATACAACCTTCAAAGAGCCCTTGGGTCTCTCCGGTTGTACTGGTGAATAAAAAAGGATGGAAGCATCAGATTTTGCGTTGATTGGAGGCGTGTTAGTAAGATGACGAGAAAATATGTTTATTCGCTGGCCAGAATTGAGGACGTCCTCAATTGCCTGCAAGGATAGAGTTCTGTTCTTCGTTAAACCTTCGATCGGGCTACTTGCAGCTCCCTGTGAATGAAGCTGACCACTTCAAGCCTGTGTTTGTAAGGCCTGACGAATTGTACGAGTTTTACGGGATGCCTTTCGGCCTCTGTAAGGCGCCTGTCACCTTCGAGCGTCTCATGGACAACATCCTTAGAGGCTTTAAATGGAACACATGCCTGTGCTATTTCGATGACGTCGTCGTTTTGTCGAAGGACTTCGACTCCTACCTCAGCCACCTCGCAAGCGGGCTGACTTGTCTTTCGGGCGCTGGACTGCAGCTGAGTTTCAAGAAATGCCACTTTGCTGGCCGCCAGCTTACCAACTTGCGCTAGTGTGCCACCTCTTTCTTGGTACCACTGTACCAGCCCCACTCCTGCCTGGGCTATTCTTAGCCTGCAGTATTTTCTAAATAAATAAAATAAATAAAGAAATAAAGAAATAAAAGAGAGGGTTGGTACACTGGCGCAAGTTAGCCTCTCTTCTCCTCGCTAGAATACTCTTAACTCTCGCTCACGCAACTACCGAACCGCACTACTTTCGGACCAAGCGAAGGAGATCTCTTAAGTGGGCCCACTAGCGCAAAGCTATAGAGGCTATAGAAGCTTCACCTGGTGAAGGTACACTACAGCAACGCTCATTTAAAGGCGATTTAGAGTCCGATCGGCGCGATGATGAGCGTCACATGCGTCGGAGTGTATCGGGCGAGCCCAGTTGTACGTGGGCTGTGGCAGTGTACCGGACTTGATCTGTGTACACATTCGCGCGTCTATCCTACGTCGCACTCTAATCGCGCCCTAACAGAAGCTCAAAACGAGAATGAAAAAAATGCACGCCATGCATATTTCTCCCTAATATCGTCTCAATAACTGCTCCACGTTTTCCTCTATATTACCAGCCCATTTAGGCAAAACGAGTACTCGCGGGCGCGAAAAGACATTTTTAGGCGCTGGAAAGCTGATTTAAGCAAGAACGTCTGAATGGGTACTCGTAGGCACCATAACTTTTGGGTTAAAACATTTACCGACCCTTAATTAGTACCTATATGAAAATGGGCTCTAAAGGGACTACACGAAAAGATAGGCATTTTGTCTGAAGTTCCGGTCTCTAGAACACTTGTCATGATTATATGTTTGCACCAGTCATATAACTTTGCCATCCATTCACGTCACGGAATACCAAATTTAGCATATGTGAAACTGCCGGAACGGCCACAAGCTCGCTAAGAGCGTAGCATGTAGTTATGTTTTACATGACACGCATATCATAATCATCATGTTTCAACGTATCAATTACCCTCATCGTCTATTCATGTCACGTTATACCAAATTTGGTATATGTGCAGCTAGCGAAATGGCTGCGAGCGCATTATGATCTTAGCAAGTAGTAATGTTTTACATAACACGCATCTTATGAATATCATGTTTTCACCAGTCACATTTCTTTGTCATCTATCCCCTTTCCGTATTACCAAGTTTAGAATATATGAAGCAAGCGAAACAATCGCGAGCACACTATTAGCGTGGCGTGAAGTCATGACTTACATGACATGCACGCCACGATTTTCAGGTTAGAACCTGCCACTTATGTTTGCCATGCACTCATGTCATACCATACAAGTTTCGCAATGCGTCATGTGAACAAAACAACCGCAAGTGCAGCAAGACCACGATATCTAAATCATAACATTTATAGCATACATGTCATAATTTTTAAGTTATGACTAGTGAGTCGTGCTTGTCATGCAGTCGTGGTATGCCATAACAGATATAATATAGATGCTATTTTCGAAACAGCCAGGAGAGCTAAACGTCGAAGACAGCTACATAGATAGATAGATAGATAGATACATAGATAGATAGATAGATAGATAGATAGATAGATAGATAGATAGATAGATAGATAGATAGATAGATAGATAGATAGATAGATAGATAGATGCGAAGTGATTGATTGATTTGTATAGTTTAACGTCCCGAAACCACCATATGATTATGAGAAACGCCGTAGTGGAGGGCTCCGGAAATTTCTACCACCTGGGGTTTTTTAGCGTGCACCCAAATCTGAGTACACGGGCCTACAGCATTTCCGCCTCCATCGGAAATGCAGCCGCCGCAGCCGGGATTTGATCCCGCGTCCTTTGGATTAGCAGCCGAGTACTTTTGCCACTAGACCACCGTGGCGGGGCATAGATCCAAAGTTGATGAAGTTCGCTAAGACATGCTTCGCGCTTTTAATACGGTCAAGTATGGGACAAATCGCATATTTCTTCCAATTCACATTTTTTCCGAAAGGTTTCAAATATATTTCTGCCCTTAGAAATTTCGTACAAAAATACACTCTCCTTAACACCACTACAATATTAAAATGTCTTAGAGATTGTACAAGATACCATAAAAAATGCCGAACTTCGAAAATTTTTGTTGTTTTTGAAAAAGGCTAGCGGCAGGGAAATACAAAAATTTTGAAATATTCAAGTAACACAAATAAACGAAATCTCTGTAGAAGTTCAAGTGTCTTTTCGAAGCTCAACACACACTTATAGGTTTTATATACGTTTTTTCTTGGCAGACTTCAGCAAAAGCAAGCGTACTTTGAGCGAGTGCCATGGTCTTCAAAATTTTCATTAGCAAAAATGTCTGATCATGATACTTCATGCAAGGCTCCGAAAATAGTGAAAACTCTATTGGCAGAGCCCGAGATGGTTCTTTGCAGACCTTGCATATATATATATATATATATATATATATATATATAATATATATATATATATATATATATATATATATATATGTGTGTGTGTGTGTGTGTGTGTGTGTGTGTTTAAGGGAAAGAAGTGTACACCTAAGGGCTTATTTTTCCGTGTTCTGACACAATATAAATGAAGGCAGACTTCATATATATATATATATATATATATATATATATATATATATATATATATATATATATATACCACACTGCTTTTAGCTGAAGCCAGTAGCTGTACGCAGCACCATAAATTTTTCTAACACTATACCATGAACTGCCCGGCTTTCAGCCGGGCATTTTTGTTTGATTAATTACGAACAATACTTTATCACGTTGCTCTTCACAGCCCACACAAAAAGCTGACCTCCACATGTCCTTTTTCACTGCTCCCGAAAGACTCCCAGAGATATAAGAAGAAGTCCTTTGTGTCTGTTGATCACCTATCTCTGACAAACGGAGCTGATAAACGCTTGGGCGAAATGCCCGTGCCAATAACGCAAGTGATGCTCAAGGGAGCAGCGGCCAGCCCAGCATCTTAAGCACGCTCTTAAAAAATGTAGTGCTGCTTAATAACTTTGAGGTAGGAAAGTGGTGTCGCAACATTTCATATCTAAGTAGTATAACTGCAGATAGTAGACCACAAACATTAACCATCTCGGGTATGCTTCCGTGGTAGTGAATGTTGCGACAGCACTTTGTACGTCAGAAGTTAGTGAGGAGCACAACCTTTTTTAAGAGTGCAAACTGTACCTGTTGCAACACTACATTGGAATTATGAAAGATTTTACGCAAAAAAAACAATGCAGAACCAATAAACCTTAAATGATGGAATGAAAGGCAATCGATTGTGTTTGTAAGATTGATTGATTGATGACTGATTGTAAGGTGGCGATCTTTGGACAACGTCCTGCGCCACAACGTGGGATCATTGTTGGGCAGCGCAGTTGTTGTTTTCTGTGCTTGGAATGAGTAAAGTGAAGTTAGCCTTAATTTCGAACTCATCCCGCAGCTTTAGGTACGATGTAGTAGAAGTTCATTGCTAGGCAAACTGACTCCGCCAAATCCAAGGTGCCTCCCTCTCTAAACGCATCGACCAAGCTTCATTATGTGAATGCGCCTGGAACAAATTGTGTGTAAGTTTAGAGCCAGGTGACTTGGCAATAACACGATCCTACAAACTTGGAGTATTGGTGAAGCGACTGCTACAAGCCGCTAAAGTCCGACGAATACCGCGATAATCGCGTAGTGCTTCGATACCGTGACCAGTTATTGTCATTAACATGCCCACCTTATCCAAGGCGAGAAACGTTATTATGCGCTTTGCTACGACTTCACCAACTTGTGTTTGGCAATTACAAAGCCGGGTTGTTTTCGGCAACGTATACGCATGAATTTGTACAAAACTGATTACTGCACGAAGTATTCTAATGATTGCGCTTGTGCATCGTCTCAACGTTTGTTCCCACTGCCGTTATCGAAGTCTCCTTGCACTTGAGCACGGGGTCCTACGAAACATCGATGTTTTATATGCGGAGCATCTTCGGTCGATTTCAATCTGGTGTGACCCCCCTTACAGCGCATGCACGTCCCCTCACCCTCTCTCTGTCCTCTCCTTCACATCCCCCTCTCTCGCATCGCAACGCCGACGTAGGCAGCATCTGCTAGGGAGTTTCTTGATTGACAAAACCGACTGCCCAGGTTTGACAACCGTTCACTGCCCCCCCCCCCCCCGTATACATATAGACACTGGATCTTCATCTCAAAGGTAGTGCCGGTGGGAGATTTCTGCTGTGTGTTCTTTAAAAATAAAAGTTGTCCGCGTGCCTGTTAACGAAAAGCGGACTGCGGGTCTCCGCAGTCCAATTAGTGTCTTCAGTCTCTCCTTGCGCATTAGCAGTGTTGACATGTCAGTAGAAAGTACCGGTTCACCAGTGCCTGCTTCACGCGTTCCTTCCGCACAACGCCGCGATGAGCGCCAGCGACAACGCCGCCGCTAGTGTGAGCGTTAGCGCCCGCTGCTTCGCATCTTGGACACATGGTTCCCTTTGGCGAGAAATTATGTAGTTTTTTTTCTCTCCGCACCTCTATGACTTGCGTTGTTGTGATATACGACAATGCGCCCTACTTTACGGCGCTGTACTTAGCTCCCATCGTGGTGGATAACTGGGTAAAGCATACCACTGCTAAACACAATGTTGCCATTTCAACGCAAAATACATCAGTTAGTAAATAAATAACAATGCCTGATGATACTTTCATAACAAGCATTGAAGTTAGTATTTTATAACTGCACTAAGTTCCCAGAAAGTAACTTTTTGGCGCTAATTATCTTGTCTATACAATATGAAATGCGTGCGCAACATAAAAACATAAATACGTAGAAGTCGAAAGCCAAGCTCGTTTAAATCAATAGCTTTTATAGTGAAGTGCCGCCTCATGCCATTGCGGTGTCAGAACATTTGCCCTTTCGGACGTCGACGTCAGAACATTTTTACTGTCACGTCGTTAGAACGGGAACTGAGGTGAGCGGTTGATGTGGGAGAATATTGAAAGCAAGAAAAGAAAAAAAAGCATAATCCAGTGAAGATCTCGGTTAACAGGGCTGTGTACCAGATGGTCAGCTTCATTGTTACAAGGGTTAGCAGCACAGCCTTGAGTTCAGTATTCCTTAGGCCAAGTAGCTGTATTTAAAGTCATGGCGAGTACTGCCTCGCATGTCTCATTTCCTGAGAACCTATATGTAATTAAATTTTTGATTAGTCGCCAAAGGACCGGCAAGATACGCACTTGTCTTTTGCTGGCATGTACTTGGGCACTGTTAAACTCATTTAGTTCTGTCGGACTATGAAACAAGCCCCTCGAAAAAAAAATACCCCTTCTTTCGTTTTCAGGCACTCACGACTGCGGTGAGCTCGGAGGTCGCACGTTGCAAAGTGTCACAGGTAGCACGAAGTCGATTCACCAAAACTACATAACGCAGATGACTCTCATACTGGATTGTAGGTACAGTCTTGGAAAAAAAAGATCGTTTGGCCCTCCTTTTGGTCAGTCCTGGCTTGGCACACATATAACCCTTTTAAGGTGTACACGGTACCTCTTCTGCGGAGATTATTAAAAAGCCTTCAGATAGTCGTGGGAGTTGTCACTCTCTCAAGTTAGCATGCACCTTTGAAAAAAATGGTATGAGGCAAGGGCGGACTTATCAAAATGAGTACCAGATTTTTTTTGTTTTTTTTGAATATATGTAACGCTGGTCACCGCTTTTGAAATTTAGAGTCAGACTTTTCATGGAGGTAGAGCGTATGAACCACGGCGTAGCGACAGTAGGACTTCTTGAAAAAAACAAACAGCCAAGGGCTTCTATTTTTATAGTTCCTGTGAAGTTCTAAACCTATAGCCATCTACTTTGTAGCTGTAAAGGACTTTATAGTACTTTTATTGCTTCAATGTATCCGAAGCACTCCAGGACACCTTCAAATCAACTCGACTTAGCTTATGCGCTTCGCTGTGATAACAAAGCTGGTCTTCAGGCATACAACAAAAGGGCACATGCATCGTAAGACCAGCCAATACCTATCCATGATATTAAACGTTATGGTCATTTCTATTATTATTTTATGCTTTCTTGCGTTGCATTTTCGGTAATTTCATTATCTTCAGTGTAAAGAAATTTGTCAAGACTCTTGCGAAAAGCATTTAAAGGCCTTGGGAATAGGTGCGTCAAAGGTGAAAAAGTGACCTCAAAACTCATAACCTTAGTGAATCATAGAAGAAGACATTTGTAACCATACTCAGCGTCATGCAGGGCGAGAAAAAGTGGTACGGCTAAGAGCGTCATTTCCTAGTTGATTTTAGTAAATTCAGTTGCAGGTGATGCTCTTTTCTGCACGTCTTGTTTTCTTCATCTGGCGTGACATAATTATTACCGTTTGCAGAATTGAATGAACATGTTGAAATAGGTGTGAAATCAACACCTGGTGTGTCTTATGTACACCAAGAACATCGGCACGATGTTCTTGTTGTTCGGTACTGCGGAAACACAAGCAGCAATATTACAGACTGAGTTGTCGCTTTTAGTTAGCCCCAGCTGCACATGACCTAACACAAACGCAAAAAAAGTATTTAACTATATGTGAGATAGCGATATGAAAGAATCTCTGCAAGACTTCTTAGCAGAGTCAAAAAACGCTGCCGATCGGTGATAGAAGCTGCTGAGAATAAGCAAGCCAAACGTTATAGCACCACACGCACCTTGAAAGCATAGTAAGTTCATTTATTCGGGCATTTTCACAAAATGCCACCTAAGAAGGCAAAGAGACTCCTGACCTGGCCCACTATTCATAAGGCACTTCTGGCAGGTAGGATACAGCAAGGTGACACATAGAAATATACAGCAATATACATACAAGCAATACCTAAATGAAAATTTCTACATCAGAAAAAATATGATACAAAGATGCAAGGAGAGGTGTTCTTCACCGAGAACTGCAAATGCACTATGATGAACACCAGTTTTTATATATTCAAATACATAGATGGAAATGTAAATGAGAGACAATGAATAGATTAAGCATATTGTGTACGTTAAATACTTCGCGCACATTCACCACACGATTGTGTTCAGTTTATTTCATTATTAATTTCTTTCCTAATTTGTGCAATGCTTGTAGCCTACCTAGCGTATTCAGTTATTTTAGGAGTCTTGATGCACAATAAAACAACATTCCTATCAATTGGCTGTACACCATTGTAAAATCCGGCACATTGGCTGGACTAACAGAACAGTACGCAGATCGTACTTAAGATTTCCGCCTGAATATATGTATCAAAAAAGATTTGAATGTTACACTTAGTTTTTTTTAGTTTAAATGCCTATTTGATATATAGAATAATCTTTTCTTTATTATTTTTCTTACACGCACTATAATGCAATACATAATTAGCGAGTAGTTGAAAAAGAAGTAATGCTCAACTCTCCCGGGAGGAAGACGCAGCATTCGTGGAATGATACCGATTGACCTTGATACTTCTATTAAAAGGTTGTCCACGTGGTCAGACCAACTATGTTCACTTTATAAATACATGCCAAGGTTTAAGATTTTATGTACCAGTGCAATAGTTACCACATAGGAACATTGAAAAAATAGAGTGATATACAAGCCTTTTTTTGCGTAAAAACCAAAGTTAAGTTTTTTGTTTCTTGATTATTACTTGTTTGACTGTAAGCCGTGATTTCAGTTTAATCAACCAGAAATTTTCAGTTATTTTAATGATACATATATTGACTCATGTGGAGTTTAAAATCCCCAAAGCACCATAAGATTTTGAGAGGTATTGTAGTGAAGTGCTCTAGAAATTTCGACCACCTGGGGTTCTTTAACCTGCACCTAAATAGAAGCACACGGGCATACAACAGTCATGCCTACATCAGAAATGTGGTTGCCACACCTGGGGTTTAATCCTAATATCACGTAGATTTATTCCTAACAATAATGCACTGCTATCGTCGGCGCACACAATTAGGCCAACTCTTAGGTAAAATAAATGCTAACTATGTAGCTGGTATAAAGAATAAAAATGAAAGGACGAAGTCTTGATCTTGGCGAACTCCTTACTTAGTTACACGAAAGTTAAACTTTAAAATATGAAATGCAACATGTTGTCTGCAGGCCTAAAGACACCTTTCCATCAGATCAAGCCCACTCTCACGTATTGAATTTATTTGTAGTTTCCTAATTATTGCTTCATGCGTTTTTAATTAAAAGCTTTACGAAAGTCCACAAAGATTCCTGCAAAGTCATGGCTTTCTTTTTCAAGTTTAAGAAGTAGGTTATCCTTACGGCGGAGTAGAGCAGTGCGAGTTTATATAATTTGTTGGAGTCCACATCGCTTTTCACAAATGACATATCTGTTCACTGCAAAATAATATACCGTCTCACAAATCAGGAGCCCCGCCGCGGTGGTCTAGTGGCTAAGGTACTCGGCTGCTGCCCGCAGGTCGCGGGTTCGAATCCCAGCTGCGGCGGCTGCATTTCCGATGCAGGCGGAAACGGTGTAGGCCCGTGTGCTCAGATTTGGTGCATGTTAAAGAACCCCAGGTGGTCGAAATTTCTGGAGCCCTCCACTAAGGCGTCTCTCATAATCATATGGTGGTTTTGAGACGTTAAACCCCACATATCAATCAATCAATAACAAATCAGGAGTTCCACAACCTTAGAAAAAAGCTACGTTAAGAATTTTGGATGATAATTACTAAGTTCGTTTTTTCCCCTTTTTAATAATAATTGTCATGTGAGCGAATTTCATGGCAAATAAAAAACATTCCAGTAGAAAAGTGTATAAGGCGCATGTAGCTGAATATGGCGTGAATAGAACCAATAAGTGCCCGGATAGGCATTGCGGCAATGCCATCTTCACCTGGTGAGCATATCACAGTGGCTACTTCTTCCTTCGTAACGGGCGATAAAAACAAATAATTGGTGAATGAGCTTTCAGTATAGCGTTCAGCCGGTTTAAGGTCAGACACCTGCCCCATAATATATGATGATCCTGCATTCGGCAAGTAAAGGTTACAATTTTCTCTCAGTGATTTGGCACTGTAACGATTGTCAAGCGTTTATCTGTATATTGCGAAGGACCATTTTGTTCCTATCACTTCATTAACTGGATCTCAAACCAGTCTTGAGTTGATTGATATGTGGGCTTTAACGTCCAAAACCACCACATGATTATCAGAGACGTCATAGTGGAGGACTCCGGAAATTTCGACCACCTTGGGTTCTTTAATGTGAACCCAAAGCTGAAACCAGTCTTGAGTTATCAAACGTTGTAGAAAATTGTGGGCAAAGAAATCTATTTTGGCCATCCTGTGTTCCTCTTTAGTTTGTTTTTGAATTGTGTTCACTCACTAAGGTCAGCTTGTTTTTTGTGTTTTCGTTAAAAAATATGTTTTTAATTATTTGTTTCGGAAGGGTCAGTGTAATGCCCTCTTTTTTCGCTCTCTTGTGTTTCTTTGAAAAGAAAGCACGGAAAAGTAGTATTGTAACTACCTATAATTTTCGCCTTAAACAGGTTGTATGACTTAATCGGATCAGGCTCTCTGCACAGGTCATCCCAGTTGTAATCAAGATTTAGGGAGTGATATTGGAGTATATTTGTATTGTATATAATTCTTCGCATATTATTGGAGTATTCTGTAGTTAAGGCATTGTTAATGGCACAAAACAAGGCAAGCGGTCACTTTTAGTTTACCTCAAGACACTGCCTGATATAAATATGGTGGATAAATTAGCGGAAAGAGATGGGCGATCGTTTCTGATTTGCTAGTTATTTTTGTAAGAGCGTACATAGTGTTTTTACAGCCTTATAATAACAATGATGCCATTACTTCAAATTTGAAGAACCAAGTTTTGAGGCATCAATATCGAAGTCGCCAAACGATACCGTGAACCATCGATTGGTTTTAGTATGAAGAAGCTTCTCTGAAAACTCAAGAAGTGCATCAGTGCTACCATCTGGGAGGCACTAAATAAGAGCTATTACAGCTTTGTTGTGTATCACAGTAACAACTCCTAAATTGCAACACACAATTCAATGATTGGTCTACGACTCATAAGACAAATTTTGTTTTTTATATAAAGATACACTAACGCCGCGTTTTGCAATTTATAGACTGATTACATATTGTAAATTTCCCAAACTGACCACGTCCGACTGTGAAGAAAAACAAGTATGTGTGGAACCCATCATATCAAAGCTATCAGCAAGGTGTACTAATTCAGTTTGGTTCTTCTTCCTTGATCCTTATACTCTTTGCATTGATAAGATGAAAAGAAATACTCTATTCGCAAAGTAAGTCTGAGTGTTTTATCAAACTTTTGGAAGAGACGGCATTGTGATGCATTGAATTCTTCATTAAAACAAAAGAGAGCTAAAAAAGCAGTAGGTATGATCATCACCATAACCCTCTGCCATACTACGCTCACTGCAGGGTGAAGTCCTCTTCCAAGATCTGCCAATCAACCCAGTTTTGTGCTTTCCGTTGCCAGGTTATACCAGCGAGCTTTTTAATCTCAATGGCCCACCTAACTTTGTCTCCCCTTCCTGCTTGCCTTGTCTGATAATTTGTAATGATACCCCAAACGGCACTAAACAATATCCCTAACGGCCAACCCCCCATTCACAGCACCCACCAATATTACTCTAGTTTCAGCGTTCATACTTGTGTGATTGTCAATTAAAAAGACATTATTGCGCATATCTGATGCACCATACCAACACGTGAATATTTTGTATATGTGTCTTTATGCCAGAGAAGGCATGCATAAGTAATTCTAAGGACCGTAGAGTTTATCACGCTGTGCTGACAATGCAACGCAATACTCAAAAAGGCAAGTGTTACCAACGCTTTGCTAAGATGAAATGGTGGTGGCACCTGCCCGTCGCTTTGTGTTCCACACCTTATCGCCTCCAAGACGGCTGCGCTCGCCTTCCTTCGTTTTCGAAAATAACTGCCTGGTAGCGCTCGTGTCTAACGTGCCTCGATGCGCTCGTTCGCCTTCGCTGCACAGATCGAGACTCTCTAATACAGCGCATCCAGACTACAATTCACGGATTTGCTTGCACAGAAGATCAAATAAACGTTTTGTTCACTCTCTCCAGACGCAAGACTATCGTCTTTCGATGACGTTTGCAGTGAAACAGGAATATACCGGGCCCGTTTTTTCTTCTTGATTTCAACTATAAGATTCTTAACACCGATTAGTTCCCTCTCGCACTCTGTTTTATTCTTATCTATTAAGGTTGCACTTATCACTTTTCTATCCATCGCTCGCTGCGTCGTCCTCAATTTAAGCTGAATCTTCGTTTAAGCCTGCAGATTTCTGCTCTGCTCCGTAGGCAAGCACTGGAAGCTGTTATATACCTTCTTGTTGAGGATTAGGCGCACATTACCATTCATGATTTGAGAATGCTTGCCCAATGTGATCCACCCCATATTTATTCTTCAAGTTATTTCACTCTCACGATTCGGCTCTACGGTTACTACCTGTCCTAACTAGACATATTTCTTTACAGCTTCCAGCGTCTCTGCACATGTCGCAAATTGCTTTTTTATGCCGAGAGTGTTCCACATTACTTTGGGTTTGTTCATAATAATGTGCAGACCTACTTTTCTCCTTGTCATGTACATTTTAGTAATCATCAGCTGTAATTCGTCTCTCCTGAGTGACTCATCAAGGAAATGTCATCAGTGAATCGCAGGTTACTAAGGTTTACTCCACTATCTCTTATTCTTGACTCTTCCCAATCTAGGGTCCTAAAATCTCCTGTAAACACGTGTTGAATAGCATTTGAGAGATCGTGTCTCACTGCCTTGTGATCTTCTTTATTGGCAATCTGTCGCTCTTTATGGATAACTGTGTTGGCCGTGGATCCACTGTAGATTCGTTCTTGTATGTTTATATAGGGCACTTAGATGCCCTTAGATGCCCTGGTTCCGTAGTGCTTGTATTACTGCTGATGTCTCAATTGACCCAAACACCCTCTCGTAATCTATGAAGGCTATGTATAGAGAATGGTTGTAGTCCACCCTTATCTACATTACCTGGTTGATAATATGCGTATAGTCTATTGTGGGGTAGCGTGTACAAAATCCTGCTTGGTGCTTTGGTTGATAGAACTCTAATGTCTCGGTAATTTTATTTTCTATTTTTGTAAATAGCTTGTAGAGAACAAACATTAAGCTGATAGGCCTGTAATTTTCCAAGTCCTTGATGTCTCCATTCTTATGCATTAAGATGATGTTGGCGGTCTTCCGAGATTCTCGTAGCCTTCCTGTCAAGAGAAACTTCACATATAAGGTGGCCAAATTTTCTAACTCAATTTCTCTGCCATATTTCAGGAGATCCGCTGTTACATTGTCCTCACGAGCGGCTTTGCGTCTTTGCATTCCTTCTAGGGCTTTTTTTTTATTCTACGGTCGTTACTGGTATGATGTCGAATTTCTCTGGACTAGTATTGTTTCTCACGATATCATCCTGGTTGTTTTGGCTTCTCTACAGCTCTCTGTAGAACTCCTAGGCTACATAGACTATCCTATCCATAATGGTTATAGGTCTTTGCCTTCCTTGTTTCTCAATGCGTACATCCAATTTCCGTCTATGCACAAGTCTGCATTCACAGCTTTTATGCTTCTGCCCCCTTACAGCCTGCTAAATTCTTTTCATGCTATACCTTCTTATGTTGGCTACCTTACGCCTATTCATTAACTTTGAAATCTCCACTTGCTTTATTTTGTCGGTGGCATTTGAAGCTTTCTTAGGTTGTCGTCTCTTAACCAGATTTTTCGCATCTTGAGGTATTTTTGCAGTGTTCTGTCTAGGGAGTGTACCTGGAATTTCCATCGCACACTCTTTGATAATGCTTGTAAATTATCATAAATGTGTCGACTCTAATGTCGGTTATCTTGTTTAGTGCCTCGAATCTTTTCTGAAGCATAACTTTGCATTCCTGTACTTTCCCTCTGACTGCTAGTTCATTACTTGGCTTCTTGCCTATCAGTTTTCGTCTGTTTTTTTTTAGTCTAGGAGAATACGAACTTTCACTATTCATTGGTAAGGCTTCTGATCTTGCTGACTACTTCTACATTCTGTACAAAGCCTGGGTGTGCACTCAGAATCAAGTCTGTTTCATGTTTAAATACGCCATTAGGACTTCGCCACGTCTGATTAGGGTTAGCCTGTATCCGAAGAAGGTATTCAAGATCCGTAAATTATTATGTTCTCACAACTCTACCGATACTTCCCATCTGGCGTTCCTAGAGCCGATGCCATATTACCCACTGCATGGTCTCCAGCCTGTTTCTTGCCTGCTTTTGTCTTAAACTTGCCCATCAGAATAGTGTACTGTCTCTATATTTTATTATTGCCTGATTCTGCATCTTCATAGAAGTGTTCAACCAAATGATCATCATGGCTCATTGTAGGCGCGCTGGCCTGTACCTCCTTCATCTTTCGCCTTTTGTTAAACATTTTTATGATACTTATTACTCTCTCACTGATGCTATAGTATTCCTCTATGTTGACAGCAGTATTTTTGTGTATAAGAAACCCCACCCTTAGTTCTTTTCTGTCAACTAATCCACGGTAGCATAGGACAAGTCTATTCTTCAGCACTGCGCAAACTTCACGTGCCCTCATAAGTTCACTGAGTCTTACTGTATCCTATTGAACATCCTCTAATTCCTCCAATTGTACTTCTAGATTCGCCACAATAGAGAGCGTTGTAGCGTTGAATGTTGCCGAGTTCACAATTTAATGGCGGCCTGTCCATACCCAGAGATTCTTAGCGCCCTCCTCTGCGTTGCTGGTCTGACCTCCACCTTGGACAGTTGCATCGCAGCCACTGGGGACTGAAGGCAAATAGTCAATTGCTGTATTCACGGGATGTTCTGTCCAGGTAGCGCACCAGGGTGGCCAATGCTTTTCTGGCGAGGGAGTGTATTGCCGGCAGCTGGTCGCCATGAGGCCGCACCACAGTCCTCTGTTTTGTTTTAACCACTCCTTCACGACGCGTTTTATAAATATAGAAAATTAGGTATGGTAAGTGCTTAAACAATCTTCACTTGATCATCTTCAGATGCGATCTGAGTTGCACATCCATTCTGAACTTTTTCTGACAAAAATCTTGTCCTGAGAAACAAAATTATTTGATAGTTCATCTCAATGGCTCTAGTCATCGCCACCCAAAGAAACTTTTTGCTCACAGGGGTTAACGTTTCAAATAGCTGGAGATTAGTATTTTTCGTCTCTCCTAATTTGATACATTTTGCAAGCCGTGCTGCCTTGAAGCTCAATCAAGCCCATCACGGTTATGAATGTGACTTCTTTATACGTGGTGGCAAGCAAAACAGGCATTCAACGTCATACTCGCACAATGACTGCAGGTCAAGCTTTTTCGCAAAGTCGTTAACACATGACAGGCTATAACTTTTTTCAATAAATGGCTTGCCATCAATATCTAGATTCTGGCGCCAACTGTATTTCGCTAGTACTTTTATCTCTAGTTTGAGTTTGGCAATTTATTTCTTGTTTAGATTCGGTTCAACTTTATTGGAAATTCTTTCTCTTCGAAATTATTTATTTCTACAAATGACGCCATATACTCAAACGACCACGTGATATGTACAATATTGCGGTCATTGGCTATTTAACCATCGTCAGCTGCATAGTTACCGTGGCCGCCGCCGCAGGAGGCCATCACGTGCCCTAACGCTCGGTCGTGTTCACACTGGAAGTAAGTAGTCTGTTCAAAGGCAAAGACAAAAAAATTGGTGAAGCTTGCACTAAGCCTCAATAGGCTTCAAACAGAGAAACTGGATGATTCTAACGACCAATCTGGTTGCTTCTTTTCGATGACATAGATAGTGGATGCAGGTTGCTTCTAGGTCGTTGCTAGGCTTTAGCTAGGTGATGGTATACGTCGTTTTTACGTTGATTCTCGGCGCAGAGAGGTCCGACTTAACCCGAAGACATGACTCGGATGTCTAAACTCTAGAGACAGAAACCCGAACTTGAACCAAGCGTTCGGAGCTCTCATATATCTACGGGCACGTCGTTGTTTTCGTAAGCGATCTATCGTTTCGCCGTCTTCCACCAGACGCCGATGCCTTTACCTTTCCTTAGTATTCTTACGTTGTCCTTGGGCTCACCGTCATTGCTTCGCAGTTATTTGGTAGGCTAACTGTTCCCTTCTTCATTTTTATTGAACAATAGGACCCAGAACCGGTGGCGCAAACCTCTTTATGATAGACCAATGAACCCAATTTCTGTGGCGCATATTATTTTTTGATGATGATATTTTTTATAGCTATCCGTGGTACATTGCTGTTTTCTGACAAGCGGCACAATTTAGGGCAAGCTTGAACAGCTTCCCTGTTGAAAATAGAGAGAGTGAACATGATCATGACGCACGCATGGACTAGCTTTTTCACCCCGTGCCGTTCCTGCCTGCTTAGCTTTGAGCGCACTGGTCGAGACGAGAGAAGAGAGAAAGCAACTGCACAAGATGCGACAAATCTCTGTAACTTTGCTTGAACTTGACAGACTCTAAACATATTCAGTGGTGGTTTTTTCGATGGAGCCATTTGATGGTTATGTGCAGACAAGTTGCAGGGCCCGTTAAACACGTTTCGAGGTCCGCAATCAGTCATATTACTCCAGCGTGAAAGTGAAATCTAAAGGTCTGTTACCGTTCGCTCGAAAGAGCTCGCAAACGACGGGCTTCGTTTGGAATTCACGGGGTGAGGAAGCGCACCAAGACGCTCTGTTGTCGGCTCCCTTCTTTGTCGTGCGAAAACAGTGCAGACAAGTGCGGGAGAACTTCCAGCAGACAATTCGCTAACACGGTAGAGACTGGGTACTTTATTGACTTGGCTTGGCGCCAGCTGGCTCGCGAATTACTCGCGCTGTCTGCACCCTGGCAAACACTGGCTGCAATATACCTTACACGTCCCGAATGTCGGCAAGACACCAGTACGTATGCTGCGACCTTATGACGCACAGGTAGTGTACGTTCCATCACGGCAACTCAGACCTGTGCTTGTCAACGTGAAGGACCATTTGTACATGGACAAGTTATCAAGTGTTGCGCTCGTTGTACGGCGTGTGGATTGACCAAGGATTTTTATGGGAAAAGCGGAAACTTCAAGGGTCAAATTTGACACCACAGGAAGACGCCTACAAGCATGCCGTCTTGTGAAAAGTACTGACTGACCACAAAGCAAAAAGTTAAATAGAGCTGCTTGAAGAGCAAAGATCTAGTTTTGAAAAGCAAAGGTCTTGCCCATGTATACTTAGATTTAGATGCACGGTAAAAAACTCCATGTGGTCGAAATTTTCAGAGCTTTTTACTACGGCTTCTCTCATATTTATATGGTAGTTTTGGGACTTTAAACCCGAACACATTATTAATATTATTGAAGTATAAAAGAAAAACAGAGATAACAGGAAAAGCGTAAAAATGTAGTAGGTCAAACGCGCTACTTCGTGACGTACAATCAACACGGGAGGAGAATGTGTCTTTGCCCATGATTGATTGATTGATATGTGGGGTTTAACGTCCCAAAACCACTATATGATTATGAGAGACGCCGTAGTGGAGGGCTCCGGAAATTTAGACCACCTGGGGTTCTTTAACGTGCACCCAAATCTGAGCACACGGGCCTACAACATTTCCGCCTCCATCGGAAATGCAGCCGCCGCAGCCGGGATTCGAACCCGCGCCCTGCGGGTCAGCAGCCGAGTACCTTAGCCACTAGACCACCGCGGCGGGGCGTCTTTGCCCACGAGAAAATATAAAAAACGTCATTATCTGCTCCACGCTATTCTGTCTTAATCATAATAAATACAATATTCCACCAATGTATACCGGATGCCTTAATCACACCCACCATGGTGGCTTTGTTTGTTGTGGTTGTATGAGAATGCTTATTGGGGCGGGTTCGACTAGGGGCAACGATGGGTGCGAAATACCAAAACACTCGTGCGCTAAAAATGAAGAAGCACGCTCACATAATCAATGAACATTATTTTGGTGTCCCCAAATTGAACTCCTTAACGAATTATTTTGCGATGTTAAAGGGCAAAACAATTTTTCACGTATTAGTACAGTGAGATTTCACAATCACGAAAACACCACTTTTTCCACGACACGACGCTTTATAAGCGCATAAAAAATGTGGCTGGCGACGCCACCTTAAGATTCCCGCATCAAATACTGGGACGTTAGAAATTTTGAATGTGTCTACTAGATTCTATGTAGCTTTCAGTCTATAGAATTGATATAAATTGCTTCTGCGGTGCCATAGCTTAAGCATGCGAAGTTCCAGAAAATTCTAATGAGCCAATGCTTCTAAAATACAAAAAAAGATTTTGAAATTTTTGATGTCACGTGCAGACATCTCGGCACAAAACTTGATATAAGCTTGAAGCTTGAATTTTCTCTACTGATAATGAACTTATGATAGTAACACAAGTGGCATTAGGGTTCTCAGAGTGCATTTTGTTAATCTAAACAAAGTTATTGCTTCTCTTAGGTGTCTCTTTAGGCGTATCGCAGAAAAACCGCTTAGTTTGGCTGCTTAGACTATGAATAATGGCAACGTGTTAGAGTTGAACATTGAAAAAGGAACCACTTTAAATGATTTTCTTCTGTGGCATAGCACTATACTGACAATGAGAAGCTGCTATTTTGTGGAAAAAAAATAAACCGCTTAGAGCAATGTCTGGGACGATCATTATCGGTTATAACAATGAATGAGGAATACTGGTTGTCTAAAGATAATGGAACACCAAATCCTTGATGAGAAAGAAGAAAACGAGAAGTTCGAGTGGTTGAAACCCCGGCAACGACCCCAACATACCTCGCGCCCTTTCGAATTCGTGGTACGCTTTGTCGCATGGCGCTACAGCACTGAGACAAAGCTAAATTTTGAAATTCGGCATGGCGTGAGAGTGTCGGTGGCTTCTGCCGAAACATGCAGTTTGAGTACAAAGTTGAAGCTACGAAGATGTTTCAGTGTTCAAAACTTCAGCGTTTTTCGCAAATTGGCTCTATGGGGCTTGTGGTAGGCTTATGAAAGCATGCGAAGTTCCAAACAAATCCAAAAAGTCGGCAGCCTTGCCATCGTCATCAATGATGTCTGTTGGCATATCCCCTTCGACATTACAGTTTTATCACAACAGGCTGCCATCTTTCTATTTTTCTTTTACCCTGTTTAATGCAATGCTCATTTATTTCAACAATTACATTTTTCTGGCACTTGAGAATTGTTTAAATGAGTTCACTTAGAAATGAATAAATGACTATATATATATATATATATATATATATATATATATATATATATATATATATATATATATATATATATATATATATATATATAATATATATATATATATGGGAGTGTGCATGGGTTTTGAAAGGTAATTCTGTGCAGTTTCTCTTCCTTCTGATGCAACATGCTCTACCTGCTAAGGGTACTCTGAGTTCCAAGTACATAAAACGACTCGTTACCTCTATGCCAATAAAGCAAGCGATAAAAACAAAAAAGACAAAACTTCACCAAAAGAGAAAGGCATTCAGACGACGGCTCTAAAAGAAAGAAAGTGAAGAGGCTCCTGTGTTCATTTTCTTTTCCAATTGTCACGCCGTTGGCACATTCCATCCATCGAGTGTGCCCGGTGGTTCTCTCCTCGAAATCGCGGCGTGACACTTGAACGCGTTCCGGCTCGCCGCCAAGCCACGTTCCGGCCCACGTCCAAGCAAATAGAGCGAGTTGAAACAAGGAGGCGCATTCTGGCGACGTCACGCACTTGACGCGGTGGCTGTATTGGTGCCAGAAAAGCCGTGACAGCGTGAGCGAATGGAGCGTCTTGCGTTCGCATCCTCCCTAGAGAGTCGGCTTATTGAATCAGTGGCAATGAGCGTTCCGGGCTCTTTCACCACACGCTTTGTGTTCTCATTGAGATTTACGCTATGGCTGCTGCTGTTATTGTCGTGTGTATCACGTCGGCCTTGATAGGTCGTCGCCTTTCTCCGCTTCCCCTCTCGCCAGTGATTCCATGATTGGTGCTGGTACATTTTCTGTCTTCTTTTTGGCCCTTATGTATTTTTTCTGTCTGCTTCCCCTCTTAGATTTACCGTGAATCTTCTACACAAAGTGCATCAGCATTACTTTCTCGTTTGCCACGGAGGAATTTGTACGAGTTAATAGCACATTGTGTATTGGTCAGCGCGATCAAGCATAGTCAGGGGCTGTCTATTAGTCCCGTGCCTTACGGACGCGAACTTTCTAATGCAAACATACAGAATAGCAAGAACCCTGGAGGAACGTAAATACATACATACATACATACATACATACATACATACATACATACATACATACATACATACATACATACATAATACATACATACATACATACATACATACATACATACATACATACATACATACATACATCAGTGTTGCGGAGCTTTTAGAGGCGAAGCTCCTTAAGGCGTGGGCTGTGCGTCCACTGTATGTAGCCAACTCTCGTTTAGTTCTTGCAGTGTTCACTAGATGGTGGTACTTGTAGCTAGTGATGAAAAGATGCAAGATGTTAAAAACTAGACGGCGGTACTTGTAGTTGATGATGAAAGATGCGAGATGTTACAAAATAGGAATGATGTCACATATAGTGCGTGTCATTGGTGGAAGGCAATCGTTCGATTTAGTGCGGCGACGTACGCTAGGGGGAGAGTTGTAATAAAATCGAGTGGGCGAAATCTACGGAGGATTCATGATTTACCAGGTTTACCTCCGGAGCTTCGCCCACTCATCATCATTCACTTCGTGGATATGGCGGCACTTTTTTTTGGAATAGCATTCGAAAAAGCGCTTCACTAAGTTGTGATTCATAATGACGCTGATGCGATTCTCTTGTTAACTGCAATAATTCGTATACTATAAGGCGTGACGTCTCAACACATAATCCCCCCCCCCGGCAATTCTGTTTTTTTTTTTTGCTAGACACATAGGTACCTTTTGCCTGAAACTCTGCCGGTGAAAGCCTGTAGGTCAGCGCTGTAAACAATCTTACACGATGAACTTTGTGCTCTTGCCCAGCGTACATTTTTATTGTGAGGTAGAAAAGAAAGATATCAGCCCATATCATAAACATATGGCAGGTATTGCCAATTAGAAAAGAAAAAAAATCACAGCATAGCCACGGAGTGAATGATGATGAGTGGGACGAAGCGTCCATCAGCCCGTCCGTACTTCAGTCCGTCCGTTCGTTCTTGCTTCTATGTGTTCCCGTGACTGCCCGTGCGTCCATCCATACGTCCATCCGTTTGTTGGTGCGTCCGTCCGTGACTCAGTCCAACCATCTGTCTGTCTCACTGTTCGTGTGGCCATCCGTTCATACGTCCGCGCCTCTATCCATCCGTCCGTCCGTTTGCTAGTCTATTTGTCCGCCCGTGTGTGCGTCCATCTAGTGAACGAACACTCCAAGTACCGCAATCTCCCCTCTTGCATTCCTTGTGGCACATACCCGCTCTAGAGCGGGTATGTGCCAGCGGTGGCTAATGCTTCTATACATACATACATACATACATACATACATACATACATACATACATACATACATACATACATACATACATACATACGCCTTAAGAAGCTTCGCCCCTAAGATAAACAGGGTGGAGCCAACAGAAATTTTCAGGGGGAATAATGTGCAGGAAAAGCGGACTCCACCCCTAGTCAAACTGAAAAAAAAGCTCCTGTTTTAGTTTACAATGTTGTTCTTGCTGCTAACATGCTTGGCCGAATTTATTGTTCAGGGATGAACTTCCCCCACGTACAGAAAGAGGAAGAGATAATTTTACAGTGTTGTTGTTGCTGCTAACACGTTTGGTCGAATTTAATCTTCAGTGATGAATTCCCCTTTACGTTCAGAAAGCGAGAGAGATAAATTTTTAGGGGCGAAGCTCCTTAGGGCGCGGGCTGTGCGTCCCCTGTAGCCTGTATGTAGCCACCTCTAGTTTAGTTCTTGCAGTGTCCACTAGATGGCGGTACCTTCCCCTGTATCTAGCCACCTCTAGTTTAGTTCTTGCAGTGTTCACTAGATGGCGGTACCGTCTCCTGTATGTAGCCACCTCTCGTTTAGTTCTTGTAGTGTTTACTAGATGGTGATACTTGTAGCTGATGATGAAAAGATGCAAGATGTTATAAACTAGAAAGCGGTACTTGTAGTTGATGAAAGACGCGAGATCTTATAAAATAGGAATGATGTCACATATGGCGCGTGTCATTGGTTGAAGGAAATCGTTCGATTTAGTGCGGCGACGTACGCTAGGGGGAGCGATGTAATAAAATCGAGTGGGCAAAATGTACAGAGGATTCATGGTTTACCAGGTTTACTTCCGGAGCTTCGCCCACTTATCATCATTCACTTCGTGGATATGGCGGAATTTTTTTTGAAGCATTGGTTCGGGAAGCCAGCCAAAGCAGGAGAGCCCACGTAACCATGGCCACGGCAGTGCCTCCTGGAGTCCCGGTGCGATGATTAGCGGTGAACGAAACCTATGTTCGCTATGTTCTAGGGTTGGGGCAGGCCCACGTGGCCCATCGTCACTGCCGATGTACCGGCGTGAATGTTGACGAGCAGTGCGGTCAATTGTTCTGTATTTGATGCTAAGGTACAAACGCCCGAGCGGTGCGTTGTTTCCTCTAATATCAGTATATCTAGATGGGTATGTCCCCGATTACCCAAAGTATAGTTTTCTCTATAATCATGACCTCTCCAGCGCTACGGGAGTAGTAAGGTGTTGTGCTTCACGAGATATGTCTCCAAGCTACAAACCAACAACCTTGATAATGTGTTTTGCTACCTTTGCAGTTCCTAATGCATCTGATGGCAGAAGCCTTATGAGGCCTTCATTCTACAAAAATGTGAAGATGCCTTTTCTACCTTGAGAAATTGCAGGAATGAAATTGAACTGTCAGGTCATTCTGTTGAAGCAAATGGGCTGCTGTTTCATTCCAAGAAATTCAAAGAAATGGAGGCACCAATTTCGCGCTACATACATACATACATACATACATACATACATACATACATACATACATACATACATACATACATACATACATACATACATATATACATACATACATACATACATACATACATACGTACGTACATACATACATACATACATACATACATACATACATACATACATACATACATACATACATACATACATACATACATACATACATACATACATACATACATACATACATACATACATACATACATACATGTAGATCATCGGCGTGAGTACAGCACATATGCAAGCGGCGACGTCTCTATTCGTATGTGTGGAAAGAGAGTTGTCCTTTTTGTAGCTCAGCTTTCATTGCTTGTTTGCTAAGGATCATAATAGAGTAAGAATAACGCCACTGGAAAAACCAGCACCGTCATTATTATTGCTCAAAAGGCAACTGGTTCGCCTCGTAGGCAATATAAGCAGCCAAGCTTATATGCTATTATAACTCTGAGTGCTATTATAATGGACTATTATAATGGGCTTATATGCTACTTTAACTCTGAGTTCACTCTGTAGAGAGAAATCGGCATTTTTACTATCTATGTTTGTCGCTATTTCCCTTATGGTGCTGATTTATTATTACACTGCCTAGGGCAGCATTAGCACCAAATGAGCTAGCAATAAATTTGGCTGCCAGAATTTTCAAAAGGGCTTATTGCTCACTACGAATTCGAATATTAGTGCTTGTTTCTGTGCAGTGAAACCCGTTCGTACGCTTAAAAATAACTGCAGTGGAAATACGAGCAAAGTAGAAATAAAAATGATTAAGCTAATCCTATCATCAGCCGAGTACCTAAACCCAAGCGTTTGTGTCCTTTAATCACCGGCCTAGCTCAAAACATAAGTGCGAGCATGTACGAGGACCCCAATAAATGTTAGTTTGAAAGCATATCTAACCTCGCGAATGCACTCACCTTCACAAAATTATGTCCATGTTATAAGTATAGAGAAGCTATCATATATTTCATTATTCAGTCATACAGTTCCTGCGAGCGTCCAGCCTATTTGTCCGCCTCAATGGATCACTAGCTAGGGTGCTCGGCTGCTGACTCGAAGTTCACGGGTTTGGTCCGGGCTGCGGCAGTCACATTTTGAGGGAGGCGAAATGGTAGAAACCCATGTACTGTGCGATGTTAGTGCACGTTAAAGAACAACAGATGGTCAAAATTTCCGGAGTCTTCTACTACTGCATCAGTCATAATCATGTCTTGTTTTCAGACATTAAACCCCGCATATAATGGAAGCGGTCTGCTCTCAGCGCATGAAGGAAGATGAAGAGGTGGAATTAGGGTAAGAAGAAGTGAGAATAAAATGGCGGATGGCAGCCATCTACTTCAGGTTAAGTCTTTTTAGTCTGTTAGTTCACAGGAGGAACACTACACTTTGGCGCAGCTGTCAGCTTCTGAAGACCGAAAATGTGGGTGGCCTTTTTCCTCGACGAGGCCCCGCCGCGGTGGTCTAGTGGCTAAGGTACTCGGCTGCTGACCCGCAGGGCGCGGGTTCAAATCCCGGCTGCGGCGGCTGCATTTCCGATGGAGGCGGAAATGTTGTAGGCCCGTGTGCTCAGATTTGGGTGCACGTTAAAGAACCCCAGGTGGTCTAAATTTCCGGAGCCCTCCACTACGGCGTCTCTCATAATCATATAGTGGTTTTGGGACGTTAAACCCCACATATCAATCAATCAATTTTTTCTCGATGAGGCATCATCGGAGCCCCTTGTTTTCACCAAGTACCAAGGTCACGGTGATCCAGCTATGGACATGCCTTATTGAGTTGGCTCGAGCGGACTGATCGACGCGGTACTGCAAAAAGCTTCGATGAGTCGCCAAGCGCTCGAGCAAGCGGGATCAGTGAACGTGAATCTGCAGCTCGAGGCTGAGTGAACTCGTTCTGAAACCCGCTCACCATGGCACCTTCAAGCAGGAAACGCCTCTCGATAAGGTGAACATCATTTCAACTGCTCCTTAGCAGCAACGGAGGGGCTGAGGCAACAGACTGAAATAATCAGAACATTGGCCAAGTCACTCAGCCAAGAAAAATTCTAGAATCTGACCTAATTCAAGAAGACTCGCAAAGCACATACCATTGAATCTGATCTTTCAAGTATGCATGCGAAAGGAGCATATGAAAAAGGGATGACGCTAGGAGTCTGCACATGCACCGTTATTTTGGTGCCACCGCGAGAAAATGGTACAATGTACAACTTATAAAAGGCGCACCAAATTGTTGGGAATGGTGAAAGAATAGCTTTTTGGCTGCGTTCCAAGGGAACGCTGTCAAACGATGCGATGCGGCACTATACGCTTTAAATAGACGTCTGGCCTTCTGCTTGATTATTTCCTTGAAAACCACCGCCTCTTGCATTCTGCAGAACAGACTCTACCGTAATCTGCAGTTGTAGACTTGGTGACACAAGGCTTGTCCGTCTAGATTTGCACTTATATACAGCTCAAGGATCCAAAAACGTTGAATGACCTTGTTCGATATATACAAACCATAGGCCAAACATTTATTTCACAAGCGCCATATTTTGGTGAACAGGCCCATTATCGTTACAAGTATGATGAAAACGTAAAGTATTAGTATAAGAGCCATTTAGTCGGACATGACCATCAGTCAGGCGATAATGAGGGAGCAGCTTCTGCATTAATTGAAGAAGCTTTTCAGAACCGGTCAATTACATTTGTTAACACGGCCCCAACAAAGAGCAACCCAGAGACAGGTTTTTGGTCTCATCAACCTCACTGTACACCCCTGCTAAGGTAGACGGCAATGAAAAGAAGCCCTGGTGGGCAGTGGGGCTTCTGTCTCCATCATCATTAAAGGTAAAGTGGATGCCAGACGTCTGCATACTGACTGCGCGTGCAAGCGTACCATTAGAACGACGAGCTTGCATAGTGAATGGATAACTATGGCTATTGAGTTTCTAGAACTCTTCATTACCAGTGAACTGTTGGTGATTCTTGATGTCACAATTCTTGATGATGCAATTTTTTTCTCGTGCCAAGACATGAAAAAGCTAAAGATAAAAGCCTATTGGGACGACAAGCTAAACGTGATGGTAAGGTAACAACAGAGAGTCGCGCTAAGACACATAAAGCAAAGGGACTAATTATCTGCCAAGAGGACACCAGAATGAGCTACCCAGAACTTACGTGCATTAATAGCTACCCTCAAGCAATGAAGTCGCACGTTGTTGCTTTTTAGCTTGCTGATAATAAGGTAGTTCGCAAAGCTCCTTATATATGTTGAGAAAAGAAAGTTTGGCTTAAAAAAGAGTTACAAGAAATGTTGGATGCAGGCATTATTCGACCTTGTGTATCCCCGTTGGCTTCTCCCATAAGAATTACTCCAAGAGGAGATGGTACATGCTGCCCCTGCACTGACTACTGGGCTATAAATCGTGAAACAAAATTTATTTTTTACCCTATGCCAAGGATTAATGACTTCATCAGTGAAACTGAAGGAGGCCATTGTTTTTCACGAATAGACCTCTGCAAAGGGTTTTGGTAGATCCCTTTAACTGAAGAAACGAGAAAATACACCGCCTTCATAACCCTTTTTGACTTGTTTGAGTATATCCGCCTACCATTTGGCTGAAAGAAAAAATTCTCCTGCATGGTTCCAGAAGAATATGACCGACATTCTGAAACCTCATTTGGGCGTATTCTGTAACGTACACACAAATGACATCATTGTGTACTCAAAGACGAAAGAAATGCACGGTGTTCTCCTTTTAAAAGTTCTTGACGTTCTCAGCCTTTCTCAACTGAAAGTAAATTTTATGGAAGATGCTTTCTTTCAGGATAAGGTTGTATTTCTTGAAAGGGTGTTTGACGGAAACGCAGAAAGCACTAAACAAGAATCGGTAGAGAGAATTTTGAAGCTGACACAGCCGTACGATTTGCACTCCTTACGTGTTTTCGTTAGTCTGGCCGGGCACTTCGGAGCCTTGATCACATACTATGCATTTAAAACTAGGTGCCTCACGCGCGTAACCCAAAAGACATGCATTGTATAATGAAACCACGAGTGCGAAGCTGTCTACTGAGAGCTAGTGAAGCTAATATTATGGGATCCAATGATGCGACTACCTATCTTTTTTACCTTTCATACTGAACATGGACGTATCTCTTTGTGCAACGGGTGCAGTACTTTATCAGAAATACTCAAAGCAGGCTGATCAGATGAAGCATTACGTTGTGGGGCACTACAGCTATAGAGTAAAACCAGCTGAGATCAATTACTTGGCCACGGAAGAGCAAGTGCTGGCTGTAAGCCGTTCAGCATTTTCGAACTTACCCTGAAAGGGCCAAATTCATGCTTTTCACATATTATTAAGCATTAAAACAGCTGTTCAATATGACACAACAAAAATACACATTGCTAGATGGGTCACAATCTGCAACAGTTTGATTTCATAGTTTCTCACCGTCCTGGCCTACTTATTTGAGGTTACACACGCTTATTTGAGGTTACGTCTTTTTAAGGAGTTAGTTCCCAGGAGAAAATTTGCATATAATAATACCAGCCTTTTTGAATGATTGTGACACTTATGTGTGTATTGCTTCTCTTCTTCTCTCCCTCATTTCCTTCTTTCTTAATTTTCTGCCTCGTCTTACCCCTTCCTCAGTGCAGGGTAGCCGGTCATATATTTGTTTTCTGATTAGCCTCTCTGGCTTTCCGCATGGAATCTTCATCTCTCTGTCTTGATCAGTTTGTAATGAATATATATTTGCGAAAGATATTGCAAATGCTTTGATAGAGAAACCCTGAAATGCACTCCCAGTTTGAAAGTTCCCCGATAAAAAAACATGTTGGGCTTCATCATGACTGCCTTGCAGTTCACTCATCCCATTGATCGTAATATTCAGTTACAGTTTACTCAAGTATTGATAGCTTGCGCCTGACGTCAATAACGCAGAATCTTAACCGACTAGTGTTTCAACATGCATGGTGGATGACAACACACAGAACTACAATGATGCTGTATAATTGAATGAGTTGCTTTTGCATTGCATATCTATAACTTAGCACGAACGTATGTATAGCGCACTTCCCTTCAACATGTCATAAAACAGACAGGACACGTGGCGATACAAAGTGAAGACACAGCTGGATGGTGTCGTTAGTAACGTTCTCCCTGTGCTATGCATCACGTTCAGTAGTTCAGAAAAACGGCAAGGCTTCTCTACATATTCCATGCTTCCACAATTCTTCGACTCACGCATGCATTATGTATAGTTCTATATGTGTCATTTATCCGATGTTACACACCGTTCCTCTACCAGCAGTGAGGCTCATGCCCCTAATCTTTTCGAACTACCCTCGTCCCATGACGCCGATGTCATCAATTTTTACTGAATGAGTCTAGGCGTGAACAGAAGTGTATCGCGTTACTTTTTCACTTATTTAGTTCTTTTGCGTGTTTGGTTTCTCTTCCTGCAGTACCATTAAAATGACACCATGAATCTTGCTTCTATGCGGCCGAGATAAAAGAATCGCCCACTAACGACCGCAGGGACCATTCGTCACATGCGCAATGAGAGGGAAGGTTAACGACATCGCGTGGTGGTGGCTCGTTACCTCTGTAGGAGCGTAGGCATAAAGAACTGGTATACTTCGCTGTGTAGAGGTCCGCATACGCATGGTGCAGCATCAGGCGTCCGCCGGTCATTCAAAATGCATTATCTTGCACAACAGTAACTTGAAACTGCCCATGGCAATAGCAGTTATTTGAACGATGTCGGGCCGTTGATGCCGATGTCGGCGATGTTACCTCCGTCGATGTCGGGGTTCGTCGACTTAGTGCTCACTTTCTCACAGAGTGGCCAAAAGTGAAGGATTGCGTACACATAAATAAACAACAAATAATCGTTAGGAGGAGGAGGAGGAAGGGAAGAAATGAAAGGCAGGGAGGTCAACCAGACGCACGTCCGGTTTGCTACCCTGCACTGGGGGAAGGGGTGAGGGGATTAAAGGAGAAGAGAGAGAAGTGAAGGGCAACGTGTATGTTGGTGGGACCTTGTCCATTGCACGCTTATAAGCGGTCGCGTAGTCCGGTCGTCTTCAGAAAACTTAGCAGTGCCCGCGTCGCTTTGCTGGCCAGCGACGCGTAGAGCCATGAGCCAAGTATCTTCTCTTCGGAAAGAGGTCTACTGTCTAGTGTCTCCAACGTTTCGCGTAGCAAATTGCGTTCGCTCGCAAAACGTTCACATGAACACAGTAGATGTTCTATTGTCTCGTCAGTGTCGCACGATTCACATCGGGAGCTATCCGCCATTCCTATGCGAAAGGAGTACGCCTTTGTAAAAGCTACTCCTAACCACAGGCGGCACAGTAAAGTTGCATCCTGGCGGGAGAGGTCCGATGGAACTTGAAGCTTTTTCGATGGGTCCAATTTGTGTAGGCGGCGGTTCCTGACACTGGGGTCACTCAGCCAAGTTTCCGACATGTTGTTAGCGAACGAGTGAAGGCCCCTTGCAGCGTCGGTTCTCGACAATGGAATTGGGGTTGTCTGGGCGTCCGCGTGGGCGGATCGGGCAGCATTATCAGCAAGGTCATTACCGACAATACCACAATGACCCGGTAACCACTGGAACACCAAGTCATGTCCTTTCGATAAAACTTCGTGAATCACTTCTCTTATTTCATTCACTAGCTGTTGATGCTCCCGCTGTCGTAAAGCTGATTGTAAGCTCTGAAGGGATGCCTTGGAGTCACAGAACACAGCCCATTTTTGAGGTCGGGCTTCCGCGATATAAAGTATAGCAGCACGTAAGGCGGCAAGCTCCGCTGCTGTGGATGTTGTCCTATGCGACAGTTTGAGCTTTATAGTGACCTGGTACGCCGGGATGACAACAGCACCTGTGGAGCTGTCAGCCGAGACCGATCCATCGGTGTAAATGTGGGTCCTCTGGCCGTATTTTTCGTTGAGTAGCGACAATGTCACCTGTCGTAGGACCACTGTTGAATGATGGCTCTTGTTCGTTATTCCCGGAATAGTGAGGCACACCTGTGGCTGTTGTAAGCACCACGGGGGTGACGCTGGTCTTGTTGCGGGAGTGAAGCCAAAAGGGAGGCATTCTCTATGGGCAGAAATAATCTTTGAAAAGATCGCGTGTGGTCTTTGAAGTGGCAACACTGCAACATGGTGACCAGGAACTCGGCAGAGGTGTCTTATGTGGGCTCTCAAATTGTCAGTGGTGATGTATGTTCGAATTGGATGCTCTCTTGCGATCATAATTGCCCCGTAGGTTGAGGTGCATCGCGGCAATCCTAAGCACACGCGTAGTGCTTGTCCTTGCAGACTTTCGAGAGTGCGGATGTTCGTCTTGCACGTACTTGCCAGTAACGGCAAGCTGTAGCGCAAAAATCCCAAAAACAGAGCTCTGTATAGCTGCATCATTGACCTTATCGATGCGCCCCAAGATTTTCCGCAGAGGAACCGCATTATATGGACAATGGAAGTCAGCCTTCTCTTCAGGTAATTGCAGTGGGCACTCCACGAAAGGTCCCTGTCAATAATCACACCCAGGAAGCGATGGTTCTTCTGGTATGGAATATTTTGTCCATTGATGGTAACGGGGTATTGTGTCATGGCTCTGCGGGTAAACGCAACCAATGCACATTTCTCCGTTGAGACGGAAAGACCTTGCTTGCGGAGATATGAGCATGTCAAGGTGGCAGCCTGCTGGACTCTTGCACGTACTTGTAGACGAGTTACAGCCGAAGTCCATAGACAAATATCGTCAGCATATATGGATATGAGGATGGTACTTGGCAAAATTTCACGAAGTCCTACCATCACGAGTTTAAATAAAGTGGGACTTAATACGGCGCCCTGAGGGACGCCGCGGGAGATATAGTAATTGGTGGTAGGTCCATCTGAGGTTTGTACAAAAAAGGACCTTCTTGTCAAATAATCCTGGATCCATTGGAACATCCGACCACCGATTCCAACAGCTTCCAACGAGTCTAGGATGGCTTTATGTGTTACGTTATCATAAGCCCCTTTGACGTCGAGGAAGAGTGCCAGTGGTATGCGCTTGAGGCTCTTCTGTTGCTGGATAAATGTTGTGAGATCAATCACGTTGTCAAGAGATGACCTACCTCGCCGAAAACCCGTCATGCAGTTTGGGTATACGTTGTAGCGCTCAAGGTACCATTCTAGGCGTGTAAGTATCATCCTTTCCATGACTTTTCCTACGCAACTTGCGAGGGCAACAGGGCGAAATGATGTCAAATCAAATGGTGACTTTCCTGCTTTGAGTAGTGGCACAAGTCGACTTATCTTCCAATCCTGGGGAACATTGCCCGCCAGCCATGAGTGGTTGTAATAGCTTAACAACTGTCCCCTTGCCTCCTGTTGAAGGTTGGCTAGAGCGGCGTAGGTGATGCCTTCGGGTCCTGGTGAAGATGATCGTCGGGAAGCCGCCAAAGATGCGTCAAGTTCTTCTATAGTGAAAAGATTGTCCATTTCGTAGATGCGGGGTTCAGGGATAACACTCCTAATGGTGCCAGCAGACAAGGCGGACACACCGGCGATTCGCGTACAAAACTCGTTTGCCACTTCAAGTTGGGTGTGGCCTGAATGTAGGGCTAAAGCCATGAAAGGATGTCTTTGTTGGGGAGCCGAGCGCAGGCCACGAATAGTGCTCCAGATGCGTGACAACGGCTTTCGGGGATCCAATGATTCGCAGAATGATTTCCAGCGTTCCTGTGCAAGTTTGTCTAAACGTCGTTGGACTTTTTTCTGTATGCGTCGTGCCAGCCTCAAGTCGCATATTGCTTTCGTCCTCCTGTATCTTCTTTCCGCCCTTCGGCGAAGCGCGCACAGTTTTTCCAGTTCAACGTCGAAATCTGAGCGCTTGCCGGTGAACGGGAGGAGACAGGAAGCTTCCCTCATTGCCTCTTTGATGACATCCTCCAAGTTCTGGTCAGGGTCTTCACGGCATGTATTTTCCATGAGTCGCTGAAACTTGGACCAATCAATTCTTCGTATTGTGGTCTTAGGAAAGGAGTTATTAAGACCCATTATTCGCATATAAGTTGGAATGTGGTCACTCCCATGCGTTTCGATGTCTGAAAACCAGTGCACTTGCGACCGGAAGTTTTTGGATACCAGAGTCAAATCGAGGCAACTGCTGTACGTAAGGCCCCGCAGGTATGTAGGACTGCCATCATTTAAGAAACATAGGCCATGCTTGGAAGCGAATGACACGAGGTTTCTTCCTTTAGCGTTGATCGTCGAACTACCCCAGATTAAGTGATGTGCGTTGAAGTCTCCAGTTATAACCCACGGGCCCGTAGTTGTTGTCAGTATGTCTCGTAGTCGCTCTTGTTCAAATCGTCCGGATGGTGATATGTAGACACCAATGAGTGTGAATGACACTTTTTCCTTGTTAACACGTAAGCAGACATATTGATTGTCATCATGCGGTTGAACTGCATGATGTACATATGTGAAATCTGTGCGAATGTAAACAACCACCTTGCTGCGTTCCTCGCACGTTGAAGAAACGAAAGATTCATACCCTGATAGTTTAGGAGGTTGTTGCACATTTGGTTCACATATAACTATCATAGGAATACGATTCATGAATATATACTGATGGAACGAAGAGATGCGGGATCTCAGGCCTCTCGCGTTCCTCTGCATTATCGACGCTTGTCGGACCTCGTTGCGGAAGGAGAAAATTGGTCGAGCCATGGTTGCTACTCGAGACTTGCAAATACTGGACTTAGAGCATCCAGTACTTGTAGTGCACTCTGAGCGAGTGGAGACTTCAGGCTGCTGCACAGCTTTCGCATGGCATCCAGCAGTGTTCGGAACATTCTGATGACTTCTGTGTCCTCCTCAGGCAGCTTGTCAGCGGCTGGCTGGAGTGATGTGACTGTCGATGTGCGCTTGGGATTTGCAGGTGGCTGTGATTTCGGCAATGAAGGCCAAACTGATTCATCTGCAACAGTGCTGCTCGTTGGTTTGTTGACCGCGCTGGCCGCCTTAGGTCTGGGAGGCAAGGGCGGTGGAAGAGAAGGGTGGTGGAGTGGTGCTTTCGATGCAGCGTCTGCGGCATTCTTTGATGAACTGCGGCGACAGTGACGCCTCTTTCGGACGGTCCTGGCAGCCTCTCGATGCGACGAATTGTCTCTGACCATTTGTTTCAATACCGCTATTTCTCTTCGGATTTTGGGGCATTGTTTTGACGAAGCTTCATGTGACCCATGACAATTCGAGCATTTGAGGGTAGTTGCTTCGCAGTCATCCACAGAATGGGCTTCCGCGCAACGAGGACACACAGTCCTATTTTCGCATACGCTTCTCACGTGGCCCATCTTCATGCACTTATAACACTGTAAGGGCTTCGGTATGAAAGGTCGCACTGAATGCCGAAAATGGCCCACCTTTACGTGTGAAGGAAGAGTGTCGCCCTTGAACATGATCTTCAAGCAGCGTGAGTTTCCCAAACGGACAACTTTTGCGATGACGCTGGCTTCAATTACCGGTTTGACCAGAACATCGAAGTCGGAGCTGGGAATGGCAGTATCCACATCGTAGATGACTCCAGTGACGACGTTAGAGCTCACAGGAATGTAGGAGCGAACTTTCATTCCCCCCAACTCGTTGACGTTGCGCAGTACATTAAGTGCCGCAGCATGCAAAACGTCGATGGCCAATACGTTCTTACGCGTGTTCACTCTGATGTCTGTGATCTCGTTTGGCACGAGTCCTTCCAGCATCACCGAAACAGATTGCCTGTTGAGGCGCTTCATGTTACCATCCGGTACCTCAGGGACAAAAAGGATAGTGTTTGTCACGGGTCTCCTTGGCACTCTGTCATTCAACGTACTCGATGACGAAGATGTTCTGACGTTCCGCCTCTTCGCTTTACGGCTCAGCACCAGCTTAAAATCGTCGTCGTCAGAAGGCTCTTCGCTGCTCATTGAGTAACCAAGAGTGCCCTCGCTGTCGTAGTCGCTGTAGAGTCCCGTACGCTTCCTGGATGCGGCCACCGCCGACGCCGCCGTAACTGGCGGACGTCCGTGGGGGTCCACGTCCATCACCGACGGACACGGATGTGATAATCGCGAAGTTCACTTAAAATTAGGTGAAAAAAGAGAGCACCTACTGAAACTGCGATCTGCTAAGCAATCACTTCGTCGTCGTCAATCGTTAGTATACACCATTCCACTTATAGCGCCTCCTTCAGCCGAAGCCTCGGCTAAAATGTCTATGTTGTATTATACACTAACGACGCATGCCACTGTAACATGTCACTGCCTGTCATGTCAAACAGAGTATACGCTTCTCTGCGATGCAATAATAGCATGTGTGTCGCATAGTATACTAATGAAATTCGATCATTCGATTCATACAATGTTTATGTGCAAGATTTCTTCACAACAAATGGGGAAAATGGTGGCAATGCCGAGGTGCAGTCTATTTTACAGTTGTTTGGCTTAAGGACGAGGGGAAAGAGTAAAAAAAGGCGTTCGCACTTAGCATGCAACGTCTGCTTAAATAAACACTCGTAAAATCAATATCTTTTCGGAAATATTTTTGTCTAGTATGTACGCAAGCTAATACTGTAGTAGTACGCGGAGTTTGAGTGGAGGCTGAGGGGCATTCACCTATTGTAGGGTCGTACTTCACAAACCTACCTTCTCTTTATCCTATGTTTTCCTTAAGTTTCTGTGCACTCTGTAGGCTTTTCAAGGCCACAAAAATAGTAACAGTGTAAATATTGCTCCAAGATACTTTTCTGAGTGCTCAATTGCTTTGTTTATCAAACGCACTAAAGGCACGACATGGATGAACAAAACGCTAGATAAAGATAATGTTGGTGGTGTGAAAACGGGTCTTATTCAAGGAGTTCAGCCCCATTGCGTGGCTTCTGTTGGCGATAGCAATAGCAAATGCCTAATTGACTAATGGGTCTGCCATTAACCCTAACAGTGCCAATTTGAGTATGTAACTTGGCAACTCAAGGCGAGGGTGGTGTAAATAAAAAGAGAGTACCTTTCGAGATCCCGACATATGAAATTATCAATCCTCGCTATGCTCGAAGTCCTCATGTGGCAGGCACCACAAGCAACATGCAGAAGAGAAAGAAAACAAATAATGCTTCACTGGCTTTGCGCTTCGAGCTGCTTACACGCATGAGCCTTCACTGCCGAGAAACCATGGACTGGGGAACGTGAAGATTGTCTTTAATCTCACTCAAGCTATCAAGCGCAAGTCTTTAAGGGAAGGTTAGTGGCGTCCACCTAGCCATTGTTGGTCTTTTTCTCGCATTGGCTTCAGTAGGCTCTACTTGCGCAGCCATTTTCACTATGTTTGTGGATCCCGCGTTGAAAACCATCGTTTCCAGCTCGGAAAACACTCGGAAGAAAAATGACCTCCTAATTCACCGACAGGCCCACAGCGCCAGCTGCCTTTTCGAGGACGCGGGATAACCAGCAGAGTAATATACGACTGTCTCCCGTTCCGGAGGATTGGCTCGGCTAACCGTTTCTGTTGGCGAAGCCCTAGCGACACTTGTACACCGTGAAATATGCGTCTCGCGGGAGCTTTGGATGAACGAGGTGAAACATATCGTGTCAAAGAGACTGAAATGCGCCTAAAGACACATATTAGTCTTCGAAGGCCCCGGACGATTGAGGCGCTCCTTGTTATTCTTCTCATTTATTTCAAATTGTCTAAGAGAACATTTGCCAGCTTTTTCTTTACTGATATGCTTGTCTTCCTCTCGGTAGATGTGGAAGCTTCTCACTTTTGAATACACGGCTGGTAACTTTCTACGTACGGAGAGGAAAATAAATTTCACAATAGTTGCTAGACTGCACATGTGGATTTAATAGCTACTGGTGTAGCGATAATTAATTGGTAAAAACAAGCCTGTCAGGGGCGACGTTACAAACAAATGTTTCAGGATTGTTTGTAATTTAATTTTTTGTACTCATTGTATCAACTCTGTGTTCCGGTGACAGTTCATAGTGAAAACCCAGAGCTCCTTTGGTTTAATGTCGAAGGAAGGAACTAATTGAAGGTGTTCTATAGAACCATGGTATGTCCCTTCGCACACGGCTTGGGGATTTACCTATAGAACTCGCAAGGTCTGAACCTAGACGTATGATAGCCAATATACGCGCTTGGTCACTTTACTTCAGTGTAATATAACTACTCTTTCGTTTCAGGCATTACAGAATGCCATATATACTAGCGGCTCCTAAAGATGGTGAACGCAGTAACGACAAAGCGATGGCCATACAGGGCTAAAAACCGGATCTGCCGATTCGGCGAAGCACCGCGTTTTCACGCGAGGTCTCGGTTATTCAAAACTACGAGAATGGTGATTGCCTTCCCATGCGAATGAAATACAAGAACGCGCTCGCACCGCAATTGTAGTGCTAATCAATGGAGCACCTGTGAGCATTCAGTATAAAAACAATTTACACTAAGGTGTCTCGCATATATTTCAAGATTTGTATATAAAAGCCAAGCGCAATCAATAAAGTTCCGGAATATATAACAAAATATATTACAACGAAATAACAAAATAGGTTATAACAAAATAGGTTATAACAAAATAGGTTATATGATATAATTCTGTCTGTATAATTTTGTCTGTCTGACATGTGATGTACATTCTATGATGCAGTAAATACACAAAGAGCAAATTTGTATATATCTTCCCTGATATTTTCATCATTTATTTATTTTTATTATTTTATTTTTTGGCAATAATGGTGTTATGGTTGCTGGATTTTTATTTTGTTTTTTTGTTTTTCTTTTTGCTCGCGTCCATGTAATCTTCTGTGCTATGCTGGTATCAGGATGTTCGTAGGAATGTATATATATGTTTTTATCACACCGTATTTGGTATTTAATACACCTTATTACACCGTATTTGGCGATGATGATGGCACTACATAATGTTAGCTTATGGTCTTTATTGTTATACGCATCTTTGTCATTGTCCCACCTGCCTTGTATAGGTTTCACTGGCCTCGTCAAGCTGTCCATAAACAGCTTTTAGCCAGGGAACCTCTCCAGAACCTGTTTCTTTCTGGGAAAATAAAATGATTTGATTTGGAAAAAAAAAACCTTGACAACTGACAGAGTGGTCTTGCGTGAGTTCTATCAATACGGGTCTTCACCATTGCACTTCAAAGCCCCCCCCCCCCCCAACAAACCTCGGAAAATACGAAAAACAAGAGAGGCATTCTCTTCTGGCGTTTTCAGTGTTTTAAGCCCATTTCGCGACGCGAGCAGATGGTTCACGTAATATCATGAGGAAATAAGCTTTGGATTGGTTCATATACCAGGGATATAAGTGGTGAATTTCGTCGTACACTGCTTAACTAGGCAGTCGCACACGTGTTCTTTCTACACTCCAACGGACATCTTGCGTGATGCACTGATTTTAATTCGTTTGTGTGTTGTTGACTGTGTAGGGTGGAGGTAAAATGTGCCATGTGCCGTTGAAAAGCGCGAATTCTTGATAGTGTCAACACTTAGTGCTGACATTTTCCACAGGTTGTGTAAAGAAATGAGTGGCAAGGAGGATACAATGCCCGATAAACGACATAGTGAAGACGAGAAAGGAACTAACTCAGAGAGGTTTGGGAGCTCTTTATTGAGTGTTCCGGCAGACGAGTGCTTAATGGACAGCTTCACCAGAGTGTTCGCTGCTCATGACGACCCGTTGGCTTGTTTACGAGTTGTCCTTGCTGGGCAATACTAGAATAAAGTTTAAGCGCATATCCACGAGTGGGGAGGTGGGAGGGCTTCTTCGTGACTTTCAAAGAAAATACTGCTTACCATTCAATCAATCAGTCAGTATTGTTTTTTCACAAAATATGGTGAAAAAGAGTAGATGGTAAACAAAGCTGTGTCAACTGTAGCATGAATAGACATGTCCTCTGGCAGAGCTGTGACGGGGTGTAAACAAAATCGAAAAATACAAAACAAGGTAAAATACAAATGAACGACAAAAAATCAATCCAGACTGGTATAAAATACATGAAGGTAAGGCGTCGCATTGCATATAGCATAGCAGGCTGCGTGAAAAACTAGTACAAAAAGCAACATAATTTAAACTATGTAGGTGCAGCTACGTGAACCGTCTATAATTAACTTAGTTGCATTTAATATCTGGATTTTTATGATATTTTGCTGCTTATGTTTGGCTACTTTTGTACCGCAAATACAGCGAATAACGTGATTTTTCGGAGGGGGGTTAAATCTATAGTTGCCAATGTTTTTAAAGATATTCAAGATTTGCAAATGCTAAACATGTTTCAATGTTTTCTGTGATTTGCACTAATGCTAAATTTCAGCAACCTTAATTTGTATGACTTTCGTCATAACAATTTTATGCTTAATAAGAAGCTGTTCTGTATGTTTAGGGTACAGTATGTCCGCTATTGCCCCATTCGCACTGAGCCGCCATAGTGTACCGTTGTTACAGATACTCGGCTGCGGACTCGAAGGTCGTGTGTTCGATGCGAGTGGCGGCGGCCGCATTTTCGATGGAGACGAAATGTTTGGGGACCGACCATGTAGTGTGCGAATCTGGGCACGTTGATGAATGTCAGGTTGTGAAAATTTACGATGGCCTCCACATTGACAGGCCTCATAATCAAATGGCACATAAAATCCCAGATATTAATATAATACTAGTCTTTGTTGTATATTCAGTCGACTAATTATATATATACATATATATATATATATATATATATATATATATATATATATATATATATATATATATATATATATATATATATATATATATATATATATATATATATATATATATATATATATATATATATATAAGAGATGATGGAAGAGAAGATGATATTTTGGAGGATGATTTCTTGTTTAGCAGTGACATACAGCATTTCATTTACAAGCGATTCATTGTTGATATCTTAATTCAGACCAATAGGAATAAAAGCCTTTTGAAATTTATGGATGCGTTTAACATGTTTCATCGTTCAATCAAGCTGTCTTATAATTACTCATCACTCAGGTAAACATTCCAGACGTCACTGTGTCGATATGCCAAGGAAAACTGCTTACTAAACTATACCGCAAAACTACCGATAAAAACCCGTTTCTACATTACAAGAGCAGTCATGATTGATTGATTGATATGTGGGGTTTAACGTCCCAAAACCACCATTTGATTATGAGAGACGCCGTAGTGGAGGGCTCCGGAAATTTTGACCACCTGGGTTCTTTAACGTGCACCCAAATCTGAGTACACGGGCCTACAACATTTCCGCCTCCATCGGAAATGCAGCCGCCGCAGCCGGGAATCGAACCCGCGACCTGCGGGTCAGCAGCCGAGTACCTTAGCCACTAGACCACCGCGGCGGGGCCAAGAGCAGTCATGTACGACATTGCAAGACCGCGATTCCTTAGTCAGGCCCACCGCTTTAAACGACCATGCTCCAACACCAAAGATTTCATCGCTAATTGCGAACAGCTTAAAACATCTCTCACAAGGCAACAACATTCATCGGCTTTAACTGAGGACGCTATAGTAAGAGCAGATAAATCAGATAGATCGGGAATTCCGAGCGGAAAGCGTATGGTCGAAAAACATAATAGCACCAATCTTGTACTAACACACTCAGCCTCGGCACCAAAGGTACATTCTATATTGAAACGTCATTATAATAACCTTGCGCAAAAGGAACATCTAAAGAGTATTTTTCCTGAACCACCTCACGTGGTATACCAACTATCAAAGAATCTCCGGGATTTATTAACTTCATCAAAAGTAAATGATCACAATATAACTGGCTGTGCCCCTTACAACAAAGCACATTGAAATGTGCACACGTATGCAAACGACACAGAAAGACATTAGCACGTTTTCAGACTTCATCCTTAACATTCGAGGTTTGCCCCGCCGCGGTGGTGTAGTGGTTAAGTCACTCGGCTGCTGATCCGCAGGTCGCGGTATCGAATCCTGGCTGCGGTGGCTGCATTTCCGATGGAGGTGGAAATGTTGTAGGCCAGTGTGCTAAGATTTGGGTGCACGTTAAAAAACCTCAAGTGGCCTAAATTTCCAGAGCCTTCCACTACGGCGTCTCTCATATATATAGGGTGGTTTTGAGACGTTAAACCTCACATACCAACATTCGAGGTTCGTATATGTGATCGTTCCAGCGTTATATATATGCTTGAATGTACCGTCTGAAAAGAATAGTACATTGGACACACGGAAATTTTATTTCGAGGGCGCTTCAATAACCATAAATCACATGCCAATAAGCTTTCTAGCCTACCATTATAAAAACGCATTTGATTAACAGGACATTCTTATGAAGATAATTGGACCACTATACTTGAGTGAGGCTTTCGTTCGCATCACAATCTGGAGACCTGCGAGTCTTACCTCATCTTCAAGTTTAACACCGTCTTATTTGGTGTTAACGAAAGCACAGGCAAACTTACGAGCGTTCCTACAAAGCACAATCAGTCAAAATCTGGTCTTCCTCAGGATAGGCAGCTTCGGTTGTAATATTGTGCTTGTTTCCTATAAGTTTATTTTGATAATCGCCCATCACCTGCCATATCCATTGTACCATATTACGTGCTGACGTACTGTATTGCATCATGATCAGTGTCTGTGCTGTGTATTTCCGATTTTTCTTCCGACTTCATTTTGAGCGTCTTGCTGTATTAACCTTAACTTCTTTTAAGTGCGGTTTAGGGAAGCTACAAAGAAAGGAACAAATAATCTGAAGAGAAGATTTTGGTGGTGTGTGCCGATTTGCTGTTTGCGATCTCAAACTGTTTGCAGTATAACGCTAGCATGTGACTACGTTACTACAAAAATTAGGTTAGGCGAACATGTTACGTCTAATAATATCACTGCCACCTCTGTTACGTCTAATCTAATATTACTGCCACATCATTACTGTGTAATGCCATATCAACTGTGTGTGCAATCTATCTTACTGTTTGTAATCTGACTTTACTGCCACGAGTAACAGTTGTGCGTGCATGAATCTATGTTGCATGTGAGTGACCGTGTTTTTATTTGTCAATCTTCATATCGATAACCCTCACGAATATATCTCGTTTAGGCGTGCTTACAAGAAAACCCTCTCATTGTACTTGTTACTTTGACAAAGTCTGGTCCACCAGATAAAACGTCAGTGAAAATAAACACTGTCAAACCAACGACAGTGTTTAATCCATATATATATATATATATATATATAATATATATATATATATATATATATATATATATATATATATATATATATATATATGAAATAAGGGAAAGAAGTGTATACCTAAGGGCTCGTTTTTCCGTGTTTTAATACAATATTAATGAGATCTAACAGACAGTAATGCCAAGGAATGTACAGAGGAAGTTATTAAAACCAATTGAATGTGAATAAGAAGAAAGAAAAGTGGATGAAAAAATTACCAAGTGTGAGCAGGAATCGAACCTACGACCTTCGAATAACGTGTTCGATGCTCTAACCACTGATGCTCTAACCACTGAGCGATATATATATCAAAGGAAAGATGTGTATACTTACGGGCCCGTTTTTCCGTGTTTTGACACAATGTTATTGAAGTATAACAGACGATAATGCCAGGGATAGTATAGGGGAGGTTATTAGACCGAATTGTAAGGTTAATGTGAAGAAAGAAAAGTGGGTGAAAAGATAACTTGCCGTATATATATATATATATATATATATATATATATATATATATATATTATATATATATATATATATATATATATATATATAATATTTGCCATTTGGCTCCGCAGCTGTCATTGTATACCGGCGGAGTCTTTTTCATCTCACTTGTGGTATCATTTGTATCATTTCCCGAGCAAGTTACTGTTCCTTGTTGCCCCTCATGCGTATCTGTCAATTTATCAGTGAAGTGCACTACGAACGTGGTCTTTTTAAGCTTCGCAAAATGGGGAATATTAGATGACATATGGCATTGTGATAAATAATCACCTGATTGTTAGAATGCCCTATATGAAGCATCTGTTTTACTTGCAGCCCACTAGCTATCTTTACTTGTTCAAGTACACTTAGTAGTTGATTGATATGTGGGGTTTAACGTCCCAAAACCACTACATGATTATGAGAGACGCCGTAGTGGAGGGCTCCGGAAATTTAGACCACCTGGGGTTCTTTAACGTGCACCCAAATCTGAGTACACGGGCCTACAACATTTCCGCCTCCATCGGAAATGCAGCCGCCGCAGCCGGGATTCGAACCCGCGCCCTGCGGGTCGGCAGCCGAGTACTTTAAACACACTTAGTAGTTAGTCGAGTATTCATGTCATTCAATAAAAGTTGAAGGGTCTCTGCATATTATATTCAAGACAACGAAACGTCAAGGCATATGTCTTTTATATATACTTGATGCGATGAAAAAAAGCCTAGAAATGTAGAAAACAGAAGCATTTTTTTCACAATCAGCCGCAATTTATTCACAACAGTTAAACTATCCTGATTGTTAACAAACTGTGCCTTTTCTTACCGTGAATCTCCATTGGTTATGAACAGTTCATTCTTTCGCTCGCCATTAAAATTATATTAGCATGTCCTGGTCTATGCTAGTTTTTCGCACATGACCCGTCGCGCCACGGCCACGATTTTTTCTTTACATTACGTCCTTATTTAAAATGTAGGAAACGCACTAAAGCCACGTTTGTCTATAATAAAACGTCGCGATAGATTAATAACTCTCCTTCTCTCATTCGTCAGACGGCCCCACATATTCACGAGATTCATACTGAGTCTGCTATATTTCACCCGTATAGGCTGTGCACTCGATAAGATTCAAGTTACTGACTTTAAACTGAGCACATCCCCGTTCTATGCGTGTAATCGTGCAAGGCCCAGTAGCATCGACATGCCATTAGAAACAACTTTCTCCTTCTGTGCAGAGAGATAACGGATTTCGGGGGGCGTTATCCGTATCTATTCCTTCAAGGTTCTTTACACAGCTTATAAAAAAGATTGGGTCTAAGCAATCACTGATTGTGCCTTCAATTGTTTAAGGTTTAATACACAAAGGGCTGTTTGTCGGCAGACATAGAAGAATGTATTTGCATTTAAACGAAATGGCTGCAGGTAGTATGCTCGCATGGAAGTATAAACAATAACGATTGAGAGCTCAAAGCACTAGAATTTTTTACTTTTTTTAACACGCCGAAGGCTTAAAATGTTCTGTTATTTTATGATGGTAAGGGCCACATCACGTTTATTCAATACATGTGTAATTTATATGCCAAGCATTTCATTGCATACTGCAAGCCCTTCTGGCGTCTATCTGCGTATCTATCTATCTAGCCGCCTACGTCTGGGTGCTCTCATCACCCACTTAACGAGGGTACACCAAAATTAGTACGGGAAGCTTAAATAGTTTGATGAATACGGTGCACTAGTGCTGACATGAATAATGCCACAATCTCGTCGCTTTCATCGATAAACACTTTGCAAATATTAGTGCCGCATACCCGGCAGCGGGTACGTTCCCCTGGTAGGCGTGTATGTGCCACATGTGACAGACATATCATATCTGCCCGGGAACGGCGAGAATGCACGTGAGTAATTTCAACACTTGAGCGTTAAGAAAAAAGCTGACATCGGTTGCGTTGACCAGACAAATGCAAAGAATAAATATCAGTGTACCAGCAGGAATCAAACTCTATAGTTTTCTGCATGTCAATCAAGTATTGTACTACAGAGCCAAGTCAGGTCTAGGGAATACTTTTCATATACACCCTAAAGGTCATGGTTGCAGTACTGGCTATGAAATTTATGAAAATCACATATGTACTCCTATGATACAGCTGTCATATAAGGTTAACATCAATTGCATTCATCAGCTGAGCTTGATTTCTGTAGCGGCGTTGAGGGCAATCATCCTCGCGTGCACGCCGCAGGGCAAACACCAACGCTTCATAACAGCTTACTGCTTCTGGTGTTGTTAATATCCATGTCGCTGTTCGCATTGTTACGCAAATGCAAACAACTGCTAATATAAAGCATATGCAGCTGTAACGTTTGTCTGTGCACGGATGTGTAATTACATTGAACACCATTTGATGACGTCTCGCTCTATAAACAAATTAAAACACATTCACCTTGCATCCACATGATTCGCATAACATCGATTCCGAGAGTGCTTGGGATCTGCCATTTTTTTTTGCTTGGTATAAGGCTCGCCTACGCCAGTAAAATATAACACAACTACATTTGCCTTATCGGACTGAATCAACACCTTCAATAAAGGCCATGGTGCAAGTAATGGAATTCAGTTTGTTGGCACGTATTCCCAAACACTGATGGTCTGAAAAACGCTTCTTCTTACAAGCAAGCAGGTTGACGCGACTGGCGTGATTTACCGACGCTGAGGGAGTTTCATCGACTCCCCGTTATAGTATTCGTCGCAGCGAAAATTAATAATCGACATCAGATGATTTTCGGTGCAGTTTTCTTCAGCTACAATGTAGCGACTGTAGATTTCTTTCTAGATAATAAAAGGTACCTTTTTTCTCAGCACTGAAGCTATCACAGCACCTAATGGCCCTTCTTCTTTCTATGCAACAACTCCACCGATGAGGTCAAGATTTTTGCAGCACATCATCCAAGAAGGACGCCACAAAGAATTGCCGAATACGCACTGGATTATTCCTTCCGGTTGACCTCCCTTCCTTCTGTCTTTTTCGACACGAGTAGAACTATTCTACTTCCACATGCAAGGTATATAAAAACCAAAACAGCAAGCCACATCACAATTTGCAACGGTTCAGCCTTTTAGCTTGATACAGTTATATCTCTCAGCGAAACAAGAAACGCCGGCTTCTTCCAAGTTGTTGTTACCGCTCTATGCGTTGTTCTGCTATGTCGATGTTCATAAGTAAAGAGGCTCGAGAGAGCAGGCCATGTTGCCAAGCTAAGCTTCTGCAGTTCAGCAAGCGTAACGACCGTAATCTCATCCACGGCGGAGTTCTCGAGATCACTTCCATCGATTCGTAAATAAAGGGCTTAACCCAGGAGATGGACCAGGCTTACATGGTCAGCATTTATGGGCTCGACAACCACTCGCTATCAGTTCCCAGGCTTATTCGATTGGCGTGGAATCTGGAGAAAAGTGCAGTAACCTTTTGCTGCCCGTTTGTAGGTAAATATATACAGCTGCACACGAATGCGTCGACGAGAGCCACAGCACCATTTGTTACGTGCGTCTGTATTTCTTTTTGCCTTTTTCTGCGCCCTCTGCTGCATCTGGTGAATCCAGTGGCATAGCGGGATAGCACGCCTAATATAGCCAGCAATCCTGGGCATGCCAAGCTAGTTGGCATATATGGCGTTACGCGCACTCATTGCCCTTTCAACCGAAAAGTCAGTGCCACGTTTCTATTGCAGGAAAATTATGATGTATTCTTTCAAATATAGCTCTTTTTTATTGTTTAACTTCCAAAAGTAATGAAGGCGTCGTAGAGGCGTCGTAGTGAACGGCTCCACATAGTTTTCAGCATCTGGTGTTCTCCAACGTGCACTGACATTGCACAGTACACGGGCCAGTAGTATTGTGCCTCCATCAGAATACGACTGTTGAGACCGGGGTAGAGACCGCATCTATCAGTAAGGCAACGAGCACAGTAAACATTATGGAACCATAGCAGATATCTTCCAAATATAGAGTTTTATTAGTGTTAGCATGTGTGGGCGTACGTGCATACGTATGCGTACGTACGTACACATACGTGTGTGTGTGTGTGTGTGTGTGTGTGTGTGTGTGTGTGTGTGTGTGCGCGCGCGCGTGTGTGTGTGTGTGTGTGTGTGTGTGTGTGTGTGATGCGGAATGATGTACGTGCTGAATAGTTGGCGTAATACTTCGCCCCGAGCCATTCAATGCATGTTATTACATGACCTATGCGGAGCTTTAGAAAGCTGAGATTAAACCATAAGTACGTACATATATATACATTAAGAATATTCGGCAACGAAATTCTATTATAAATCAACATATTGACTCTGGGTTGCCATCGTGCCGTGAAGCTCAATGAAAATTATATGTCATAGGCGAGTAGTGGCGAATATATGCATGAACGTCTTTATATATACTACCGTCAGCGCACATCTGTTGTTTGACATTCCACTTCAGCGATGTCTTTCCGAAGCATCAGCAATGACGGGTATAGCTATCTTACGGACAGCAGCTGCTGATAGAGCGCTCGCCCATATGATCTTTCTCTTTATTCTTATTTTCTATTTTTTGTCAGTATATAGCATTTTCAAACGCTGCCGGCATTCCTCTATTTCCTACACTTTTGTTTTTTTACTGTTTGACGTCTGCTCATGAAATCTGTCTTCAAGTGCACTATTTTTCATCATGGTTTGCCTGTGAAAGAAAAATGACACCTCAATAAATTTTTCACACAAATTCTCGCGACTGCACTGTGGGAATCCGGCTGCCGTCCTGAATCGGCAGCGCATATAAATACACGGTGCAATTTCCAGTGCCGAAGTCCTTAGTGTAGCATTCTTTTGAAGTTGTCGGGAAGACAGAGACAGAAAAAAAGCAAAGGAAATACCAAAAGGCAGACGCGGAAAATCGTTTACAGGCGCAGCTATAGAGACTTGGTATTTCTACCGGTCACGTAGACGTCTTTCATTCACGTGTCTTTTCAAAAAGCCAATTTTGTTCCACTGTCTCATGTCTTTTGCTACTTTTGACTGCTTAACTTATTTTTAATTCATCTCTATATTTTTCTTTTTTTTGTTCATCTATTGATAATATCATGCCTGACACATTGCTGGAATGTCACAGCTATTTTCAGTTCATGGCCTCACTCTCATGTGCTCCTTGATTTTTATTGTATTTTTTGCAGTTTATTGCTGGTTGGTTCAGAATATCCGTAAAAACACCGCAAGTCTCACGACCAAGCAACTTTATCCAATTTTTTTTCTTAACATGTGTCAAAAACAATTTTCTTGAGCTCAAAACGCAATTCATCTTCTCTGCACGTTCGCAAAGCCTCTCATTGTGCTCAGAAATGTCCACAAACATTTTTATTTCTTTTTTGAAACGCCCACACGAACCCTCAACATTCAAACGACAGGCACACTAGAAGCTAGCATCAGACGTTAAAACTTCTGAGTGTTTTTTGGGTGAATGTGCGTTGCTGCTGTATACATATATACGTCTTTTATCAAAGAATAGAGGCCTGCTGGCACGCACAGATGCCTTGTCAGTTTCCATTTTTCATCTAGTGCTTCCAAAGTTCGACCATTATGGTATGTTCTGCTCTTTTTTATTGACCTGCAGTGAATCACCACTGCTGCACCCTAAAATGTGTGAAGTTCATTGTTGTTGTTTTTGTTGTTGTTGTTGATGATGATTATAACGATGATTATGATGATGATGATAACGATGATCGCCTTCGTTGTACTTCAACTTTTCAACGTACTCAAGCTTTTTTTTAATTGTAAATCAAAAAAGTGTGAAGGTAAACTACGTTAGAGCCAGCTATCCCAATATTATGTTTGTATTGTACAAGATGCACAAAATATAAGAAAAATCAAAATCACGAGTGAATACAGAACAAAATATGGCTTGCACTTTAGGCCCACTTGACCACCAAGTGCCGTCAGCATCAAAAATGCTTGAGATCACGAGAGACGAGAAAAACCACAATATTCCGGCCTCTTAGGCCGGCAGCCTTGAATTTAAATTTCTGGCCTGATAAAAAAAACAATAACAACATGCACTATGCAGCACGACAGAGTACATTTCAATATCGCTGGGAAACTTAGTTTTTTTTTTTAAACTTGTTGTCTCCAACTTTTACATATCGGTATATTCACCTTGATAACATGAGTGTGTGTGAATTATTTATTTTTTACATCAATTATTCGATTGATTATTTTGTCATTTGTTATGTAGCAGTGGTGGCTAACTAGTTAGAACGCCCGCGTCTAATATGAGAGGTATCGCATTCCATTACGCGTGCCGACAGAAAGCACACTAGTTTTTCGAAATAAGTAGAGGTGTACACCAAGCTGGCGCTCGGTTGTACATGGGTTCTCATCTCGAAAGGTATCTAGCCCCGTAAGGTTCTGCAAAGACCGCTTTGCGTACCTCAACCCACCACAGCCTTGGTAGAATGGTTGAGGATCCGATCCGCGGCTGCTCCGTATACGTCCCACACTGCGGCACCAACCACTGGCCTACCATAAGGCTTATTGAAAGACAACGACTACATATTTCAGTGCTTTCAAGTTTTCTCCTGGGCACAGCCGAGGCTGTAAAAACTTGCCATTTAATCAGAGTTACAGCGAAGCTAGAATTCTGGAATTTCGTTTTCAGGATGCCTAGGTGCTCCCGAATTGCCCCGCTGCGGTGGTCTAGTGGCTAAGGTACTCGGCTGCTGAGCCGCAGGTCACGGAATCAAATCCCGGTTGCCGCGGCTGCAGTTTCAATGGAGGCGAAAATGCTGTAGGCCTATGTGCTCAGATTTGGTGCACGATAAAGAACCCCAGGTGGTATAGTGGCATAACAACAGACGGCATAACGAGAGTAGATATAGTTGACATCAACTACTGTGCTATAGAAGTTACGTTCAAATAGGGAGTCAAAAAATGAACTCCGGGACAGGTAGAACGTATGTTGTGAACCGTATGTGCCGTTCTGCTCCGCCATACGAAGACCATGTTCCGCCTATACTTATGCGGCATCGCTTATAATAAAATGGCTGTAGTGGCGCTCGGGATAAGCCATGCGTCGTTGGAAATCTGGTACGCCATTGCAATGGTAATCAGTGCTACAGTGCTAGTAGATGGAATGGAAAGCGTATACAAGAAATAGCCCTTGAAAATGACAAAATTAAAAGCATGCATATATATATATATATATATATATATATATATATATATATATATATATATATATATATATATATATATATATATATATATATATATATATATATATATATATATATATATGTATGTATGTAGGTATGTGTGTGTGTGTGTGTGTGTATGTGCCAGATAAAATGTTTAGTAATAACAGCCAAGTTTTTAAGTCCCAAAAACATGATACAATTACGAGAAACGCCATAGTGGCCGGCTCCAGAAATTTCGACCACCTGAGGTTCTTCACTGTGGGAATAAATCTAAGCACACGTGCCTCTTTAGTTTTTCAATTCCATCGAAACGCGGCCACCACGGCTTGGATTCAATCCCGAGATGTCGGGTCAGCAGTCAAGCACCACCATTGATTGACCGCCTTTACGGGAAGAAAGTCAAGAACGAGGCAGCGGCTGATAGAACAAATTATGATGAGCGTAATGTTGGCAGACAGTAAGAAAGTAGAGTGGGTCGGAAGGTAACGATTCGTGCCTTTAGCCGTCCTACTTCTATTTTGTCGTCCCACACTTTGACACCACTAGAATGGGCGCAGTAAAGCACAGTGCACGCCTCGTTTATGAAATTGGCTTCAAGAACAGCATCGTTGAGGTAGAGGCGCAGAAGAAGCGATGCACAAGCGAATCCGCCGTCATCATCATATCCGTATTAACATTTCCATTCACAGATCATCAATGGCTTGTCATTTTCTCCACACAATTGCTTATCTTACGAAGACACATTTCGCCACTCGGTGAAACGTTGAGATAAAATGAGAGCCGGTCAACCGCTTCTCAGAACATTAACGCCCACACTGAGTTTAACATATGCAAGCTTCTTTATTGCCTTCATAGCCACTCACAATGGTGATCCAGTGGCTAAAGCAGTCGGCTGCGGACCCGCAGATCACGCGATCGAGTCACTGCCGAGGCGGCCGCATTTTTGATGGAGGCGAAACTGCTTGAGATCCGTGTGCTTAGATTTTGGAGCACGTTAATGAACCCCAGGTGTTCGAAATTTCCGAGCCCTCCACTGCGGCGTCTCTCATAATCATACGGTGGTTTCGATGCGTTAAATTCCACATATCAATCAATCAATGGAAGCGCGAAGCATCGTGATGCGGCCAGCGCTGCAACCACGCGCTGTCAGCCGCTTGCGCGTGTGCAGATGATTCAGAAGTGAACCGCGTTTTGAACCACGTCGTCTGCTACGGCAGCTCTTGCTTGTCGTATTGGTGGCCCACGCACGGATATCATTGTTAGAGCAGGAGCTGTATGCCACTAACCTGCACTAAACGTTGTGTGACGCCCACCTCTCAGCTTTTCCTTGTGATAATGGGGTGCTAGAAGCAGAATTTCACAGCATACCTTGTTTGCTCTCTAGAAACTCCATAGTGCTGCGTGCGTTCATGAATATTTCTTAACTGGTTGTGCACCGCAGTACACTTAGACGAGAAAAACATGAAAGTTAGCACACATTGTGTGTTGTCTTGATTTGACTCTGAATAAGAAAAATAACTGAATGGAAAGAGTCCTACTGCTGCGCTGGCTTAACACGATAAAGCAAATGGGAACCGATTCGGGAATGTTAAGATAAGTCGAAGCCTGAGCGTGTCTCATCACGACGATATTTCATTCCCCCAAGACTCATGGTCAAGTACAAAATGTAGTTTTTACAGCAAAGTTCTATAATCTAAAGTCACTCTTCTTCTTGTATACGTAATATAGTAAACCAGGCAAACAACACAGTACTGCTCTTTTCAGAGAAGAAAAAAAAAGAGAAAACGTACGGCAGACGAGCACCTGTTTAGTTCAGCTAAGTCTGGTTCTTGTGATGCCACGGCTCCATCGTCAATGAATGAAGTAAGCTGTGGCGGAAAACAACGCTTAGACCATGCATTCACTGCCGTTTAGAATAAGCGCCACCATCGCTACCACTGGGTACATGAACTTGGAAGCGTGAGTTCTTCCTGTTGGGATCGAATGTCGTCGAGAATAAGCACATTGAGGTGGTTGTTATACCCTAAATAATTCCTCATTTCATTACCGTTTGTTTTGTAATAAACCTGCACAGCTGCTAAGCAGTCACAACTGAGTGATTTGCTTTATTTAAAGTCAAATATAGACAACGCAAGGCGTATGCTCATTAGCCTGTCTTTCTTGTCGAAGCTTACGGTGGACCCAAACAATGAAGAAACTTTCGTGAAGGCACACAGTGCCATGATGTTTTGATAGAGCAAACAAGGCATGCTGTCCGATGCTTTTTCTAGTACCCCACTATCTCAAATAATGACTGATAGGTTGGCATTGGACAAAGTTTAGTTGGACAAGTTTGATTGATTGATATGTGGGGTTTAACGTCCCAAAACCACTATATGATTATGAGAGACGCCGTAGTGGAGGGCTCCGGAAATTTAGACCACCTGGGGTTCTTTAACGTGCACCCAAATCTGAGCACACGGGCCTACATTAGTTGGACAAGTTGGTGCGGGAGTATCTGAATACACTGTACAGCTTGACGGAACACGAAGAAAGAAAGCATGCGCGAATTTGTCGTTCCTTGTTTCTTCGTATCCCATCTCGCGCGCAGATTTTTACTAAAGTGATTAGTGCAGCGTATTGGCCCAGTGTTTACATTAACAATAGTTTCCGTGCGCTGGCCGAAGACGCGGCGCGCGCTCTGCCGTAGCAGACTACGCGGTTCAAGTTTAAACTCTTGAAGCGACTGCGCACGCGTTAGCTGCCGCCAGCGCGCAATTGCAGCGCTAGTCGCATTGCGATTCCCGGCGCTCCGAGATTTTCCCCAAGTAGGAAAGGAGAAATATAGTAGCACGTGTGATTGCAATGTGGCCATGGTGCGGCTAGCAAGGATAGCGTGACAGTCGTGCGCCGGCAGCAGCTCGCGCGTGAGCAGACGCTCGGGGGCCTTAAGGCTCATTCTCACCGAAGGCGGTGTGGCAAAGCGGGCAAGCGAGCTTTTCAAAGCAGAGAGGCAGCCAGTGCGTGCACTTGTTAAGACGAGTTCAGACCGCCACGGTAGATTAGGTTTTGGTCACGTGTTGCTATATCACGTGTCAGCGCTTCTCCCAAACGTACACCCGCACCACCAACGCGCCTCCGCTGCGTGGCGTTCTAATTGTTATAGAGGTACTTTTACAGTGAAAACACAGACACACCCCAAAGAAAGAGACGACATGCACAAGCGCTGACTAACAACTGCTTTTATTTCGAGAAAAGCCAATGCATATATATCTCGAAGGCAGCCCCCCCTTACACACACACACACACACACACACACACACACACACACACACACACGCACGCACGCACGCACGCACGCACGCACGCACGCACACACACACACACACGCGCGCGCACACACACACACACACACACACACACACACACAAGTGTTCTGAGTTGTAAAATGAAGCAATGTAGTAGATACGCGAAGAAATGAAATCAAACTCGGATGGGTGCAGGGACAGAAACGTGTCACTTATGCAAAAAATGGGCACTTTTTCTGATATAATAGGCTTCCAAAGCCAGCAGCGCATGCTCATTGGTGCTCCTGCATGCCATGGATCAACGTCCCTTCAACTGGTGCCGCACGATTGCCGCAAGCGTTAATATGTGCCACAAGATGAGCTCCTTTATCAGCATTCCTGCTAATTTTTTGTGAGTGTTCCCTGAGCCACTCGTTGATGCATCCTGCCTGCAACTTTCTTGAGCCTATGGGAGAACCGATGCATATACGGGACCACCACAAACCTCCCTTGTCCTGTATAGGGTCCACCCGCTTGGTGGGTCTCTTTTTCTGGATGAGCGTTTGGCTGCGGCGAGCCTCGGCAGGATGCAAGAAATTGCTCCGAGAGTGATCGCCCTTGCCGCCTGATTTTCCTCCCGATGTTGCAACATGGAGAGGAGGTTTTTCTGGCTTTCCGCATTGCCGCCTAGCCGCTTTGGCCGCCCCGCCTTCGCTATGAACAAGCCTTTAGTGCTTAACGGTTGAACGACGTCGTCAACTATTGCGGTGTATGCTGGCCGCATTTTTGGGTAGCGGGCAGATTTCAACGCTACTGCGGGAACTTGGCTGATATCGCTCATCGCGTAACTGTACGCGTCACTGCCGCCCAAAATGGGCTTCATCATCACTGCTGCTGAGGACATGAGGAATTATTAGGTGAAGTTGCAGGCTTCACTCATGCATTTCGGCAGCAGCGAGTGAGAACTGCCTCATTTAATGAATGGCATAGAGAACTACGTTCAGGTCGTTATGTAGACCTACATCATTGCTGAATTCCTTTTCGTTGGTTTTATAGTGTTAAACCCGCATAGTTGCATGGAAGTCATTTGTTTCCTTTAGCGTGAAATGAGTACCACGCATGCTACGTGCTCATCATGGTGTTCCTCGTCGCAGCGTACTGCGGTGCACACAAAAAGAAGAAATGTGCGTGAGCACACTCAGTACCACGGCGTTTCGAGAAAGCAAACAACATATGCTGTCAAATACTGTTTTTAGAACCCAAATATCGCCATTGAAGGCTGATAGGTTGGCATCGCTCAACATTTATACCGGAATATTGACCTATACTCTGTTTAAGAAGTTTCCTTCAGCACTGCAGAGGATAAAGGCCCCTCAGCCGATAGGAAGGACGCTTAGCTCCTCCACATGTATTCATTCACGCCATGTCGTTTGTTTGGTGTATTCATGGCGTCTGCTCAACAAATTGTAGTTGTTATGGTCAGTTTCCTAACTTCAAATGCAGTAAAGCTAATAAACAAGCTACTACAACGGGAATCTAATGATTGATTGATATGTGGGGTTTAACGTCCGAAAACCACCATATGAATATGAGAGACGCCGTAGTGGAGGGCTCCGAAAATTTCGACCACTTGGGGTTGTTTAATGTGCACTCAAATCTGAGCACACGGGCCTACAACATTTCCACTTCCATCGGAAATGCAGCCGCCGAAGCCGGGATTTGATCTCGCGACCTGCGGGTCAGCAGCCGAGTACCTTAGCCACTAGACTACCGCGGTGGGGCTACAGCGGGAACTTAAAGAAGCGTGAATTTGTTGCTCTGCTGAAGATCGCTAGAATGTCATGCCGGTGGATAACTTTATCTTTGTGGCTGTTTTTCTCTGACGCTGTTCGTGGCTGTCGTATGTCTTGTTCTCGCTCGACGCGTTTTTTCGCGTCTCCCACTGCAACGCTCCTTTTTTTTATTTTTATTTTTTTGTTTCCACCGAAGGAGGACCCGGCGCGCACGGAATGTTTTGCCACGTTGCATGTCCGGTATTTTGAGATGCAGCATTCTTGGTCTGACGATGAAGTCCGCACACTGCTTCGGCGCGTTAGGCTTAGCAGGTGCGGCTTAGCAAGCAGCACATCTTACTAATATCAAGAAAACGTACCTGATGCTTTAGTTTCAGAGTAAGATGAAACATAGTGATGGCTGATTTCACCATTTGTTTACTGCTGTGAAGGAAGTGGGCGTGTAGCAAGATCAAGTACGGATCGAAGCGGGGCAATCACTTCTGTGTGGGTGCTGCCATATTGATATGTGAACACAGTTATCGGCGGTAACCGACATAAATAATTAAATGCTTAAGAAATAAATGCGAAAAATTGTAAACATATTATGTATCGACGTGGTGTAAAATACCAAAAAAACGTCCATTGTACCAAACCCCGCCAATTTTAAGGCACTTGTATGGGGGACTACGTTTCGCTGCGCAAGCATATGGCTTTCTTACACCCTGTAGCTTTGGTAGTGCTGAACTAAAGTGGTGAAACAGAGTATAGTTCTCGCAGCAACTAAGAAATAAGCAGGCTGCCCGACAATCCGGTCAGCGTGCACCATGGTCGCAGACGATGCCGTTGAACATCATGCTCATCAGGCGCATGCGTCAGCTACTGGCTGCGCGCGCCTGCACCGCTTGCCATAGCGCGATGCCATGCGCTCCGAGATTTCTGTACATCATCCTAACATGCAGCCTGCACTTGCTTTCGATAAAACTGACCGATGTGCTATGGCATGAGTTCTGACGTAACGTCGGGCCTAGGGCTACCCCATAGGTGGTGGTGTACTTGACGTACCTGGTAAGCGCTAAATCGGCGCAGCAATCAGTCAAATTACACAACGACATCGAGCCTATTACGCTTGACTAAGAAATCAAAGAAGAAAGAGGAGAATAAGATAAAGGAAGGAACGGGAGGGAAAGGAAAGGATGTTAAGCAGTCTAGAACGACCGGTACGCTATTCTACACGGGGAAAAAATGCAGCATATGAAAGTGGCTGGTGGTTCCCCATGAAATCGATTTCCGAAATGCGTGAGCTTTGTAAATATTTTGTACGGCTATCCTCCAGTCAAGCGCAAAAATTGAGAGCTCCAGCAATTCAGGAAGTTCCCAACAAAGCTGTAAGCACACGAAAATCTTTACAAGAGGTGAGGGTGCCGGACTGACACCACGTGGTGGAGTTGTGGGCACGAAAGAGTTGTGAACTATGGAGACGGGAGAGACGTGAAAAGGACAGCGGCACGAGGCGAATAAAGAAAACCCCATGGGGTGGGGTGTGCGAAGTGCTGGAAACATGGTGCGAGTGCGGATGTGATTCGCCGTAAGGCTGTCGGGCAAACAGCCGCATGTGACAATTATTCCCCCTACAATTTAAGTACAACAACATGTGAAATCGATTGGCATGCCACGCGGGCACCAAGCTTGCTGAATGAAGCCCTACAGATGCTCTATCCGCCTGGCGGCTACAGCCAATGGTAGCGCGGGAGACGTGGGGCGTGACGCCACTGGTGCATGGAGCCCACTTTGCTGGTTCATTTCTTGCCGCTACGATGGCCCCAATCGTCCTGGCATTTCCCGAGATCACTGTTGACGACGGCACAAAAAAACCAAATATTAAAGAATAGTAGGTGTTCATCACATGGGCACACATGCATGCTCTTCCAAAAAAAATTGTCAGATCTCGCGTTCAGTGGTAATCGATGCATTGCGAAACACAAATAGGAACGTCGATATGTCACTTTAAGATCAGGCAATGTTACGAATTGAACGTAAATTATGCCGTACAATACACGCATGGCATGATTATCACGTTTGAACGTGCCATTTACTTACGTATTCTGTTCGCGTCACGTAATACCAAGATTAGTATATGTGAAGCTGGCGACACAGTCGCGAGCGCGTCATGAGTGTGGCACGTAGTCATGTTCTTACATGGAACGCACGTCGTTATTATCATGTTTGCAGCATTCATATACCGTCGTCACCCATTCACGTCACGTAGTACCAAATTTAATTGGTACATGTGAAGCTAGCGGAACAGCCACAAGCACATCATTAGCGTGGTTTGTTGCCATGTTCTTAGAGGACACGCATGCCATGGTTATCACGTTCGCACCAGTCAAATACCTTCGTCATCCACTCACTTCACGAAACACCAGATTTGCTACATGAGAAGCTAGTGAAACAGCCGCGAGTGCAACATGCGCGTGGCATGTAGTCTGGTTCTTACCTGACACGCATGTCATGATTATCATGTTTTCACCAGTCACATACCTTCATCATTCATTCACGTCACGTAATACCAAATTTGGCGTACGTGAAGCTAGCGAAACGACCATGAGTGCGTCATGAGCATATATGTAGTCATGTTTTAGGGGCGAAGCTCCTTAGGGCGTGGGCTGTGCGTCCCCTGTAGCCTGTATGTAGCCACCTCTGGTTTAGTTCTTGCAGTGTTCACTAGATGGCGGTACCGTCCCCTGTATGTAGCCACCTCTAGTTTAGTTCTTGCAGTGTTCACTAGATGGCGGTACCGTCTCCTGTATGTAGCCACCTCTCGTTTAGTTCTTGTAGTGTTTACTAGATAGTGGTACTTGTAGCTGATGATGAAAAGATGCAAGATGTTATAAACTAGAAAGCGGTACTTGTAGTTGATGAAAGACGCGAGATCTTATAGAATAGGAATGATGTCACATATGGCGCGTGTCATTGGTTGAAGGCAATCGTTCGATTTAGTGCGGCGACGTACGCTAGGGGGAGCGATGTAATAAAATCGAGTGGGCAAAATGTACAGAGGATTCATGGTTTACCAGGTTTACCTCCGGAGCTTCGCCCACTCATCATCATTCACTTCGTGGATATGGCGGAATTTTTTTACATGTCATGCATGTCTTTATTATCATTTTTGCACCAATCATGTACCTTCATCATTCATTCACGTCACGTAATACAAACTTGGTATATGTGAAGCAAGCGAAACGGCCGGGAGCGCATCATGAGCGTGGAATGTAGTCATGTTCTTACACGACACACATATGATTTCAACGAGAGGGCCTGTCACTTATGTTCTCCATGCAGTCATTTCATACCACACCAGTTTTGCGATATATCATGTGAATGAAACCACCACAGAAGGAGCAAGACCATGACATGTAAATCTTGACATTCAATACATACATTTCGTGATTTTCACGTTATAGCTAGTCAGTTATGCTCGTCATATAGTCATGTTATGCCATACTAATTATGCTATAGATCCCATTATCAAAACGCCCAGCAGAACTAAAAGTTGTAGATAGATAGATAGATAGATAGATAGATAGATAGATAGATAGATAGATAGATAGATAGATAGATAGATAGATAGATAGATAGATAGATAGATAGATAGATAGATAGATACGGTCAATCTCGCCAAAGTTCGCTAAGCATATAAAACAATGAATACCTTGTTTTTGACATGAAACAACTGTTCATTAAATAAAATAACGTTTTAAGTCTGCAATTACTGTCAAGTGGCATTATAGTATACGAATGACTAGCGTGATATCGAACAGCCATGGCAGGCCTTCTCGCGGGTAATTAGCGGCATCGGCCTACCAGCCATGCTTCCGAACTGGCTATTTTATCTCTTATCTTAGCTCTTCACACCGAAGCTGTCGATAAAAACAAAATGCGCACGTCAACGTGTCCCATAGAAATACCAGTTTTTATCGTGTTGTCGAAAATAGGCGCTCGATGTCGAGCTCGCGCTTTTTCGCGACCGGCGCTAGCGGCAGCGGCCGCCCTGCTTAGCCCACGCTCGGAGTCGGGAGTGAATGTGGGCTGTTGAGATGTTCGTCACTCGCGAAGGTAAATATTTACCCACTATGATCTTTCGGAACGAATATTACTGTGTAAGGTTGCTCGTTTTGTTCTCAATGAAGAGAATAAAAAATACGATATCTTCTAAGCGTACAATATGAGGTGCAGTATGTGGGCGGAACGTATACGCACTGTTTGCTCAATCGCCTCACGTATCTTGAATCATCGTACGCCTCATGTGGTGTCGCACGTCATGTTGGAAGCCGAATCGCTCCAAGTGTTTAGCGCTTGAATGTGTACTGCGGTTGCTACCATAGTCTGGCAAATATGCGTTCCGGTCAGGTGAGCTGTGTGCGGTGCAGCTCAGCTAAATGAATCAGCCTCTTTACGCGTAAGCAACTGAACGAAATGAGAACACTTTTCTAACTGCTAGTATTCGTAACGAACCTAACAGCTGCAGCGTACACTTGCCCCGCCGCGGTGGTCTAGTGGCTAAGGTACTCGGCTGCTGACCCGCAGGGCGCGGGTTCGAATCCCGGCTGCGGCGGCTGCATTTCTGATGGAGGCGGAAATGTTGTAGGCCCGTGTGCTCAGATTTGAGTGCACGTTAAAGAACCCCAGGTGGTCTAAATTTCCGGAGCCCTCCACTACGGCGTCTCTCATAATCATATGGTGGTTCTGGGACGTTAAACCCCACATATCAATCAATCAAACCCCTAGCAAACAAGCAGAGCGACACACAGGGGTTGTGCACACAGTGGTCTTGCAAATTCTCCGACCAGACCATAAATACCCTTGACACTGAATTACAGAAAAATGACCAATATGGAGGCAAGAAACACTTTTCAAAGTAGGGGTCTTATAAAAGCCTTGAGAAGTTCGGTAAGTTTTGTATTTCTCCCCAGGCAAGAATCGAACAGAAAAAAAATACTCCTCTATTTGGCAAGTCATTGAATTATATATGTGAACTAGCAGATGTTCTTAATATATTTTCTTTTCACTCAAGATGCCCTGAAAGCGTCTGAACGAGGTGGTTCGGGAAAGCGGTTTGACTAACTTTCATGCTATAGCCACGAAGGACTCTATAGTTGCAACAGAAAGCTCTGGCACGTTGCCCAGACGTGTATATAGGCCAACCAAAATAGAAAGTTGCCCCTTTGTTTGCTCGGCAGTTGATATCGTGGACCCAGCTCATGGTGAAATTCAAACACGCGCGGACATCAAGGCGAAACCTGTCGCATTACTGCGCAACGCAAAGGGAAGCACCTCGCCGAAACATGTCGCGGCGAAGTACGTCGCTCGTGCGCGCTGTACAGTAAAGCAAACTAGGGAAATTGGGGATATAGCTTAGCCCGCAACGTTTAGTGCGAGTTTTGGGCCCAGTAAAAAATAAGAACGCTGCCGGTTGTTCTCTGAATTTGCTTCGCTTTAATATAACGTCGGTCTTGTCGAAGGGACTGAGGCTTGCAGTACCTTCGTTTTGCTCGTAACTGGTTTTCTAGTGTATATGTCTGACGTCAATTCAAAAAAGAAAAAAGAAAACCTTCACTTTTTAGATAAAATGAGTTTGAAATGTTTGCTCTCTTGAGCTGTTATTTGGTTACCTCTTTATGGCATTCTCCCGTGCAAATATGTGCTGCGCTGGGAAGCATGTTCCCAATTGTAAGTGTATTTTATTACGCTGTCGTTAGTAAACACTTTCGATTCCCCTGCTCGTTGGATGGTTGTAGCTATATCCAGTTCCGTAAATACGAAAATGGAAATCTCTTACAAAACTGTGTGCACTAAAATGCAGTATAGTTCCGAATGGTTCTTCAAGTACGAATGGTAATTTCTAGTCATTTGATTATTCTTTTTTTTACTAGGTAGCAGCTACGAAAATCTGGCCACGCGATCAGGTGATCATACTCGGCCCATTACACGGTATTCCAAGCGCTTTGATAAACCTTGGTAGCAGGCGGTCTACTGAGGAGCACGTACTCAAGGAAATTTTCCAAAACGGGTACTCGTTTTAGACTATAGTTCTTTCTTGGAGTTCTGTGAAATTCACTCAACCCAACTCCAAGACGAAAACCGAGGGTGTACCTGATGAGATCGACAACACTCGTAAACTAAATAGAAATGCTCACAGGTTTAATCGTTGCTCTGCATCATTGTGTATCTTCAATTTCCCGCTGATTAAGTACAATTGTTTAGTACGGAAACCGATGAACGCAACACGCATGGCATTTAATTAGGCACCAGATTGTATTTTATTATCCTGCATGCGTGTTGAATTAAATTCTGTTTAAAAGAGAACACGAGGAGAGATAAAAACTTTAGTGACTGCAGCATTAGTTGCAGTACATCTCAAAAAGCACTACGATGCCTTCGCATTGAACGTTTTGGATTGTATAACAACGGATAGTTGAGTAAATGCAATCCACGTGGCACCGACGTATTGGCATGGCTGTGCTATACTAAATATTCGACGGCCTATTGGGCACGAAGCCCTCGTCAGTCGCAAGAAAGTTCAAAGCTTCGCCACCTTAAAGCGCGAGTGGCGCTACCGGTGGGCATTTTCCTCCCTCCTCGTTGAAGCCGCCACTGATGTAGGCGAGGTGTAGCAAAAAAAGTGATGAGTCACTCGGCCATTGTCCCCACCTGCAACTTTTAGGGCAGAAAATTTCAACGTAGACGTTTGAAATTCAGCAAATGCATCGTAATATATTGATGAAACATTCTGCCTAACCACCACTCAGACGAGATTGCCTCTCTCCTAATTATCGTGTGGTAGATCATGTCTATATACTCGCTGCCAAAAACACTGAATGACGTCTATTTGTAGTACCAACAGGTTGATGTTAAGCCACCTAGCATCGTCATTGTTTGACACTGCTGCAATGGCTCCGAATTTCACTCTCGTTGTTTGTGATCTTTGTTCGTTTGGTCTGTGCTTAACTAAGTAGCTGACACGCAAATTTTGCAATAAACTTTTGCCCATTGTGTGCTGTATTAGTTCAAATTACCTGCTGAAAGTTCTTCTGAACTATGACGTGTAAGATGGAGAAGTAGTGATGCAGACGCTAGATTTATTGTGACCTGTAATATGTACCTGAAGAAAGCTTACGCTAAAAGAGGGATGACAGTGCACGTGCAAGTAGTGGCGTCTACACCGCGTGCATAAAGCCTAACGCAACAAATACCATACCAGGTAGAAATAAAAAGGAGAAAAAAAACGCACCACGTTAGAGCTCGACGGAAGGCAAAAGCCAAACTGAGAACCTCCGCATTTAACGTTGGCATTTGTATATTATTTACCGCTTTTCAGTAACAGCCGCGTATAGTCGTATTGCGCTGTAGAAGAGCCGGTGATTTCTCGCGCCAGCTGACTGCCTGCGGAAAAGACCTCTTCCAGTCTAGTCCCACTTCAGCCAGTAGCAGCACTGAATGGGCGAATCGCATCCCGTATGGATGGCACGTCCAACCAGCAAAGACCTCTCCTGCCACTGAAGATCCACATCCGCGTTTCTCAGAGCATCTTCTCCACAGAACAACAGCAGTCTCGAATCTATGCTGCCTGTGGTTTGCGCACGCCTCGAGGATTTGTTTTATGAGGCGTCGTGAACGTTTATCAGGAGTGTGTATATACACTGCGATGACTCGGCGTTCCCTATCATGCTACGCGACAACATCTTTGCGCAAACCAGTGCGGGCGTGCTTGAGTGACGGAAAGACCGTAAAGCGCCCATGGTTGCACTTCTCGCTCTTTATGTTGCTCTCTTTGTCTATTACAAGGTCCTCAGAAACACGCAGGAGACAAAACGGAGCGGATTGTTCTTTCAGCGAGCTGGAGTCACGGTTGCTTCCGCTCATCCAACAGCCTTAGTGACGGCTGCTGACGGTCACGCAGTATACGCTGCGTCTAGGTCGTAGAAAAACTGGCCCGAATGTACATGTTACACTGTAATTGTCGTCGAAAGAAGATTGTCTTGCGTCTGGAGAGAGTGAACAAAACGTTTATTTGATGTTCTGCGCTAGAAAATCGGTGAATGGTATTCTGAAGGCGCTGCGTTAGAGTGCCTCGAGCATGTTGCCGAGGCGAACGAGCGCATCTAGGCGGTAGGTGTTCTGTCTCTAGGCACGTTAGACACAAGTGCCATATGGCAGTTATCTTTGAAAACGAAGGCGCGCAGCCCGTGGAGAAAGATGCGTGCCAGTCTCGGAGGTGATAAGGTGTAGAACGCAAAGCGACGGGCAGGTACCACCACCGTGACGTCGTAGCAAAGCGTTGTAGACACGTTTTTGAGCGCCGCGTTGCACTGTCAGCGCAGCGCAATTAAACGCTACATTCCTTGTAGCTACTTGACTGTGCCTCTTCTAGTATAAAGGCAGACAGAAAACATCGAAGCGTTGTTGTGGCGCCTCAGATATGCGCAATTATTCTTTTTTAATTGATAGTCACACAACTATGAACGCTAAACCTTGCGCAATATTGGTGGGCGCTGCGGATAGGGTTGGCCGTTTGGTGCCGTTTGAGGTATCGTTAGTGCGAACAAACAGACAAATGTACAGACAGACAGACAGACAGACAGACAGACAGACAGACAGACAGACAGACAGACAGACAGACAGACAGACAGACAGACAGACAGACAGGCAGGCAGGCAGGCAGGCAGGCAGGCAGGCAGGCAGGCAGGCAGGCAGACCAAAATTTTTTCGTCGAAGGTCACCAAGAAAGACTATTGTCTTTAAAAACTGGTGAGAACAGGAAGCGTTTCGCGAGTTAACTACGCTGTAACGATGCGGTTCCTCAGATTTGGTTTGTCCGGACTATAAAACAAGGCTTGGTGATGGATCTACGCTGCCTAAAGTCCTAAATCCATTATAGAGATTGTTCCTACCCCCGGAGCTATCAGTAAATAATTTAACTGCAACATACTTACAAAAACACGTTGTTCAATACTGTTTTATGGGCAAGGTAATGAACAACCACAGAAAAAGCCATTACACTCGCGGCATTGGGGTCTATAAGCAGAATTCACAGAGCTTTACCTTTTTTGTAGTATGTGTTTGCTTAGTTACGAAAATATGTAAACAATAGCGCGGGAGTGACTAGGGAATGTCCCTGTTGACTATATTGTTATACTTTCTAGCATGAGTACACCTGATACTTGAGCAGTAAACAGTAGGGAGTGTGGGAGTAAGAGAGCGAAGAACGAGGGGAGAATAGTTGAAGGTGGAATCCTTTTTATATATGTGCCTTGCTTAGATTATATAACATGTCTCATAGTTCAATTGTGGTGTATATCCAAAAGAGAGCTTGCCACACGGCCCTGCACACTGGCAATATTACGTCACTTGGAGTGACCGACTAGCCAGGCCGGACTATTCCAGGAACGCATAGTTATCACCTATATCCTCCTCGCGAGAGGGAGCCTTACGCTACAGAGCGTCGACACTGCCTGCCTGCAGTTCGTTCGCACGGGTACAGAGCAACCCTCACGGAGCTTCAAAAATACCGCACCAAAGCATTAGGCGTTCAATGGTGTTCATTTTACCACAGTAGGGTGCCTTGACGCCCACCTCTACGCTCAATGGGGGGAGATATGTGTGCCATCTGTAATAGCAGCCGCCATTCTCACTCCCACTGCGTATTGGTTTTGCTCTCGCGTAGGAAGCTCCACTTACGTCTAGCAAAAACTCGAATGGGCCCCTACAGTTTGAAATGGTTACAGGCCTAGCCAGCAGAAGTTTGGCTCCTTAACTTTATGCCACCAAGCTCTCGTGTTTGCGAAGAAGCAGCAAAAATCAGTTCCTGGAAGTTTTTATGCTCTAAAGGTTTGTGATTGCGCCGTTAAGGTGAAGATTACCTCCGAGTAAGCTGCGGCGCCTGCTAGATACAGCTTCAAGATACTATGAAATAGATTAAACGTCGTTAGCTGCTGCCGAAGCCAGCATATATTTCGAACACCACCGCGGATATTACCAGGCCTGTCAGCGCCCTCCTCCCCAACTATATAAAATCTCTCGGTCCCAATGAATAAATTTTAAAAAGCCGTTATCCGTGGGGAGGGGGGCACAATGTATTGATTGAGAGTTCACTTGAGCCAATGCTCTTCATTGTACGTAAAATTGTTATTGTTATTTGTAGCCCATTTACTCTTATAGCATCAGTGTCAAATTTATGAAGCACATCGGGAAATGCTTGTTCAAGCCTGATCAGCCCAAAGGTGGAAATGTTGTAGGCCCGTGCGCTCAGATATAGGTGCCCGTTAAAGAACCCCAGGTGGTCGAAATTTCTGGAGCCTCCACTACAGCGTCTCTCATAGTCATATGGTGGTTTCGGGATGTTAGACCTCACATATAAATCAATCAGGCAATCAATCAATTAGATCAGCCAAACCAAAATTTCTATTATGAATGACCCACTGCAAGCACACTGGCTTGCACTGAAATTTAAGAGGTGAAAGAGAGCGAGCTTTGGTTTTGAATGAATAGAAGCGAATCAAGCCTATCAGCAAAAGTAGCGAAATAAAATTTCACACCTCTTCATCGAGCCCTACGCATTCTTTTTTCTGAATGCTGACAAAATCTGTCACTTAAGCAAACAAGAAAATACCTATCCATTGTTCATCAACTCAAATACAGAAGTTAATTTTTTAAAGGGAGAATTTGAACTCAAACACCATTCCACTTGCAAAATTTATTTTGAGTGTTCAATTGAATACAAGAGTTTGTTAAGCTGTTGTGATAACATGTGCAAATAAATGCAGACTGCAGTCTTCAGATTAATGATATAAACTTTACATTCCATACAGCTTTAAAACAAAGTGACATGTCAACCATTTAGCGAGTAATTGGAGTATACGTTGATTCACATCCAGCCATTTCACGTCAAAGAAAATCACGTGAACAAGACAACAGTGGGTAGTAGAATGGCGAATGGAGCACCCGAAAACCGGTTGAAGTGGCGTCAACTGGTACAAAAGCTTGCATCACCCTAACTCAAAATGTCTCCTGCAAACGCTCGCTCAAACACACACGTCCACATACAACGCAATCGACACGCAACTGTAACAAACGTGCGTTAATGCAAGATTGTACACGCGGTAATCGCAGGTATAGCCTTTCCATTAGCGCCATTTGTTACATACTAAATTTAAAGCTAAGGGGGCTTGCTGTGTTTGTTTCCCGTTCACAAAAGTTTTGCGTAATAGCTCTTTGCGTAATAGCCCTAAAATTTCTTATTATGCTGCTGACAGATGAGTGAATGTCGCAAAATTGACTTGGTAATGGTTACTACTTTTTTTATCACCGTTGGTAGCCTAACTGTCGCTACCGTTTTAAGTAGCGACTTTACTACGATTTACGTTACTACCTGTATCTACCTAGGTAATCAATACTGCAAGAAGTAGTTATTACTTCAATGTTGTCATCGTTTTTTTTTTACATATTGCACCAGTATTGATCGATGTTTTAGGCCGCGAATCACGTATAGTAAGATTTTTGTTGAAACAGATACGTGTTTTTTTTTTAAATCCGTATTCCTTTTTTTCCGACCACAAGGAGGCGAGTTCCACTTTGTGCCCCGGCAGCCAAATTTCTATGCCTCGAAATGTAAGGACACTATTTACCTAGATTTAGGTGCTCATGGAAGTACTTAAGGTGGTCAAAGTTAATTCGAAGTCCCCCTTGACGGTGCTCCTCATATTCGTATTCTAGTCATAGCACGTTAAACATTATAATCTACGTATCCATCTAATCTATTTCTACACACATTCGTGCGTTTAAAATGACAGAAGAAATAATTTTGAGTAAGAGAAACAAAAAGAAAAGACCAAGAAAAAGCATGCAGGGAGTTCAACCATGCTGTAACTAACTTGCTTCATAGTCAGTGCGGTGCGGTATCATTCACTTACCCAGCTTCCCCAGTGAAGATGGGCGGCTACTTTCCGTTTTTAAACACACATAACGAAAATTGCCTGACAGAGCAAAATTTGAGTTGTCCAAAGCTACATTTTGTGCCTGTGCAAAGAATATTTGACCCTAACTGCACACGCAGCTACATGGCTTTTGCGCATGCAGCGATGGTTTAGGAAGTGGGGCAGTTGAAGTAAACGCGAGAGAAATGTACTTTGCCGAGGTCTTCGTATGTGTAATCAAATCGGTATTCATTAGTGAGAAGCCTCTCGATAGCTAGGATCTTTCCACGTGTAAGCGTGCTTTCTGAGATACTGCTTCAACTCGTATAACTATTTATTTCGTTAGCATTCAGAACACGTTTATTTTTTTTATTCTATCTCATCATATTTCTGTGGAACATACACGGCTTACATATAGTTAGCGCAGACGCAAACAAATAAAGATTCTCTTGCGCTTTCTAGTGCAAGGGCTGACCGGCTTCATTTCTGTAGCCTCTGTTTACACGTAAGTCTTCTATACCGCTAACAATGTCTGCAGGGTATTTTCGTCCCTAAAAACGTGCCTCAGGTTGTAGAAAGAACATCAATAATCGCTGGCAACAGTTTAGATAGAACTTCCAGGCTCCTTTGTCATCACCGAGTAGAGTATGAGTTGAAGCCACGCTATTCTCATCGCAGAGGTCCTGATTGACCAAGAAATAAAGGCGGTAACCACTTCAATGTTGTTACTAGACATATATGTAGCAACTTTGGTATTTTCGGCTCATTTCTTTCAGAATGCTATTTGTCATTACAAACATGACTCATACAAGTGGCGTACGTTACGAAGCGAGCTGAAGAGGTGCTTTACACCACTTAGTTTACGCAAAAAGAGGAAGAAGGGTCTAGTACTTGATAAATCCTTGCTGCGCTGGTCAATATCTGCAAGAAGCGCTTTTTAAGCCCACTTCGTTTTTCCTGTGTTTGTCCTCTTACATGCGCGAGAATTCGCAACATAGTGGAAGTATCGCCACCGTTGTTAGCAGCATTTGGACGTAATCCATCGAGCCTAACATACTGGTAATTTATCTCCCAGAACCTTTCTCCTGGCAAGTTCTAGAAACAGGAAAGCTATAGTTGTAAAACGGTTGATAGGCGGGCTAGTTGGTTTATATTCATAATGAAATATTGGGAGCACACACTAACAGGTCGCAAAGGAGGAAAGAAACGAACACAGAATGAAACTTGGTTTTTTCAGCGAACATAATATGTATACAAGAAAGACAAGAAGAGGAAAAGAAATACAGGAAAGAAGGTTTCCCCGTGATCAAGTCTCCTCTAAAAACGAAATTTCACAATCTAAAGTTGGTGTAGAGGAGACCTGACACTACTATCAATAATACCTTTATGAAAAAAAATTCCACAATCTCCCTAGTTTTTTCTCACGATGATAGCATAATATAGACGCGCGCGAAAATTCAGGCACGCAGCCACACCATGTGCAATTGGCGAACAATTTTGACTGCCCATTGGACGTTTGACGAATGGTCGGTCAAACGTAGTTTATTGTATCCCACTGTCGTGTGACAGGTTATATATCGAGCAGACTGGGCGCGGCCTGAACGTTCGCCTATGAGAACACCACAATGCGCTGAAGTCGGCCTTGGGTTACAATTGTCCGCCCATTGCACAAAGTGTGCATGCGTACCTAAATTTTCGCGCACGTTTATATTATTACACCCATCGCGACCCAAAAACTAGAAAGATCGCATAAGCCTTCTTTATAATAAAAAAAGAATGTTGATAGTTGTGTCAGGTCACCGCCTGTATCAGTTTTAGATTGTGAAATCTCATTTCTAGATGACACTTGATTATGCTGGAACCTTCTCCCTTATATTTTCCTTTCCTTTCTTGTCTTTCTGGTATAGATTCTCTTTGTTGAATAAACTAAGTTTCAATCTGCGCTCATTTGTCTCCTCCTTGCGTTCCGTTAGTTTCCGCTTCTAATGATTCCTTTGAAAAATATAGTTACCACATTACTTTCATCATAATTTGTATGGGCAACGCAAATCGGAAGAACAAGGCACCTCGTAGAGTGAAGTGAGGCGCAACAGAACACCAACAGGATAAAACATCTCACACACAAAGCGCGTGACATACTTCACCTCCCCCTCTAGTTTTCCCAATTCAATAAGGCCATCAAATGAACCTTATCACTTGCATGTTACGTTCACTTCGGTTCACCACTTCTGGGTGAGTCGGGACGTCCCTCCTACACTTCAAGTCTGTTTGCTAAATAGTGATGCCGTTTGCTTAATACGCGGAACGCCTATAGTCAGTCACAACCTAAAAAAAACGGCGTCAGCCCGCACAAAGCCTTCGCTGTCCAAGGGAATTTGCATGCATGCTTCATGTATGCAAGCTTTTCCTCGTCAAAATAATTGATTGGGCGAGTTGGTGATTCATGGTGCCTTGAAATACGAGCACTATACGTAGAATGTGGCAGCTAAGACACGGACACGTATTGCGCTCGTATTTCAAACCATGAAATCAAGCTTTTACTCATTTTTGTGAAGTCATGAATTACTTGAGCGATTGAGATAGTTGGCTTTTTCAGACGAACGTGCCCTTCGGTCTCTGGCCGGAAACTTGGGTGTGCTGGTGAATTTAGTGAGGGATTCTGACGTCCCTCTTTAGGCAAGCGTAATGTTTTAGTACCGATAACTAACGTCGATTTTTTACTGCGCAAAGTATAAGCATTAGTCTGGAAAATGTAATTGTGAATAGAACGGAGACTCGTAAACTTGAATTCTTTCACAGGTGCATTGTATATAGTAGTGTGCGTCAAGTCGAGTGTCGACACTGGAACGCTTCAAGAACACTTATGCACTTCCTTGCGAGTTCGGCAAATTCTAACAAGCATTGGACTATACCATAATATTGATTTATATACGGGATTAAACGTCCCGAAACCACCATAATATTATGAGAGACACCGTAGTAAATATCTCCGAAAATTTCTACTACCTGGCGTTATTTAACGTGTGCTGAAATATGAGCACACATGCCGGCATGCAGCATTATCACTTTCATCTAAAATGCAGCCGCCGCAGCAGGGATTCGATCCCGCGACCTGCGGGTCAGTAGCCGAGTACCTAAGCCACTATAACATCGCGGTGGGGCAACTCTACCATGAGTGTTGAAGCTTAAATATATAATGCTGTCGTGTCGAATTTCAAAGTGTAAATATATTGGTCACGTGGAGCAGTTTTAGTCAATAATATAGGTGTAGAATTTTGTCATTCACACACTTTTTAATCTCTTTTTTTAATTTCAAAGAGCTGCCCTAGACGTAATCTAAGCGGTGGAACAAGTACCCATACATAGTCGCTTCATGTATGAAGTCTAATAGTTTGCTGTGTAACCGTCCGTGCATAATTTTTTTCCCGAGAAGGCAATTGCAAGGAACAACTGCGACGACCAAGCCGGATGACAGAGAGCGAGTATGTTTCGCTCAAATTTATATCAAAATGAGCTGCCGCGTAGAAGAGATACTGCGGAAAGCCGGCATTTTAAGACTAATTGGCCTATCGTGAAACCAGAACTGGTGCTTTAACAGCCGTGGCGTAATTAAATAGATTAAAATGTATCCGTCGTTTGAAAGAAACTCGACGTCCTATTCACATCGAAATGCAAGCTCCCTGGCTGAGCTCAGTAAGCTTTGTGATGGCAATAGCAGGCTCGCTGAATCCAGACAACGACCTCTTTCTTCAAACCGAAGCCGACCATTCCTTTCAGGATGCCAAGACAAATTGCTCCAGCCGTTGCGTCTCCGGCGTTTGGTCGACGAGGAAAGAAAGCCTGCTAACTTCGAAAGAGGATCTTTTGTCCTGAAAGCCGGAGGCAACATTCAACTTCATTTATATTCTGCAAACGGTATACAAATATTTGTACTCATTGTGCATATGGCGATTCACCGTCGCCTCTACAAGAGCGACAAATTATTAGAAAAGGCAAAACCAACCGACGGACCAAAAGAAAGCGTTGTAGCATTAAGGCACGCGCACAATTTACATATGGTGTACATTGAAAAAGAGACCCACTGAAGCAATTCGATGAGTGTATACAGTGTATAGAAACAGGAATGAAGAAAGAAAGAAAAGAAGAAAGAAATAGAAAATAAAAGATAGAAATAAAGAATGAAAGAAAGAAAGATAGAGAGAAAAGGGAAGAAAGAGAGAAAGAGGGAATGAAAGAAAAGAGAGACAGAACCTATGAGAGGCGCGGTTCAGCAATGTGGGGCCCTATGAGAACATAAAAGAGCAATCTTGTACTTGATTACAGGAGGATAGCACGTATACGCAAGCAGTACTCCTAGGTTAGTTAGAATGTCATGACTGGAAAAACCCCGCTTTTAAGGGAATCCAGTGCTCTATTCTGGACAACCAGCAGAATCCTGAGAAGGTGTCGTTATTAGCGTTCTCTTACGATAGCGTAAGTCGATGCAAAGCGTTCAACTATCATTCCGTGATTTTTTGCGATATTTTTATCTATTTGAAGTTTGATATTTGAAGTTCATTGTAAAATCATGAAAATACAATTGTCATGGTAATAAGTATTGCAGGAGGAATCACCGAATTAAACGTGGTCACCTCCTAGCGATATTGTATTGTTTGAATACAAGGCAGGCAAGTGGCGAGAAAGGAAAAATAGGTTGGAAACAATAAATTGGAAAAAATAAATAAAGACATATATTGATAAAAATTGGAAAGCACTTGGAAGCTTAATTTAGAACAATAATTGCAACAATAGAGCGTAAAGCGAACGAATCTTACATAATAAAATAAATCACAGCTAAATTCATGTACACAAGGCATACAACAAAAATGCACAGCACAAAAGAGAAAAAAATTTAATTCAGGTAACATAAAAATGGTCAAAAATAAAAGAAATGTGCAGGTGGAACCATAACTTGTTAGGAAGGATGTTGAAATAGATGTTCCCTTAAGTGAAATGTAAATGATGTTATATTGTGGCAGATATTAATGAACTTGGGTAGTAAGTTCCAAGAGTAAATACCGAAAAAAAAAACACTGTCTCTTTGCCACCAGTTGGAGAGATCTATCGGCAACACTAAGCTATGTTGTGAGGAGAACCTGGTCAATCTGGCATTTAATAAATAGCGGTGTGGGATACTTTTTGATTCAATGTCGTGCTGACAAAGTGCGAATTATGAGCACCCCTAATTTCATTGTTATGGAAAGATGGATGGGGAGAATGCCAAGGTTACTGAAAATGGACGTAGCGGAGTCTCTCCAGTGACTGAAGGTGAAAATCCTTATAGCTGTATTCTGTAGATGAGCAATCTTAAAACAGATTAATTCTATATGTGTTTCCGCAAGAAGAAGAACAGTGGGTTAAGTGATTATGAATGAAGGCGAAGTGTAATGAACGAAGAATGTGCAGTACAAAAAATGTGTGGGTTTTATTCAGAACACGAACACCAGAAGAAGTTTCAGATGAGATAGCGAGAATGTGCTTATCAAACTTAAGGTGAGAATCAAGGGTAACGCCTAGAAATGTGGTTGCGTCAGAGGGATGAATAACATGGGCTTCTATTGTTAGGTGTGGCACAAATGGTAATAATTTAGGTGGAGAATGAAAAAAACGCAAATAAAGTTTTAAGTGGAATAATTACGACCTGATTATTACGACCCCACTGTACGATATTCGCGCCGTCTTTATTTATTTCAGAAGTAAGTTATCTAGATCTCTATAACAGGAAAAGATTGCGGTGCATCGGCATATAGAATGCATCTAGAACAATTTACACATTTGGTTAAATCATTTGTATACAATAAAAAAATTGTGGTCCTAGTATTGAGCCTTGCGGAACACCTTCGTGTAGCGTATAAGATTTAAAGAATATGAATAACCGACTAAAACAACCTGAGACCTGTTCAACAGGTAATTACTTATCAACGTTTGTGTCGGACCACAAACACTAAAGAAGTCTAGTTTTGAAAAAAGGATAGCATGAATAACAGTGTCAAATGCTTTCGAATAATCCACAAATACGGCCACAGCGAAGAAGCCTATGTAGATAGAACGTTTAACGTAATCTGTGAATTCTGTTAGTGCGAGGTTTGAAAAAAAGTAGGTTTGCAACAAAAATAATAGGGTGTAGAACTATTAAACTTGTTCAGATAATATGTCAGGTGAGTGACGAGTAGTTCTTGATAACTTTACTAAAAAAGGAAGAATAGTTATCGGACGGTAGCTATTGATGATTGTGCGCTCACCTTTCTTGAACGCTGGAACTACTATGCCCTTTTTTAGTTCGTCAGGAAGTTCACCATTTCTAAACATGAAGTTGAATAGAGAAATCGAAATGTCTGAGGCAATGAATTTTATTCTAAAGAGATTAATTTTATCAAGGCCGGCATCTGTGCTCTTTAGTTGCTTTACTACTTTAGAAATTTTGTGTGGGGAAACAGGGCTTAAATAAAAAGAATGCGAGCATCGAGGAAAGAAGGAAACACCAGAAGATGTTGGTGCATTGACCTTGGAAAAATATAGGTAAAGGCATTTGGAATGTCAGGGGCATTTGTAAGCACACGTGTGCCATCGATAACTTTTGATATATCCGGCTCGGAACCATTATGGTTCAAAAATTCTTTAATTATTTGCATTTTTGCAGCTGTCATTTTCATTGGTAAGAATTCAGCTCTGGTAGTAGCTGCGCTTTGTATCTATCTCTTAACAGCCTAGTCAGTCTAATGAAGTACTTTTTAAACCGCTGCAAAAGTGAGCGGGTAAATGGCTGCATTTTTGCTGTTTCATGTAAGTTATTCTTTTTTTCAGTGCTACGCAGAAGACCATTGGTTATCCAAGGTTGTCTGGGAACCAAATTTCCTTTTACATTTGATTATTTAGTGAAAAAAATTTTCATTGCATCAGTGATTTTATCACAAAGCTCATGGAAGGCAGGAACGGCAGATATACTGTTTAAGGCATCTGTTCAATCAGTCTGAGAAATGATGTTGCGAAATTTATCACTCTAACATGCCTCTTTAGTTACAGTTTCCAGTTTTTGTTTCACGCGAATATCTTCTAAAAGAAACATAAGATAGTGGTCAGTAAACTGAAAGTTAACAACACCGGCAGTATGATTTGTAGTGAGATTCATTAGAATGTGGTGAATGAGAGTGCTAAACCCATCGTAACACTGCGTGTGGAAGTGAAAATTGAACACTCAGTTCATTACCTTGAGAACATTTAATATGTTTCAAGCACAAGGTATTAGACACATCAGCAATGTTTATATTGATGTCATCCATGATGATTAAGTTGTTGTTTTTGTTGTCAACTCGACTCAGCATTTTATCAAGGCAGAGCAGAACTCGTGGTAGGGTGAGGATGGCAAGCGATAAATACACACCAGGACTATATTTTACCATGAAAAAAAAGAGCGATCCAATTCTAGCCATACAGATTCACAGTTTTCAGTGAAAAGAACTAAGTAAAAGCGACGGTTGTACGCCAATGCATTGCGTACCCAAATGGCACACCCGCCATGTCGTCTGTTAGCGCGGTGAGCAAACTCGACACGGTAACCGGGCTGAACAAGCAGTACGTAGTCTGGTGATGACAGCCAAGTTTCGGAAAGGCTGATGACAGGAAAACCATGATCAAAGAGCGAATTGAAGTGTATATAAAATCTTCAAAATGTTTTGGTAAGCTACACGTGTCGAAATGAACAAGTGAAAGGTGATTGTTATCGAGACGGTGGAACAGTTACTTGGCTTGTTCAAATGTATTGAAAGCCATAATTCAAATGCTTCTTATCAGTTAATATTAGCAAAAGACATAAAGACCGCTGAGCTCAGAAATTAAAAAAAAAACACGACTTTCAGGTTTCTTCTGGCCTTGATCTGGCCATTGTCAACCCACAAAAATGCCACTTTTTCTTTTTTTAGCGAGAGTACTTGAGCAAACAGGCGCTAATTTTCAGCAGTGAAAAGATCATTGACAAACACTAGTTTTTCGTCATGGTCATTGAAACGAATGGCATCTGGTGTAAGACGAGCTTTCTTAGCCTTCTTTGCGAACTCTGCTTTTCTGTTCTTGCAGTTAGGTTAACCCTCATTCACTTTTACGTTACCTTTCTTTTTCTCCCCCCCCCTCAAACTTTATTTTACTGTCTTTCATGTTCACAGCTCATGGTGGTGATCTTGTGCATCCGTTCACATGTCAAGGCTCCCATTACGAAATAATTAAACCAGCTACTCGAAGCGCCATCTTGCCCTTGATTTTCTGATGCCACTGCTTCTTGCCATTTCACCACCGTATCCTAGCAACGTGCGTAATAATTGTATTTACGACGTGGGTTAAAAAAATGCTCTCATCAAAGTTATCACAATCGAATTCTTAAAAAAACACAGAGGAGCTGCTCACTCACACGAGATAAAATGGGAGACCTAGAGATAGAAAGGACAAAAAGCAAGAAAACGCACATGCCTATAGATTAATCGGCAGCATGTCATGTTTGCAGGGTAATATACGTAAAGACATCACGCATCACTACACGATCAGTATTTTGAAAGCAGTCCATATGCTCGATTGCTTCGTATGTGTGAACAGGCACGAATGAATCACCATGGATTACTATCGGCGTCAAGTGATACCCGAACAGTGCGGCGGTTGCATTTTCCGATGGAGGTGGAAATGTTGTAGGCCCGTGTGCTGAGATTTGGGTGCACGTTAAAAAACCCCAGGTGGTCGAAATTTCCGGAGCCCTCCACTACGGTGTCTCTTATATTCATATGGTGATTTTGGGACGTTAAACTCCACAAATCAATCAATCAATCAATACCCGAAAAGTGACGAGCATTTGCAATTCTGTAGTGCATGCCCCCAGTCGTCACCATTAACAGGAGCATGCATCTGGTTTGAAAGCATGACCCATAAATCTACAGCCATGGGGATAACCGGACAGCACATGCTATACCATTTCGAATGCTTACCGCCGTTCACTTTTCATATGACGCCGATAGTACGTAATGCTTGTGAAAGCAGCCAAGCAGTATATACTTTTGTGTTTCGTTAATGACAAACAAGTCTTTGGCTATCCCTTCATTTCCTTAATAGCTCATAGAAGTTGCTATGTTGCAGTAAAATTTTCATCTTGTGTGATTTTTTGTACAAGTGAAGTAAGAAATGGAAAATGCAATGGGATATTGTCGCAATGAAACGAAAGCCAAACTGATGTCTTCTATTGATTAAAAAAAATTCCATACTCTCTGTTTTGAAGTCTGGCATTGCGTAGTTACCCCTTTGTCATTACCTGTCATACCGTTTTGAAGTCATGGGTGCAAAATACAACGAAATGCGTAACTGCATCTCCTCATAGTGTAAGGCAAAAACTATTCAGGAGCATGTATGTCTGAAGAGTTCACACGCGAGAATGGTGCAAAGCTTGATTGCAATATTTTAATGAAAGCCTATTTCATTATCTACATGCTATTTTGGTTCAATGAATGCTTCACATCAATGACATTTCGAGCTTCACGTGAAATCTGTCTGTCGCTCTCTCTCTCTCCCTCTCCCAGTCTTCTGCACGTTTTGTCAATTTTGAATTTTTAGTGTGTATTTGTTTTAAAGCGAAGCTTTTTAAGGTCAGAGAAATTTGGTAGGACACGCAAAATTTTCTGCATCATGAACCAGCGCGCACACCCTTTTTAGCTTCTTGATCTTCTTTTTCGCTCTAAGAAAGCACGTGCTCATTTGTGCAACATGGGATGGAATAACTCTGACGGAGAAAAAAGCGAGTGCTGGCAGCTAGAAAGAAAGAGAGAAATAGAAGGACATAAACAAATAGAGACAAAAATAAATTGAGAGTTAAACAAAAAAGTTATGAAGAAAGAGAGAAATACAAATACACTAAAAGTATAGAGAAAAAAGCAGTAACGAGAAACAAAAAAATAAGATAGACAGAAAAGATAGAAATAAGAAGCAAGCTAGATTTCAGAGAGAGAGGGAGAAATAAGAAGGGGAAAAGAGTGATACAGAATAATAATTGTTGCAGTGTAACGTTCGAAACAAACATTTGAATATCACAGACGCCGTAGTGGAGGGCTCCGGAAATTTCGACCACCTTGGGTTCTTTAACGTGCACCGGTATCTAAGCAAACGGACCTCAAGCATTTTGGTGTGCACTGAAAATGTGGTCGCCGTGGCCGAGATTCGATCCCAGGTCCTGCGGGTCAGCAGCCGAGTGTCTTAGTCACTAGACTTCTGTGGCGGTAGAGTGATACAGAAAGAGTGAGAAATACGTAGCGAGAGAAAGTAAGCAATAGAAAGAAACATTAAAAAGATAAATACAACAGACAAAAAGAGAAAGAAGAGTAAATAGGTGAAGAAATAAAACGCCCGAAGTAAACAAGGAGAAGGTAGGCCACCTAGGGCCGCCCTTTCTTCATGCTTTGCACTGGTTCCTTAATATTTTTGTAAACGTAGTTTGGCATTTGCGTGCCTCTATAACGGTCAACTCTAAAGTGATTCTTAAGGTGAGACCTTGGTCTACAAAGACTTGGACTGTTTGTTTTCGTGACACTTTCTGTGAAGGTCCACGCAATGCGTTTATGGCTCGTAGACATAAAAAATTTACATCATCTCCCGCTAAAGGGAACCATGTGTTTAAGATGCCAAGCAGCGGGCGCTAATGCTCACACTGGCGGTGGCGTTGTCACTGGCGCTTAGCACGGCGTTTCAGAGGAGAGAAACCAGGGGAGGCGCAAATGACGCAGTGATGAACCGGGGTATCCTATTGAAACATGTCAATCGCTGCTCATGGCAACGAGAGACACAATTTCGCAAAGCTAGATTCACCGGCTAACTACTACATACTGATCTTAATCCTAAATCCCATTGCACAAAGAGACCCGCAGTCCTCTTTTAGTTAACGTGCACACTGCAAATTTTTGTCGTTGTACAACGCACAGGAGAAATCTCAAACCAGCACTATTTTGGAGGTCAAGATTCAGTCCCTATATATACGGGGTGACCAGTTAACTGCGTGAGCAGTCGGTTTTTTCAATCAAGAAACTCTCTAGCAGACGTTGCCTGCGTCGACGTTGCGAGGTTAGAGAGTGGCGGAGCGTAGAAAAGAAAAGAGAGGGTGAGAGAACGCGCATGCGTAATCGGGGTATAAACGCCGCTAGGAGCGATGCCTAGAGAAGAAAGAAGGGAGTTTAGGAGAGGAGAGAGGGTGAGGGGCGCATATGCGCAGTAAGGGCATTCATGTCATGCACCGGATTGAGCTCAACCGTAAGACGCTTCGCATCTAACAATCAGTTCAGCGCAAGGGCAAAACAATGAATTCGACAGCAAATACTTGTTATAATATACGAAGTGAGGTTGGCAGCTAACGCTTTTGTATCCGATCCCAGGCTTTTCTACAGAGAGCATGTTTAAGAGAATACGGATGCTGCAAGAACACTTTTCGCGCAGTCTCTGCTTTGAGAGTGCAGCGCGTAGAAGGGTGCATGACCTGCCCGCTGACGGCTTCCGAAATAGCGCGCGCGGCAGAGATGGCGACCGCACTCGTAAACAGTTGCTGCTCGAGTGACCATCTCCCCCCTCACGTACTTTAATTGATTGATATGTGGGATTTAACGTCCCAAAACCACCATATGATTATGAGAGACGCCGTATAGGAGGGCTCCAGACATTTTGACCACCTGGGGTTCTTTAACGTGCACTCAAATCTGAGCACACGGGCCTACAACATTTCCGCCTCTATTGAAAATGCTGCCGCTGCTGCCGGGATTCGAGCCCGGGCCCTGCGGGACAGCAGCCGAGTACCTTAGCCACTAGACCACCGCGGCGGGGCCCTCTCACGTGCTTTCACGGTCGTTAAAGACAGGCGGGATGTTTTCTCTCTGCTTAAGCATTCGACGGCTGTTCTAACAAGCAGGGGGATCAAATCGCACGCAAACTCCTACGGATAAAGGAAGGCTGACCCGTTTAATCCTTCAGCTGCGTTTGTCGCCCCCGCTCGCACACTATTATCGTGGGTAGAACGTTTCGAGGTGCTGGGAAATTTTAGTTTCTACTTTATACGGGACGTGATGGTGTCAGCAACGGTTAAAACACGTCGAAGTTTTCCATATAACTACTATTGCAACGAAATTTTTTTTTGTTGTAAGGTCAGACCTAGGTGGAATTCGCAACTCCAGAAAAGCTATTTGTGCTAGCAACACTCGTCGAAAAAAACAAAGGTTGCTACACCTCACAGGGTTCTATCTGTCTATCTATCTATCTATCTATCTATCTATCTATCTATCTATCTATCTATCTATCTATCTATCTATATATCTATCTATCTATCTATCTATCTATCTATCTGTCTGTCTGTCTGTCTGTCTGTCTATCCATCTATCTATCTATCTATCTATCTATCTATATATATATATATATATATATATATGCTTCAAAGCAGTCACAGATTTATTGTTGTTCCGTGCACCAAAACCTGTGTAGATCTTCCCATTTCATGCTTGTCAATGTTATTGCTGCCCTGTAGTGATGTAGAACAAAATCCTGGTCCTAACGTTGCGGATATGCTACAAAAACTTTGTAAGGACAGAAAGAAATCAAAAAAGACATAAAATTAATTAAGTCTGACCAATCATTCTTCTCTTCTGTACTAAGTAAACTAAATAAAAGGGTGTCTGAGGTTAAGAAAACACTGAAAATTGTATCGGAGCACGATGAAAAGCTTGCTCACCTCGAGACAACTTTGAAAGATATAGCAAATGCCATTGAGGTACAACAATAAACATTACTGATCTCGAAGATCGCAGTCGTAGAAACAACCTTGTAATGTTTGGTATTCCGGAAAGCGGTAATGAAGCTGTCGGACGAATTGAAAAGAAAGTACTTACTGATGTATTCCGAGAACGGCTTAAACTTAAGATAACCACCACCGAACGCCTACATAGTCTTGGCAGAAAACAAGAAGGAAAAGTACGCTCAATTATCATGAGGCTTTTTGACTAGAAAGAAAAAAATGCGGTGTTCAAGAACTGCAAAAAATTTAAAGGAAGTAGCATTTCTGTTTCGGATGACTTTTGTTCAAACACGCTATGGAAGCATAAAAAGCTACGGGAAAGCACAGAAGCTGAAAGAGACTGGGGCTTGAAGGTTCAGCTGATGAAGGACAAGATTCTTATTGATAACGAGTGGTATGCGTAGACTAATTCGTAGTCCTGTGAAATGAAAATAGCCAAGAAAGGCACAAATTCATGGGAGTATGACTGACAACGTGGCAACCGAACTCGAGATTTTATCCTGATAAACATTAATGTTCACAGCTAAGTGAACAAAAACACTAAATTTGAGCACCTTTTTCTGTATAACTCAGATGTTTTTATCTGAGATAATACCCCCTCCAACAGTGAGATAATACCCCCTCCTATCAAATTATTTGTAAAGATCGTGGAATTCGTCGTGGTGGAGTAGCAATTTTCTATATACAAGAAAGCTATGGAGCTCGTGACATTACCTGAATGTCCTGATAATGAAAGCATTTGGTGTAGATGAACGCTGCATGGCTCTCCTTGCGTAATTAGTGCTGTTTAAAAACCTTCTAATGCATCTCTTGCTTTTGTGAAATCTATTCACAACTTCTTGGCTGAAAATGTGCCAGGTACCACACGCCTAAATATAGCGGGTTATTTTAACTTACCGGATATCCTTTGGGACGAACTGCAGACTGACTCTACGGACCTCAGCCATTGTGATGTTTTACTTGACATGGTATTAAGCAATGACCTAAAGCAGGTTGTTGACGAAGCAACTAGGATTAGGGCTACGTACCGCTCATTCAATCATTGATCTGGTATTTATAGATAGCAGAATTACTGATTATGTTGTTTTTATTAATGATGTACTGTCAGACCACACGCTTGTTCAAGTGTGACTAAAAATGTTTCGCTGGGCAACTCTCCCAGAGAATCAATACATGTAAGAATTTTTGCCACAGCAGATGATGGTAACATCCTAGATTATCTAGAGATACAACTGGAGTCGTTTTATAGAGGAAATGAGGTCAATACGTTATGGGATAAGTTTAAAGATATCAATTTCTGTATGCGTAGATACATCCCGAGGAAGGTAAAATACGCGAAAAGGTGAAATCCTTGGGTCAATCAAGAAATCATGCATATAAATAGAAAAATAAAGTATAGGAGGAAAAGAAAGAACAAACATCATACTGAAATCCGTAATCTATCATTTACTCTCAAGGAAATAATATTTATCGCAAAAGAACATTACGATTCCTACACATTAACAAAGTTCATGAAATAATCGCCACAGTGTTTTTGGCGTCACCTAGCTTCATCTCATAAGAATGTGACTGACATTTCCAGTAATGAATGCATAATTGGAGACTCCGCTCAAATCGCTGATCAATATATTATATATTTTTCAACTCTGACCCTTCTATGCCTTTACTGCAACTATAAAACATAAAATGAACAATACTTATTCAGACATGCAAAACGTTACGTTATCTGAAGAAAGCGTACTTTCGCTCTTGTTGCAACTAAATAAGAAAAAATCACCTGGCCCGGATGGCATCCCTAATGAATTTCTGCGAAGTTATTCGAAGTGGATTGCTAACTACATACTGATAATTTTTCATGTTTCCCTTAAACAGCACAGATTACCACATGACTGGTATTGGCACGAGTCGTATCAGTACGCAACACAGGTGATAAACATAAAGTACAAAATTATAGACCAATATCCATTACATGTGCATGCGGTTTTTATTCGAGCATGTACTATCAAAAAGCCTATTTATTATCTCGAAAGCTCACGCCGGTTTATTCCTACCCTGCATGGATTAAGGAGCTCTTTATCAACAATCACCTTACTTGCAGAAACAGTGCAGGATTTTGCTCAGATAATTGATGAAACAGGTCAGATCGATGGATTACGCTTAGACTTAGAGAAAGCTTTCGACCGCGTCTCGCAGTCATATTTGCTTGGTAAACGACTTGATATCGGAGTTAAGTTAGATAAAGTCAAGTGTATTCAATGATATCTAACCAATAAGACGCACTACGTGGATATTGTTAAATCGTAAATTGTTATAGATCCCAGTCCTTACATAACCCTTTATGAGACTAGGAAAACCCGTCATTCCCATCCCCTCACACTCTCCCCTTATGTTGCCAGATCTAAACTCTTTAATTATTCTTTTTTCCCCGCACCACAGAAGAATGGAACCTAATTCTTATTGATTATCTGGACTCGACTGATCGAATACAGAATTACTTCTTCACTATTTCCTAATTATATTTTATTTAGAATTGTTTTTATCGTTAGCTGACTTGTTTATGATATTCAATTGTGCTTTGTAGATGTATTTATGTTGCATCCTGCCCCTCCTGCATGGGCCACATGGCCTGCAGTACTTTGTAAAAAAATAAAATAAATAACAAGGGAACAAATCGAAAGCTTTAAATGTACTATCCGGCGTCCCACAGGGGTCGGTATTGGGACCTGTTTGATTTTTTTATTATACAATGACATTAAAAATGACCATAGCAGCAAAATAACTGTTCGCCTATTTGCTGATAATTGCCTGATAATTTTTAAATATTATGTCTTGAAGATCAGTTAAAGTTAGCTTCAGCACTAAAATTGTTGACTAATTGGTGCACACAGTAAAAAATCAAAATGAACCGCAAGAAGACATTATATGCGCGCATAACTAGGAAAACAAAAATTGTGTCGACTTACAAATATATGCTATATCGTAAGTAATTAACACAAATGAGGCACTTCAACTATTTGGGCATTACAATATCCGATGACTTATCTTGGGAAAGCATATTTATAATTTATGTAATACCGCAGAGGTTAGGCTTTGGACACAACAACGTAAGTTGAAATTTGCCTCCCGAGATGTTAAACTTATTATATACATGACTTTGATACGACCCGCACTTGAATACGGTAACATAACATGGTATCCGTGTAGAAAGAACGAAATAAAAAAAAATTGAAGAAATGCAGAGACGGGCAGCAATATTTATTATGTTGAAATATAGGTACACAGAATCAGTGACCGAAATGCTCATACAACTAAACTTGCCTGAGCTTTCATTGTGGTGAAAAGTGGCTAGAATAAAATACATTCACTCAATGAAACATGGTTGCTTCTACTTTTACCCTTACAGATACATAAAAAAACAGAATGTCGCGTATTACACGATCTGTCAGATCGAGCAATCCGGATTAATTTGTGCCTATACCCGCAAAGGTTGACACCTTTAAATACTCCCTCTTCCCGAAAACTTTGAAGAGTGGAACGTGCTACCGCATATTATAACCAAAATTACTCTTCAGAGAAATTCGAAAAACTTGTACTGGCCGATTCTTCTTCCAGGTAACCGTATATAAGCATTGTTACCTTCCTTTTGTTTCCATTGAAGGGCGGCTTGTATGCTTTGACATCAGTTCAAATAACTATAGATAATGGTAAAAAAGTACCTGATTTTGATGAATATAATTTTCAAGCATTTAGAACAGTGTATGTTGAATGTGGTGTCTGCAATTTTGTTGCTCTCTGCTCAATGTTGGTCACCACTGTGTAAAACTTGAATACTTTTGTGCGTCGTACATTTGGTAAGAGTTGCTTTTCGTTTGCTTCATGATTTGTATGGTTTCACTAGGTAGTGCTTGTGCCTTTGAGCAATGTGTGAAGAGTATTTAAGTACTCCACTATGTATCGGCCTTTGGCTAACAGTATAAATAAATAAATAAATAAATAAATCTCTTTATCTATCTGCCTACGGCTTTTCTCTGCTCACCGTTTGAATAACGTGATCTATACTGAAATTGGTATGGCATAAGATGACTGTAGAACGAGATATGTGACGTGTCATAACATGAAAATTATGACATGTATGTCATGAATGCCATGATTTATATGTCAGAGTCTTCCTGCTCCTGCGGTGGTTTTGTTCACATGACATGTTGCAAAATTGGTATGGCATGACAAAACTGCATGACGAACACAACTGACAGACCCCTAATGTGGAAGTTATGACAGGCTTGTCATGTAAGTTATGACTACACGCCACACTTGTGGTGCGCTCGCGGCAGTTTCACTACCTTCACATATACCGAGTTTGGCATTACGGGACGTGAATGGATGACGGAGGTATATGACTGGTTCGAGCATGATAATTATGAGATGCGTGTCATGTAACAAAATGGCTACAAGCCACGCTCATGATGCACTTGAAGCCGTTTCGCTAGCTTCACTTATACAAAAATTGGTATTACGGGACGTGAATCTATGAAGAAAGTATGCGATTGAAGCAAACATAATAATGATGAGATGCGTGCCATATAACAACAAGACTACATGCCACGTTTATGACGTGCTATGACGTTTATGACGGGATTTGTTATTACGTGGCCCGAACAGACGACGAAGGCAAATTACACGCCCAAACGTGACAATCATGGCACGCGTGTCATGTAACAGCATGGATACATGCCACACTTATTATGCGCTCGTGGGTTGTTCCGCTAGCTTCACATATACCAACGTTGGTATTACCTTGCGTGAATCGATTGTGAAGGTATGACACGTCCAAACATGATAATCACGACTTGCGTGTCATGTAAATTCTGACTATATATCCTACGCTCAAGGTGTGCTCACGGTCGTTTCGCTAGCTTCACATATACCAATTTTAGTGTTACAAGACGTTAATAAAAGAAGAAGGTATATGGCTGGTGCGAACATGATAATCAAGACATGCCTCTCATGCAGGAACATGAAAACACACCATGATCAAGATGCGTTCCCGGCCATTCCGGTAGCTTCACATATACCAAATTTAGTATTACGTGACGTGAAAGGACGACGAAGGTAAATGACGTGTTGAAACATGATAATCATGACATCCTTGTTATGTAAAACATGACTACATGATACGCTCATAGCACGCTCGCGGCCGCTTTGCTAGGTCCACGTATACCAAATTTGGTATCACGTAACGTAAATAGAAGTCGAAGTTAAATGACACGTCCAAACATGATAATCATGATACGCGTGTTATGTGAAACACGAATGCATGCTACGCTAATAAAGTGCTCGCAGCCGTTTCGCTAGTTCCACTTATACCAAATGTGTTATTAAGTGACGTTATTGAATGACAAAGGTAAATGACACGTCCAAACATTATAATCATGATATGCGCGTCTTGTAAAACATGACTACATGCTACCCCCATAGCACGCTCTCGGACGTTTTGCCAGCTCTACATATACCGAATTTGGTATCACTTTATGTAAATAGATGACGAAGTGAAAACACACGCATAATAATCATGACATAAAAATCATGTTCGGCAGAATTAATGTCCGACTCGTAACGTTGTGCTGATTTTAAAGTGATCTTTCTTATTTGTGTTTTGCATATCATCGATTCCCACTGTACGTAGTATCTGCCAATCCTTAATGTCACTTAGACCAGTTATATGCTACACCATATAACAGAGAAAGGGCACCACATTATATTTCAGTGGTTGCCAAGCCACTGTGGAATGATCGGTAACGAACGAGCTGATCAAGCTGCCCGTTTAGCCCATACAGAAGACCACAAGCAGTCAATACCTCTCTCAAGGACGGACGCTGCTAGGAGGCTCCGCATGCTTGCTCGCCAACGCTCCATGGCTCTTTGGAATGAGCCTGTCTTTCCGCATGCAAGATTACGATCCCTTGATCCAACGCTAAGCATACAGCTTTCAACAAAAAACTCCCAAGCATTTCCCTGAGGGTGAACACGGTTAAGTGATTGATTGAATGATTGGTGGGGTTTAACGTCCCAAAACCACAGTTTGATTATGAGAGACGCCGTAGTGGAGGGCTCCGGAAATTTTGACCACCTGGTGTTCTTTAACGTGCACCCAAATCTGAGTACACGGGCCTACAACATTTCCGCCTCCATCGGAAATGCAGCCGCCGCAGCCGGGAATCGAACCCGCGACCTGCGGGTCAGCAGCCGAGTACCTTAGCCACTAGACCACCGCGGCGGGGCACACGGTTAAGTGCGAATGCACGGGGTGATGCTATGAGGTGTATTTATTAATTCGCACTATTATATTTATTAATCACACTATGGTGCCTTTATGGTGTAATGGTTCCTGGGAATCGCAATTTGATCACACGGGAGAGTTTACGTTAACTCACTGGCGAATACCAACGGATTTTAACTTTACTCCCATTCATAGCATCACCCCGTGCTTCGCACTTAACCATGTTCACCCTCGGGGAAATGCTTGGGAGTTTTATTACTGATGATGACGATTAAAGTGTAATTATTGAATTTAAGTGTTGTTTGTCATGAAGCATTTGTACACAGGTACATTATATACGAAGTATTATTTATTTATACTTCACGACGCGTCCGGACGAGCAAAGTCCAGGGCTCGCACCCTCTCCCGCGTGGCACGTTCACTGGCTGGAACGGCTTCGGGAACGTCCACTCGCCGTTGACGATTGCGAGCGGCGTCTTGACGCCGGCCTTCATCGCCCTTCTCCGCCTGACGCTTGCGTTGTCGTTCCGCTTCTTGGGCCGCGTTCGCGGCTCGATGCTGACGCCTCATCTCGGCCTCGCGAGCGCGCAGTTCACCATCCGCTGCACGCTTCGCCCGCTTGTCCTCGGCCTCGCGAGCGCGAAGTTCGGCATCCTCTGCACGCTTCGCCCGCTTGTCCTCGGCCTCGCGAGCGCGCAGTTCGGCATCCGCTGCACGCTTCGCCCGCTTGCACTCGGCCTCGCGAGCACGCAGTTCGGCATCCGCTGCACGCTTCGCCCGCTTACGTTCGGTCTCACGAGCCCTTCGCAGCGCCGCCTTGTCTCCCAACGTCGGCGAAACCACCGCGGTACTGTCACCTCCAACGACGTGTGCAGTGCTGGCATTCGGTTGTACTGCATTCGTTGTTGATGGTAGCGTTGCCTCCGGGACATCCATCGCACGACCCGCTCTCGACGGGAGACTGAGAGAGAAGGTGGGCGCGCGAGAGAGAGGGGTGCGCGCGCAGCTGCAGCGAGCGAGGAGAGCGGAGGAGCGAGCGAAGGGGGAGGGGGTATAAGGCGCGTTACTGACACCGATATCAGCGTCGCGTCCGTGGCTTATTCGGTAGAGCGTCGCGCTGCGGCCCGCCAAGTACTCTTTGATTGATTTGTGGGGTTTAACGTCCCAAAACCACCATTTGATTATGAGAGACGCCGTAGTGGAGGACTCCGGAAATTATGACCACCTGGGGTTCTTTAACGTGCGCCAAGTACTCTTTCTTTTAAAGATAAAGAGAAGACTGCGGACGCCGCCGACGGCGGTGGATGGTTTGGGGTCGCTTATAAAGTGTATTCACTCTTAAAAATTCGATGAGGCGACGCTACTGCTCTGTGCATACTATGGTTGGGAGTCGGGTTTACCCGTGCGTACGCGTTCCGCATAAGTAGGGCCGACACCGTCGACTGTGCACACTGCGGAGATGAAGAAACAATTCGACATATCCTGTGTGACTGCCCGAAATACAACCTGGAAAGACAACACCTTTCTAATAAACTAAACAGGTTAGATGACCAGCCACTGTCCGAAGAAAGTATACTGCGCCATCGTCATGACTCCTCGTCACAAAAGAAAGCCGTGCAAGCGCTACTGGGCTTCTTGCGAACTACTGGCCTGTTGGAACGCCTCTGAGTGGACTGATTTTGTGTGTGCGTGTGTCTCGGTGTTTTTCTCTTATTTATTTTTTAACTCTCCCTTTCTCTTTCAACCCGCTATTCCCCAACTCCAATGTAGGGTAGCATGCCAGATACTAGCATCTGGTTAACCTCCCTGCCTTCCTTTTTTTTTTCTCGTTTCTCTCTCTCTCTAGACCAGTTAAGCGCCCACAACGCTACCATAATTCCTTTTGAGAATCAGTGAAGGGTCCACTGCACGTACCTAGGGCAACACGCGAACCTACACAGCTGTTCACTTTGCTGATGGCTACGGTGCTGATTGTGATTAAACATTCCTGGCCACTTTGTAATGGTAGGACCTCTAAAACACCCACACGCTGCTCAATTCATGCACATCTTTTGACACCTGACTAGTATCTGCCCTTCTGCCACGCAATGTATGATGCATTGAGCAGAATCCTTCCACTACATGACATTCATATAGTGTTTGTCATATGCGCGCAGACGGCCTGGGTTGGATCCTCGCTAGGACCCAGAAATATTTATTTTTTAATTTATTTGCATGTTTCTTGATTTTTGAGTTACAGAGAAGATGATGATTTTTTGATTACAACCAATGACGCTGATGCTGACTTCAAATTGGGAACTTTTGCAATAGGAGCTCTTTGAGGCTATTGATTTAGTATACGGTGCTTTGCATTTGCATCTTCTAAATAACAAGCATTTCTTAGCAGATTGAAAGCGATTTCAGCGTACCCCGCCGCGGTGGTCTAGTGGCTAAGGTACTCGGCTGCTGACCCGCAGGTCGCGGGTTCGAGTCCCGGCTTCGGCAGCTGCATTTCCGATGGAGGCGGGAATGTTGTAGGCCCGTGTGCTCAAATTTGGGTGCACGTTAAAAAACCCCTGGTGGTCGAAATTTTCGGAGCCCTTCACTATGGCGTCTCTCATATTTATATGGTAGTTTTAGGACGTTAAACCCCAGAAATGAATGAATGAAGCAATTTCAGCGTGTCTATCTACGTATCTATCAAGCCGTCTATGTCTGAACGCCCTCATGATTGCATCCCTAACTTGGGGTACACCAAAATATTTATAACAGTTTGACGAATACATGCAGTAGTTTGGCGAATAGTTGCCCACATCTCAGTGTTCTCATGACCGCTCTCTTAACACAGGGAAAACTAAAATTGGTAGGGACGGTAATATGGTTTCAGGAATATCTCTGGATGATCATGACACGTATAACCTGAAAATCCGGTCACGTACGTCGTCGAATACGTTCCTCCAGACACCTGTGGCACATATGCCTCTCATGCAGGAACATGAAAACATACCACGATCAAGATGCGTTCCAGTCACACACAGCTTAGATTTGAGTGCACGATAAAGAACCCCAGGTGGTCGAAATTTCCGGAGTCCTCCACTGCGGCGTCTTTCATGATCTTGTGGTGGTTTTGGAACGTTAAACCCCCCGTATCAATCAATCATACCCGTAAACGACGAGCCGCGTTATGTGGGTATTAGCCACATGTAATTTATTGGCAGTCCATCTAGCCAAGAACGGCGGGAGCAGACAGTGGCATTTTAAATACGAGAGCGTTAACAAAAGTTGCAACTGGTATCATTGACCCAATGAATGACAAGAATAATTATGTGGGTCCCGTCCGGAATAAATCCCAAGAATTTAGCATGGCAATCAAGTAATATACCACAAATCCAGGCCAAAACTCTAAAATTCTAAACGAGCTTGTGCAGTCGTAGCGTTGGTGCGATGTCAACTGCAGCTGCAGTGCTGGCTGTCAAATTTTTAAACATTACATATGTACTATACCATGATACAGGTGTCACTATGGGTTGACGTCAACTCCATATTTAAGCGCTATCGACTGAAGTTGGTCTGTGTAGCATTAGCCAGGCCTACCATCACCACATGCACAAATGCTATATGTCAGCTCACTGCTTCTGAGTTTGGCAATTATTATGTTGCTGTTGCGATCATTACGCAACTGTAAACAGCTGATTGATTGATATGTGGGGTTTAACGTTTCAAAATAAACATGTGATTATTTGGGATGCCGTAGTAGAGGGCTCCGAAAATTTCGACCACCTGGGGTTCTTAAAGCGCGTCGACCCATATCGGAGCACAGGGGGCGACAGCATTTTCATCTCTATCGACATTGCCGCTGCCGCAGCCGAGATTCGAGCAACTGTAAAGAGCTGGTTACATGAAACACATGCCGATGTTGAACATACGTTCATGCGCACAACACTTGTACACATCTTTAGCGTAATTTCGTAACGTTTCACTCAACAGAAATTCCACCACAGCCACCCAAATAAAGTTTCGCCCACACCCTCCCAGCACAGCCACATTCTCTGCGCATGCTTCGCATAACATCGATTCACGTGGTACGCGGATGTGAATCATTTCTACTTTTGTCCATTTGTATCGGGATGTTAGTTCTTTTAATGCTAACTCAACCATCATGACTAAGTCTTTGCTTATTTAGACAGATTCATTAGCGTAAAAAGACGGAACTTTTATAGAAGAAACACACACACAGCATTATACTCACTAATGATTTGTCCCGCCACGGTGGTCTAGTGGCTAAGGTATTCGGCTGCTGACCCGCAGGCTACGGGATTGAATCCCGGCTGTGGCGGCTGAATTTCCGATGGAGGCGGAAATGTTGTAGGCCCCTGTGTTTAGATTTGAGTGCGCGAGAAAGAACCCCAGGTGGTCGAAATTTCCGGAGTCCTCCACTGCGGCGTCTCTCATGATCATGTGGTGGTTTTGGGACGTTAAACCCCCCGTATCAATCAATCATCACCAATGATTTACGATTTCAAACGCAGGGCCTTTTCGTAGGCACGCAACAAAACAACAGAAGATAACACGAAGAAAAAAAGGCGACGAAAACCACGTGACCACCGCTTGCCAAAAAAAAAGAACCGAAAGCAATCACGCCGTCTAAACTTCTCACGCACTAGGTACGCCCTCAATATGAAAGGAGAAAAAAAGAGAAAAACATTATTTACTTGATGCCAAAATCAACCGGGCTGAGCACGATAAAGCCAGATAAGCCCAGGCAGCCACACACGAAAGACAAACAAGATATAAAACGTTTAAAACTAAAAAGAATTATAAGAACATTGATTGATTGATATGTGGGGTTTAACGTCCCAAAACCACTATATGATTATGAGAGACGCCGTAGTGGAGGGCTCCGGAAATTTAGACCACCTGGGGTTCTTTAACGTGCACCCAAATCTGAGTACACGGAAGAATTATAAGAACAGTGTAAAGTACAGATTAAAACTGTTAAAAAGGCATGCGCTGTAGGTAGCTTATTTTTTTACTTGAGAGGGAAATGGAAGGCCTGCTGACAGACTTGTTCCCCGGTCTCTCAATTTCGGCTGCTTCTAAAATTTCTCCAACAATTTTTTCGCCATGCCTGGCTAGGACAATTGTACCCTTAAAGTGCGGAGAGCAGCCGCAGTCTCGGCAATGCATCGCTAAATGACTGCACGCGACCGCTGAGAGGCTCAGCAGGTGCTCTCTGAGACGTACATTAAGGCACCTGCTCGTTTGTCTAACATAGTACATGCCGCATGAGAGTGGCGTGGAGTATACTACTCCTTGCTCGCACGGCACAAAGGGATGGCGGTGCTTAGTTTCGCATATGTCCTTGTTGCCAGGGGGAGCGTTCACCACTCGGCACAACCTGGAGAGCTTTTCAGGGGCCGAAAATGCCAACCTGATGTCGCAATGCTGGGCAATTTTTTTCAGGCTGTGTGACAACCTGTGCATATACGGTACCACCACAGTCGTCTTCCTCTGCGTTGGCACCTGCTCCTGCATCCGGTCAGCACCTTTCAAGCATGTGAACGTGCTTTCCACAGCGGCTGATAGCACGTGGAAAGGGTACCCTGCCAAAGCAAGGCGTTCTGTTCACTTACGAAAGCTTCTGCCAATAGAGTGCTCGAAAGACTTACGCAAGGCGTTTGTGAAACATGCCCTCACCAACGCCCTGTTTACAAGTTTGGAGCGCGCCGAGTCAAATGGCAACAATGGTTTTTCTGTGCGTGGTTCATACGACCAACAAACATGTTCGGGCTCCAGTATTAGCTTGAGGTCTGAAAAGTGGATGCACGCATCTTGTGGGGTTTCCCACTTCACAACAAACGGTGCTATACATTGATGGAAAAATTTTCAGCACATCATTAGGCTCTGGTTCAACTTGTGCATGCTCCGTACTGAAGAGCACCCCATAATCGATACAGATTTCAATACTCGTGTGTCATTAGTCTGCTGTAACCGCTTGTGTAACACTCTGTCTAGACTGGTTAAGTACAAGTCGTTGAGGACAGGCGCTACTGATGACCCTATACATACAAGAGTCCGCTGTAAATACAAAACGTCCCCACACTTTGAGAAAGTTGACTTGATATCAAACTCCAGCAGTTCCAGAAAACCAACACTGAAAACACCCGCTTCATTCTGAAAGGCTATAGCGCCGTAGCTGTCAATGTTGCTTTCGATACAACCTAGAAGAAGTTCGTAAGGCAATGAATAATATGGGTCTTTAACATCAAAGGAACAGGCCCGAAATTCTTTTTCCCTATTTCCTTCCAAATGAGCAATCACTTGTTCAGAATTCTTAATTATAAAGGAGTAATCTACTTCCAGAAGATTTACCTTCATTTGCAAGAACCTAGCTACTATTTTCTGCCAGGTTTCTTTTTCGGACACAATTACGCGTAGTGGGCAATCTAAATTGTGTGTCTTTGCACTGAAAAATATTTCTAAGCTAAGACCCTTCTTGAAATCTACTGATTTTATTAACTGCTTCATATTTCACTTCTTGCACGGCCTTTTTTGCTTCCGCTTTTACCGTCTTTAGGTTAACACTGCCCTGACGTGCAAAGGATTCTTCAATAGCTTCATCTGGCTTTACCACATCGTGTTCGCACTGAGTGCGAAAATTCATCACAGCCTTCTCTTCATCTTCCGTGTAAAGTTGGTTTCATCTCCTACGAAAATGCACCACAAGGTCAAGGTTTCTCGGCTGACAAGTATTCCTGCCGAATTTCTATACGATTACTACAGCTGGGTAGTTCTTTTTTTTGTTGAAGGCAGATTAAACTATATTTAACGTACACGTATATCCACGTGACAACCATGTTATTTGCATATCGTGCCTTCTAATATCAATATAATCACAAGTTCTCACCAGCGAAGGGCCTGAGAGAGCCTAATATGACCTTCAACTAAAGCGAAGCTTTCCAATTTTCTTTGCGGACGTGAGGCATTCGCAGTAATAAAGTGCCGCACGCCATTAGCAAATTAACCTCGCTTTTGTTCTCGTTACGAGATGCACAGTGCCATGCTTTCTGCGGTGATTAGTTGCCTAAATACTCGCTTTTATAGCATTGTCATTTCGGCTTGTTATACGTGAAGAGGCCATCATTTTCGTTTTACTGCACTTTTTCTCAATCTCATTGTTTTTTTTTTGTGCCTGGCTCTTCAATTATTTTGCTCCTCCACCTAGACCACCTACCCCGACGCGTTTCTAGTTATCATCCCGACTTCCTGCTTCTTTTCTAGTTTTTGTCTTGTCTCATTCTTTTATGCGCTTATATGGCGAGTATATAATCGTGTTTTTCTCACATAAGATGTATACATAGTAGTCATTTCTTCCTTACATAGGCACTGTGCCATGCTCCCTACTGGGCTGCAGAAATTCGGTGCCTTTTTCCTCTTCTAACCACTACCACCATCCCCATTTAGTCCGCTTTTCAAACGACGTGCTTCTTTTATGCTGCTGCTGTGTAGTTATTTTATTTATCCGCGATACCTGTTCACTTGGTCACGCTGTTGCTATTGCTTTTAATCTGGCGTTGCTATGACTATACTCAATAAACCCAGAATTCAGGTGGCTTGAAATATGGCCGTCAAGGGTGTCACAGCCTGCGGTATTGAGATTACAGGTTGTAACATCTTTCTTTTTTATTTGTAGCAAAACATGCGTAATTTATTAGCTCAGGTGCCGGCAACATGCAGCCTACGTACCAGTGTTATGCGGGCCCCGGCCCCGAGTCAAACTGCCCTCCCTCTCGTACAATGTCACTTCTTACTGAATGCCGACAGGACAGTTTTGCCATAAAATGGAATTTTCACGTTTAACATATGCTTGATTGCTACTTTGGGACGTACGTGCTGACAATAAACATGATTTCGAACCCAGTTTTACAAATTAGCGTCGATATGCGAAATTTAAGCGCTTTGCTTGCCACCCCTTCTTCAATCAGTGTGGCCCTTGCTTTCTCATTTTTGTGCAGCTGGTCCTACAGCTCAAAAGGTTGCCGAGTTCTGAATTACCTAATTATAGTATAAACTCTATAAACACGTGTGCGGGCCAAACGGACAAAAGTAAATGCGAAGTTGCAAGTATAACTGTACACATATTCACTGCAGTAGACATTTCTAGGAAATTTTGCTTAAAATAAAGTTTTAAACTAACGTTGCACGTTGAAACAATCGCTACATTTGTTCAAACGCAGTCCACCGTATTGCAGCCGTGGTTACGGCACTCCGCTGCTTAGCCGAAGGTCGCACGATAGAATCGTGGCCGTGGCTGCAGTATTTAGATGGTTGCGAAACGCAAGCGGTGACTAGAGCCGGATACATGGCTCCCCGAAAAAGAGCACCTGGTGGAGAGTCGCGACACAACTCATCCGCTCCCACCAGGCCTGGGAAACTCTGAAGTTCAACTGATCAAGCTGTAGGGGGCGAAAAAGTCAACAGCGGTGCATTTCAACTTCATACTAAACTTTGCGTTATGCATCACATGGGCACTCCTCTATTGCACTTTCTAGAGTTACTGTATATGCTACCTTTAGGTAGCAGAGTTGCGCCAAGGTACGCCATCTTGGGTTCAAAAGTCTTGCGGGAAAGCCACTCGCACCCACGTAGGAGCAACGCTCGCGCTTCAGAGTGCTACATTGTCTCTCAATATTGAGGTACTACGGTATTAGCATGGCTTTATTGATTTTTCGCTTTCTTTCTATTTTTTATACGCGTGAGTAATAGTCGGTTGCTCCGGTAATGTCTAGAAGCCTTGATTTGATGTTTACGTTCTTGGTATATAATAATAAAACAAAGGGCGTTGGTTCGTTGAACCAGTAAGATGGTTGGTTTACGCTAGCTTTTTTTTATGGTTGGTTACACTAGCTACGTCTTCTTCTCCGCAGTTTTTACCATTTACAAATATGAAATAATTTTTGCACTTTTGATCGCTTTCGCACTACTTAGAGATGAATTTTTCATCGTGTCAGACTCATTCGCACCCGCGTCTGATCACATGGGCTGTACGTAGTACAATTTACCACAGAATGCACTTGATACCAAGCTTCTCTCGAACAACATGACTAAATTACCAAAGAAGTGCAGCGAGAATAACAACAGCCGATGTCAACCAAGCTTGATCTGACCGGAATTATTGTAGCGTTGTCTTCTCCGCAGTGCAGTTGAACCACCTATGACCACGTGTTGGCGCTCGGCGAATAGGGCTGCTGAACTCCTGCAGGTGGAGCGAGCGGCGCCCGGAAAACAGTGGCGCAACTCTGCTACCTAAATGTAGCTTATACAGTAACTCTAGCACTTTCCAGGAGTGCTCTCACCAGGGCCAAATTTCATTTTTAAAAGGATCGAATATTACATCTTTATGTAGCCCTCCACCTAAAAAAGAATTTGCTCTTACACCAAGTAGTTTTGCTTAAACATCTGCTGCGTCATCATTCTTTTTAATCGTTTTTGCTCCAGCTTACTCGTAGGTCACAGCAGCCTATCGTCATTATTATCCTCATTTGAAAATATACGGTGTCCAAAGGTAGCGACGGCAGGTTGTGGCTAGCGGAAATTCGATTGGGACCCACGCTGTTTTGTTTCACTGTAAATATTTCGAGCCACTACCAGCTGACACACTCTCTTTTGCACTATTTATTTTGACTCGTTCAAATGCTTCATGAAGCGCATTCAAGTGTCTTCGGGGGAAGAAGCGACCATTGAAGCTTAGGATGAACACCCGTTTCAAGCCTGAAAATTACGGGCAGGTGATTAAAATCACTTCAGTTTTTTTAAGGATGGCTGCTTGCAGGGCTAGATTGTTCATTTAAACATATGTAGTTTCTTGTCAATGACTGCGTAGGCGTTACAAGGTGGCAGCGCACAGCAATAATAGTTTTTCTAATTTTTAATGCGTCATAATCACTTGCGGTGTCGCTTCACGTGGGAGCTAGTCACTGACTCAATAGCGAATTCTGAAATTTTATTGACAGATAACACAAAGCAGGCCGTTGCGATGAAAGAAAGCAAATACATCACTGTCATCTCGCATGTGTGTTCATGGCTAGCCCATACATTAGTACAAAAAACCGACGAGTTAATAGCTTACTGAAGTGGCACTTAAAAAGCATTACATAAATATGAGTGTGGTTTTGCTGTAGCGGTACCAAGAGAGTTTCACTTAAATCAGAAATACTTCTTCTTTTTTTGCCACAGCCTTCTGCCCTACCTAACATGGAAGTAGCTGTGTACCGTGGGCAAGGTACGTAACTGCTAAACAACATGTCTTGTGAAAAAAAAATATGTTAGGTACCCCCTACATGCGTTATGGAATACCTAACATATATGTAAAACATAGTGCTGTTTACTAGGTAACTTAGTTTAATTGTTTACATGGGGAAATTCTATGCATTGATTAGGTTAATCGATATCTTGTGAGGTTATTTGCTTTTCCAGACTGCCATGCAAAGGCAGGACGACTACGCCCGAATGTTCAATTTTGCAAGAACGTTAAAACATCTCAGCGTCTGCTACATTAGGTAATCTTGAACCTCACACTTGCAATGCTGTATTTGTAAATGTTTTCCCACATCACTCGTAGAGGAGCGCTTTAAATTGGCTGCAAACATTGGCTGTCTACCATAATATACATCTACACTTGAATAACGTCTAAACTGAAACACTACATTTGTAAGTTAGTTAGATTACGTGGCACTGCTGAACTCAATAACACAAGTTTGATCATAGCCGCAGTCACCACATTTCGATGAGGGTGAAATGCAAAGACGCCCGTGTGCTTAAACGTTAGTTCAGTCCACCTGCCCCACGTGACCCTATTCACAAAGTGGTGCACCTTGCCACTTGTTTCAGTTTTGCAGCAGTGGCGACCTATGAACCGTGCCATTTGTTTCAAAAGGTACAGGAGAGGTACAACACTAAGGCTAAGGCACTAGGCTACGTCATTTGTATGAACCCCTGGCAGCCAGAAGCATTCAAATTTGCCCACTACTGTATGACTCATAATTATGTTTCAGTTTTTGTTTATTATCAACGTTTTTCAACATTTGATTTAAAGACAATATTACAGTCACTTTTATTTGATGATTTTGTACAATGGCGATGATCAACACAACATAATGCAAATCAGAATAAAAAGTGAAAAAGATACAAGGACAAGAATTATAGGCTGCTAAAAAGCAGGTTCACGAGATTCTTGGCCGAAAAACAGTATGGCCGCAGACACGTGGTCATGTAGGAGAAAAAAAAATTCGGCAGATCCCACGTACTTGGGAATAGGAGTTACGCAAAGCATGTGGAGTAAAAGTGACCATGTTGTAATTTTTTATTGAGTGACACGCCATTAAATGATGCTAAATATTTGTAGAAATGTTGCACGCACACACTTATGTTAACGAGAGGCAAATGTTCATAAGACCAGTTGTTCGCACTTTCGCGATGATGCCAACTGGGACATGTGCGTGTATTCGCAACACCAGCAGCTGATATGAAGTGCTCATACTCACTGGCCCTGTACATTATCATCACCATCATCGTCGTCATCATCATCATCATCATCACCATCGGCCTGACTACGTCCACTGCAGGATAAAGACCTCTCCCATATTCCGCCAGTTAACTCGGTCCTGTGCTTGCTGCTGCCAATTTATACCCGCAAACTTTTTAATCTCATCTGCCCATCTAACCTTATGTCTCCCCCTAACCCACTTCCTTCTCTGGGAATCCAGTTCGTTGCCCTTAATGACCAATGGTTATCCTGTCTAGGCGCTACATTCCTGGCCCGTGTCCATTTCCTCTTCTTGGTTTCAACTATGATATCCTTAACCTCTGTTTGCTCCCTAATCCACTCTGCTCTCTTCTTGTCTCTTAACGTTACACCTACCATTTTTCTTTCCATTACTCGCTGCGTCGTCCTCAATTTAAGCTGAACCCAATTTGTAAGTCTCCAGGTTTCTGCTCCATAGCTAAGTACCGGCAAGATGGGGGTGTTATATACCTTTCTCTTGAGGGATAATGGCAATCTACCTGTCATAATTTGAGAGTGCTCGCCAAATGTGTTCCACACCATTCTTATTCTTCTAGTTACTTCAATGTCGTGGTTCGGTTCCGTGGTTATTACCTGCCCTAAGTAGACACAGTCTTGTACAACTTGAATTGCACTATTACCAATCTCGAAGCGCTGCTCTCTTTCGAGGTTGTTGTACATTTCTTTTCGGCAGATTAACTTTAAGACCCACCTTTCTGCTCTCCTTGTCTAACTCCTCAATTCGCCATTCACTCTGAATTCGCTCACTATGAATTCCCTTCTCTCGCTCACTCAGAAAGCCTTTTTTTAGATTTGAAGTCCGAAAACTTAACAATTATTGGCAGACATATGGTTGGTGCGTATGAGCGCCACCGATGAGCGCACTCGATTGCGTTGTCTGGTAGCGCATCGAGCGTGCTTGTTAGGATGGACTTTATCTTCCATTCACATTGTTGCCACGATTCTCGAGAATCTGAAATACATTGAAATATTACGTTATTTCGCCGGGAATGGTTCTCTAGTCCATTTAGGTGAGATTCCAAGATCTCAAGATGGTTATCAAACAACTTCACACATACCTCCACACCATCAACAGCTTGTTCTAAAGGCTCAATATAAGTAGGTTTGCTTCTAATTAGTCACGCCTCTTCTGCCTTGTTGCAACTTTAACTTCTCTTTTCGCTCGTCCTTATTTCTTTCATGTCGGTTGCTAACGTGCTCTACACTTTGCCTGACTGAGTTTATCGCCTGACTAAGTTTGCCTTACTGAGATTGCCTGAATGAGTTGCCTGACCGGTTGCTAACGTGTTCTACACTTTACCTGCCTGAATGAGGTTAAATATTAGGGATATCCTTTTGGAAATATTATCCGGTGATGAATACACATAGAGGAAGGCCTTAGTACGCTTGTAAGGGCCCGGATTAGCTTCAATATCATCAGAAAGAAATAACAGGTAAACCATCAAAAAGCAATCGCACGCAATGTCGGCAAGCACTTCCAGACACGGAAGCGGAATCAAACATCGGTTATCACTTTTAGCATACAGGGAGCATAGTTAACACATGTTTAAAAGGAAGAACCGTGGACTTTGCAGCATGCTATTTCGGTCCATACCTCCGTGGCCACTGAAGAAGCTGTTGCAGCGCTACCCACTTAAGTCCCGTGCTTGTTGTGGCGTCAACGTTGTAAAATGCCATGCGCAGATGGTTGCGGTGATGGTGCTTGCATCAGAGTTTGGTTTCTTTTTATGCTGGAAGTATGATGGCTGGTAACCACGACTGTGGAGCGGAAGCCGTCCCACACGTGTGGAACACGATCAAACTTGCAAGGATGATTGCAGCACCAGGAGTGAAACCAGGTAAGCCTGTAAAAGGCATAAACGTGGAACATGCTGCATGCTGTTTAGTTGCGTGCCTTCTTGCCTACTTCGAGTTTGCAAGAAATCAACCTGGCGTAAATCCATATCTAGTGCGTTACAAAACGTTAGTCATGAATAAGAAGCAGTACTTCTACGACTCGATAAGCCAGTGTGTAAAAGAAGTCGAAGCATTTCGAACACCCGAATGTACGGCTAGCAATACAAAGTATGTTTCGCAGTATGCGTCTGGTATCCAGCAGTCCAATCACTCTGTAAAATAGGAACGTGACAGGGTTTTGATTCCTATGTGGGGTTTAACGTCCTAAAACCACTATATGATTATGAGAGACACCGTAGTGGAGGGCTCCGGAAATTTAGACCACCTGGGGTTTTTTAACGTGCACCCAAATCTGAGCACACGGGCCTACAACATTTCCGCCTCCATCGGAAATGCAGCCGCCGCAGCCGGGATTCGAACCCACGCCCTGCGGGTCAGCAGCCGAGCACCTTAGCCACTAGACCACCGCGGCGGGGCAACGTGACAGGGTCAGCAAAGGAGAACTGCTCAATACGTCCTTTCTTTTTACTAGCATCAGAAACATTATCAACAAACACCATTTATTTTGGATTCAACACTTGATACATGCGAAATGATGTAGACTGCCGACCACTCGTATCATTCACTTCACGTGGGGGCATCATACGACTTGCGGTGATGGTGGTAAAAAAAATCACATATGCAGTATGCTGCATATTAGACTCGTTTTGTTTGCGGAAAAACAACGTTCAGAATTCTCTCCTTGGCCCTGATTTCCACTGATAGCCGTCCTCACTATCAAATAATTCTAGCAGACATGCGCAATTCTGTTTAGAAACCAGCCCGACACAACTGCACAGAAGAGCGAGGGTGGAAATTATTTTGCTCGCCCGACCGCCTCGATGCGACGCCGCCTCCTTTATTATTAATATTATTAGGAAGTAAAACCTTACAGGAATACGACCTTTGGCATTTCTACGTTTTGTGGCACTTGAATACGCATCGGTATCCCCAGTATCCTTTAGTCTTGTTACAGAGATGCGCGCCCGCACCACCTTTACTAGCCGCCAGATTGTCTGAGGGAGCGGCTAAGATGTGCGTCCTTTGACCGCCGGGGCGGCACTGTCCGCATCGTGGAAACTCCAGCGCTGGTTCCCTAGAGGCCCGTGTACTTAGATTTAGGTGCACATTAAAATACCCCAACCAATATAAAACTTCGGAGCCCTCCACTATGGCCTAACCAATAATCATATCATGGTATTGATCTGTAATACACCAAGAATTATAATAAACAAGAAACAAAGCTCGACCGTATTTTTATTGTGTTGCTAGATTACAGGGTTGCAACTGGTGGCTACGCAATTGAGACCACCAAGTCCTTCCCCTTCCACGTCGCCCAGCCGCCCCATATCCCCGCACTGTGCACAAGCAGTACTCTGGCCCAACGTGGGGCCGATTTCCTAGCCCATGCATGTCCAGGAAAAAAGGGCAGCAACTGATAGAGGTGCGCTTGCTGTGCAACGAACTACCGAAGAATCTCCTACGACGCCGGCACGGAGCTTTCTGAACGCGACTACAACAAGGCAATGTCCTGACGATAAAACCTCACTTACAGAACGTGACCTGACGATGCAACATGGAAGCAGCTGGACAAATCGACGCAGCCGTTACCCGACGCCACGGCCTGACTGCAACGCGAGACGGCAAACTAGTGACCTCGACGTTCTTATCGACGGCCACAGTGAGACCACTCTCATCGATACTGGAGCCGACTATTCTGTCATCAGTGGGTCGTTCGCCGTGAAGTTGAAGAAAGTTTGGACAGCTTGGGAAGGCCCCGAATTCCACACAACCGGAGGTCATCTCGTAACGCCGGCAGGAATCTGCACAGCGAGAGTCACCATTAACGGCCGTATTTATTCTGCAGACTTCGTAGTCCTACATCATTGCTCGAGAGATGTTATCCTTGGCATAGACTTCTTTGGCCTCCATGGTGCAGTCATGAACCTAAGAGCAAAGTCGATCACTTATCTACAGAAGAAGCACTACCGCCACGCACGCCATCGAGAAACCACGCCTTGACAGTGCTGGAAAAACAAGTCACCATTACGCCTCGCTCTGGCGTCATTATTTCAGTCGGGGCCCTTAAATCACCTGAATTTAAAGGCGTCGTTGAAGGTAGTCAGCTTCTGTTGGTCACCCGCAGTATTTGCGTAGCAAGATGAATTGCAGAGCAGCAGTGAAGCAAAGCAACGGTTACGCTCGTGAATTTCAGCAACGAGTACAAACACGTGAACGAAATAACGACGGTCGCATACATCGAATAACTTCTGGAAGCCACCAGTGCTTGCGCCCTCACCGATTCTGCGGAACCTTCTCAGAACCAAGTTCCTTCCTCTGCTTTCGACGTCAATCCCAGTCTCCCGAATCATAAGCAATAACAGCTCAAGGCCATGATCTTCGAGTTTAAGGTGATGCCCTTTGGCGTTTGCTCGGCGCCTGGCACTTTTAAACACGTTATGAATAGAGTACTGGCAGGATTTGATGTGGCAGATTTACTTTGTGTGTTTGGGTGCCGTCGTCATGTTTTGCTCGACTTTCCACGAGCATCTTCAAAAAATTGAAACTGTACTTCAAGCCATCAAGACGTCTAGACTCACCCTGAAGCCAGAAAAGTGCAGATTTGCGTACGAAGAGCTCTTGTTTCTGGGACACGTGATCAGCAAGCCTGGAGTACGTCCCGATCCGCGGAAAACAGCCGCCATTGCCGACTTCTCGCCACCCACTGAAAGAAAGCAGTGCGCCAATGTCAGGGACTGTGCGCCTAATAAAGGCGGTTCCTCAAAAACTCCGCCCGCACCACCGATCCACTAAATAACCTTACCAGGGCCGACGTGGATTTTAAGTGCCAGACGCCGCAGGAAGAAACAGCACCTCCAGATGCCTCCTTCACTTGCCCATTTCGAAGCATCCGCCGAGACAGAAATACACACAGATGCAAGCAGCGTAGGTGTCGACACTGTTCTTGTGCAAAAGGCTGACGGACTGGAAATTGTTATTAGTTACGCCAGCCAATTTCTCTCTAAAGCAGAAGCCACTTACTCCCCAACAAAAAAAGAGTGCCTCGCCATCATCTGGGCTACGTCAAAGTTTTGCGTCTACCTCTACGCAGGCTCTTCAAAGTTGTGAGTGACCACCACGCCTTGTGGTGCTAGCTACTTTGAAGAACCCTTCAGGTCACCTCACACGATGGAGCCTCAGACTTCAAGAATACGACATTACCGTCGTTAACTCGCTCGGCAGAAAACACTCGGACGCACACTGCCTCTCTCGTTCACCTGTTGGCCCACACCGCCCGATGACGACTACTTCTTGGGAGCGATCACTGCCGACAACTTCATTGAACGACAGCGGGCCGACCTGGAATTTAGGGCCCTAATAGAACACCTCGAGGGCAGGACCACCGCTGTTGCGAAGGTATCCAAGTGCGCACTTGCGTCGTTCTTCCTGCGAAACGGCCTTCTCAACAAGGACTTCTCATTGCTTCGAGCCAATCCCGCATGCTCGCGATTATACAAGAAAGGTACTACTGGTCACGTCTTCACACTTGATTTGTGAGGACATGCCGAGACTACAAGCGACGCAAAACACCACCAACAAGGCCAACGCGATTTGCGAAGCTCTTTGAACTACGTCGACGACCATTCCAACCGATTGGTATGGACCTACTGGGGCCGTTCCCGACATCCGCTTTCGAAAACAAGTGGATAGGGATAGCTACCGACTACCTCACCCGCTAGGCTGAGACAAAAGCCCTGTCCAAAGGCAGTGCATCCGAGGTAGCTAAGTTCTTCGTTGAAAACATCGTCCTACGTCACGGTGTGCCGGATGTCCTCATCACCGACAAAGGAATAGCATTTACGGCGGACCTAACTCAAGCGATCTTGAGATACAGCCAGATAAGCTACCGCTGAACGACAGCATACCACCCAAAGACCAACGGCCTCCCCGAGCGGCTAAACAAGTCTATCGCTGACATGCTGGCAATGCACGTCTATGTTGAACACAAGACGTAGGACGCCGTTCTTTCGTACGTGACCTTCGCATACAACACGGCAGTGCAGAAGGCGACACAGAAATCTCCATACAAATTGGTCTACGGAAGGAGCTCGGACGATGCTCGACGCCATGTTACCCAACATGACCGACGAAGAAAGCCTCGATGTGAGTGAGTACCTTCAGCGCGCTGAATAAGCCCGAGAACTCGCACGCCTCCGTATTAAGAACCAACAGATGACCGACAGCCGCCGTTACAATCTTCGACGACGCTTCTTGGAATACCAGCCCGGTGACCGTGTCTCGATATGGACGCAGATACGCCGACGTGAGCTCAGTGAAAAACTTCTACGATGGTACTTCGCACCGTACCGAGTAGATCGACGTCTCGGCCCACTCGACTGCGAGATTGTTCCCGACGGCATTACGAACGCTCAACGGCGCCGTGCTCGACCTGAAATCGTCCATGTTGTGCGCCTCAAGCCATTTCATGCAAGAACCTGAGGACTCTATTTGGTTGTTGATGATGGGCTTTAATCCTTGTACTTATTTTTATAGCCTTTATTACTGTATCTTCGTCTTTTGGTAAAGCATCAAGACGATGCCTTTCTCAGAGGGGGGCAATGCCACGTTCGTTTCTCATGCTTTGTTATCACCCCGGTACGCTGCGTTCAGTGCAAAACTACACCTACGATGTTCGAGAAGCTTCGAGGCTGTAGTAGATCGTTTTGTTAAGATTGCGCCCACTTCGTGCACATTACAAACTTTTCTGGAACCTACGTCGCCGCTAGCGATAACGCTAGAATATTCGATGTCAAGGGTATAAATACCGATGCGCTTCGCCACTTGTCAGTTGATCAACTGCCGATGCTCTGTTCGCCACTATTTGTAATCTGACTTTCCTTCTGCGAGCGCCGACGCGGTGCTATAGTGGCTAAGGTACTCGGCTGCTGACACACAGGTCGCGGGATCGAAACGCAGCTGCATTTCTGATGGAGGCGGAAATGTTGTAGGCCCGTGTGCTCAGATTTGCGTGGACATAAAAGAACCCCAGGTGATCGAAATTTCCGGAGCCCTCCACTACGGCGTCTCTAATAATCATAAGGTGGTTTTTGGGACGTTCAACCCCACATTCCAATCAAATCAATCAACTGCGTTGCACTGCCATCTGATTAGTTAATTTCTTACAGGGTGTTTCAGCTAAAAAGCACGACGCAATAAAAAAGTGAAAATGAATGTTATGCATCTCCAGCTAGCGCATTATTGTTCTTAGCTTTATATAGCACGTCAGAATATTTTTTGATCCGCCAAGCACAGTATTTAACAATGATTGCCACATGAACTTTTTTATATACTGACACTAGAAAAAAATTTCAATAGAAAACGTGTAGCTCTTATCCAGAAATAACAGAATTTTCAAGTTATGGTAAGATAACAATGCTGGTTATTTTTTACCCGGGTTTGTTTAAAGTGCGCTAAATTGAAAAAAAATACCACGTGATTGTCACCTAACTCACGGCGCTTTGAGTGCCCTGAAATGCAAGTTGAACAAATTAGCGAAGACTTCTTACGCAGGGAAGTCGCTTGAACAGGGTATCGGTGACTGCGATGGATATTAATTAGTGGTTGCATGGTACCAATAAAAAATATAGGAAGGTGGGTGAAAGAAAGAAACGAAGACAATAAACTTCGACAAAAAAGCAGCTGCCACGTTCATTGTGACACGAGACCGGAGGCAGCATTCGGCGCAGCCCGGACGTTTTATTATTTTTTTTCTTTTCAGGTCAATGATAAAAGCGGAGAGGGTGGCAGTTTGATAAAGAAAGGATGTCAAAAGTATGATGGGAATATGTGTGATTAGAAATGATATCAAAAGCATGATGGGATAATGCGGTGCGCAGTTGTTTTTTTTTTTTCGGCCACGCTTCGACAAGGGAAAGTTTTAGTCTGGAATGATGTGTTTCAATAATCGAGAACGTGCCATTATGCTTCTCGCCCTCGACCGAGCGAACGAAAACAGGAGAGAGTAAGCAAGATTATCTTGCAGATGGCACCCAGGAATTCCGGTAAATTGTTGGACATCGGTGCAAAATTACGAAACGCTCAAGGAGACAGGCACGTTCAAAAAGCAGCGTCAACGCACAAAAGGTGTGACTGAGTCTTTAAAACAGACATTCTTGCTCACAAGGCAGCCCATCCCCACGCAAGCGTGCGTGACGTGAGTTTCCAGCAGTAGTGTTTTGCGCGTACTCAAGAGTGGAGGACTTCACCCATACTATGTTAACCTGCATCAACAGTTGGAAGACAGAGATTTGCAAAGCTGTCTTGATTTCTGCAACTGGATACTCATACAGGAAGAAGGTAATGCTGGCTTCTTGAAGAACATAATCTGGACCGATGAAGCTCTCTTCTCGCACAATATCCAATTCAACCTTCATAATGCTCATTACTGGAGCGCTACAAATCCTCACTGGCTGTTCCAGTAGTCTTTCAGTCCCTTCCATCCATCCCTTCCCCATGCGCAGGGTAGCAAACCGGCTGCCTATAGGCTGGTTAACCTCCTTGCCTTTCTTTTCCCTCTATTTTCCTTCCTTCCTTTCAGTGTTTGGTGCAGCATTTACGACAGCAAAATTATTTGCCAGGTCTCTTTCGATGGAACATTCACTGCAGAACGCTACATCAGCGAAATACTAAATGACCCGCTATGTTACTGCACCTGCAACATCTCTCTAGTAAAGCTCTGTAATATCTGGTTCCAGCAAGATGGAACTCCTCCGCACAGCTGCACGTGGACTCGTACGTGGCTTAATCGAGAATTTCTCGAAAAATGGATCGGCCGTATTGAACCTGTACAGTGGCCCACAAGATCCCCAGATTCAACTCCGCTAATTTTTTTTCCATGGGGATACGTTAAAGACCATGTCTACACCAAAACATCAAAAACGCCCGCCACACTGAAGTCTAAAATAGCACATGTGTGCCGCTCTATTACTCCACGAATGCTACGAACCGCGACAGAAAATGTGCTGACTCAATGTAGATTGTGTTTAAGGGCTGATGGGGGGCTGTTTGAGCACGCTACGTAACTACCTATGACGTCTCAATAAAAGTGCTTTAGACTTTGCAATTAGGCTGCTGACCCGCAGGTCGCGGGTTCGATTCCGGCTGCGGCGGCTGCATTTCCGATGGAGGCGGAAATGTTGTAGACCCGTGTGCTCAGATTTGGGCGCACGTTAAAGAACCCCAGGTGGTCAAAATTTCCGGAGCCCTCCACTACGGCGTCTCTCAATCAAATGGTGGTTTTGGGACGTTAAACCCCAGAAATCAAATCAGACTTTGCAATTATGCTGATCTCTTTCCGACACCTAGCTTTCCTACTATTTAAGAGTTGCCTATAAGAGCACAGGAGCCCCGCCGTGGTGGTCTAGTGGCTAAAGTACTCGGGTGCTGACTCGCAGGTCGCGGGGTTCGAATCCCAGCTGTGGCGGCTGCATTTCCGATGGAGGCGGAAATGTTGTAGGCCCATGTGTTCAGATTTGGGTGCACGTTAAAGTACCCCAGGTGGTCGAAATTTCCGGAGCCCTCCACTACGGCGTCTCGCATAATCATATGATGGTTTTGGGACGTTAAACCCCAAAATATCAAATATAAGAGCACAGGGCACTTCTTTATTCGTTCTGTTTGTTTATACGCACTCCGCTCTAGCTGACGGGTACCAAACATGAATTTCTACACGGAGACGAAGTACGAGCAATAAACGTTTGAACCCACAGCCAATCGTGCCGTATTCTGTGCAAGCATCTCGTAGAGCAATCGCACGTAATTGATGCAGATTTTGTCAAGGGGTAGTGACGTCGTTAAAAGGAAGAGATAAAACTGCTTATTTGGGCGAACCTCTGCCCGCTAAACGGAAAGTTGGGTTACGGTAGCACACTTGTACTGATGGCGGCGCACGCAGCGTCGGCCGTCGATCAACTGACAAACGGCGATCAACTGACACTTAGTCAGTTAGCGTTATTGCTAGTGGTGACGTAGGTTCCAGAATTATTTCTACACTTCGTGGAGTGGGCGTGATCTTACCGAAAAGATCTACTACAGTCCTGAAGCTTCTCGAGGACTGCTGGCGCGGTTCGCGCTGAGAATTGCGTAGTGTATAGGGGCGATAACAAAACTTGAGAAATGGAACGGGGCATTGCCCCACTCTGAAAAAGGCGTCGTCCCGACGCTTTAACGGAAGATGAAAGTAATACAATATTGCAAGAAAGTACAATAAATAATTTACGATAAAGCAATGATAGAAAAAACACTGTTTCAGTTCGTTCCCGCACATGAAAGGGCTTGAGGCGCACGACTTGAATGACTTCCGGTCGCGATTGACCTCGTTGAGAGTTTGTGATATTGTCGCGGATAACCTCGTAATCGAGTGGGTCTAGACGTCAAACCACCTTGTACGGTCCCAAGTACCGTCGCAGAAGCTTTTCACTGAGTCCACGTCGTTGTATCGGTGTCCACACCCAAACATGTTCACCGGCCTGGGATTCCATGAAGTGTCGTCGCAGATTGTAACGGCGGCTGTCCGTCGTCTGTTGGTTCTTGTACGGAGGCGCGCGAGTTGTCGGGCTTCTTCGGCGCGCTGAAATTACTCACTGACATCGAGGTTTTATTCGTCGGTGAGGCGTCACTGAATTTACTTCCTAGTTCGCTTTAATTCCCTGGTGAGGTGGAGTGAAGACGAGCAGAATAATCTCGCTGGGTAAGTTTTCAGGTCTCAGTGAAAATTTTCTAATCAAATGGCCAATTTAGTCAACATAGGTAGGATATGTCCAAAATAGAATGATGGTTCACACACTCGAAAATGCTGGGATACCCTGCTCCACAGCCCACACTCCTACGTTCAGCAAGACATCATCAGTCAAGCGCCGCTACTACCGTGCCTTAAGGGTTTCCGGCTGGAAGCTAGGGGTGGTGGGCAATACATGGCATGATTATGTGATTCTCTTTAAGTAAAGTTTCCTACCTGTCTTCTCATACAATACTAGAAGGTGGTGCGCAGTAGCCAGACCTTGATATCAGTGACGTCTCCACCGGCATTTCGGGAAGCAGAAGTCAGCATTCTTGCCCCGCCGCGGTGGTCTAGTGGCTAAGGCACTCGGCTGCTGACCCGCAGGGCGCGGGTTCGAATCCCGGCTGCGGCGGCTGCATTTCCGATGGAGGCGGAAATGTTGTAGGCCCGTGTGCTCAGATTTGGGTGCACGTTAAAGAACCCCAGGTGGTCTAAATTTCCGGAGCCCTCCACTACGGCGTCTCTCATAATCATAGAGTGGTTTTGGGACGTTAAACCCCACATATCAATCAATCAATCGAAGTCAGCATTCTTGTACAAGGCTGGTTCAAAAAACACAGAAAATATTTCACGAAAATCATACCGTTTTAGACAAACGATTAACTGAGGTAGAGCGCGGAGCAGTCACGCTTGACGAAGTCCAGGAAGAGATTCGGCGCCTTCGCCAGTTTATTAGCCATCCTAGCAGCGAAAACGATCAACTGCGTGCTAAGCAAGCAAGCGGACGTTGGATAGAGTTTGAAAGTTTCGAATCATATTATTTGAAACTACCTGAAAGGCAAAGTGAGGATTCCACGAAGAGGATTTAAAAAAAATGTCGTAATGAACGCTTTGCCCAAAAGTGAAGCCAGCAATAGGGCATTACTAATGGTGGGAGGTAAAACGGTTGCGTGTAGTGAAGAAAAGGCCGTCTTTTCCGTAAACGTTCAACCAGGTTATAGCGGGTAATGCTTCGTGAGAGACAGTGCTCGACATGTGCATTTATGTTACAAGTTTCCTTATCCATTTATTGTGGTAGAATAGATGCCTTACTTGCTTGCTCAGCAGTGAGAGACGTCACTTACATCTGCCTCCTGAGCAGACGTCGTCTTCGTCGTTCACGTTGCTTTGCAGAAATATACGTGGCACCGTGAACTTTTCAAGTAGTATCACACACTGCCTTTGGCATCTGCCAGAGTCTTGGTACTTTTTAAGAACTTTCCAAGCAGTCAAAGAACGTAAAAACGTAACAGTTTGCAAACATTTGGGTTTGAAGGTTCACGATGCAACGTGCCGCGATACTTTCCTAGCCCACTGCAACGACTAGAGTCCGAGCTGTTCTTGTCAAAAAAATAGAAAATGCTTTACCAATGCAGAGGTAGCGCAAATTACTATCTTTAAACCTGTTAGTCGGTCCGAAGCTGCATGAAACACGCAGCGTGAATCGTCTGCAAAAGAGAAATATTACCTGAAGTGTCTGCCTTATAAAAACGAGAAAAAAGTAGCATATAGTGTGAAAGAGAAACATCTATCGGCAGTTCGCCATTGAAACTTTCTGCAAATTATCCCCAAAAGCATATTGTGAACATAAAATATAATCGTTTAGACTAAATTATGTATTATCTTGAACCAGTCACAATAATTTAAATGTTTATTTGCGTCTAAGTGAAGTTTATTATTGAAGTTCATGCAGCTTCATCCACTCGTGCATTGTTCAATACCCCATAGTTCATAGATATATATGTGGGGTTAAACGTCCCAAAACCACCATATGATTTTGAGAGACGCCTTAGTGGAGGGCTCAGGAAATTTCGACCACCTTGGGTTCTTCAACGTGCACCCAAATCTGAGCACACGGGCCTACAACATTTCCGCCTCCATCGGAAATGCAGCCGCCGCAGCCGGGATTCGATCCCGCGACCTTCCGGTGAGCATACCCCATAGTTGGTACGGGCCACTTGTGCAAAACACGACAGCAACCACCACCTATACGTTGACAACAATCATAACGAAAACAACAAATATAAAATGTGGTCTTTAGGATTAAATACACAATAGTAAGATTGACTGGCTTGCTTTCTTGCTCCTAACATTTTCGGAAACTTGCACACTCATTGCAGTAGGTGTACGTTAATGAATTATTAAGTTTTACTGGAGAACTCATAATTTTTTGAAAGCTTTCATGTCCGTACAACGCATCGGAGATATGTGGCAATCAGGACTATAAAATCATTCATTTGAAGCTCTAAATTTGTTTGCAAATTGTTAGTATAAAAAATATTAAAAAGCTAATACGAAAACTTCTGCTGATACGATAGGCCCTGATTATTAGATATTGTGGGGCGTGGATGACGAAGATGACGTTTGCTCCCAAGGCAAGTAAAGCTGACGTTTGTTATGAAATGTGCGCCGTTCTTTTCTGCCCAACTCCTCAACGATCGAAGCTTCTTCGTATGCGGATGCCACCTCCGACGGCCTTCCTCATTGGGTTTGCGAGACGTGACAACGCGACCAGAGAAGCAGCTTTCGGTCTAAACACGCCATCATCTGCACTATCTTCAGGAAAGATATTACCCAGCTGCCTGGACAGCTGCACCGCCGCCGTGTAGGTTCCTCCATGGCCCTCGAGCGAGTTATTACAGCCAGAATCTGCAGCGTCGTTGGACCAGTTTCAACCCAAGTCTTTCGTGGCTGCACCACCTGTGACTCAAGGAACGACATCGGTAACTACTGCTGCGAGGCTGACAGAGAACTGCACATCGGGAAGCCTTTGTGATCGATGACGTAGATACCGAGAAGATAAGTGTTAGCTCCGCAGCGTCGACCCAGGCCGACGCCACCGACAGACAGGCCTCGGGCTTCTACCCTGAGCCAGACTACGACATTAGAGCATTTATCGCCGTAATAAGTGGAGCCATCAAAATTAACCTATGTCTAGTTCGGAGGACATTGAGAACATGGTGAGCGTGATACCGGTTCAGCAGTCGGGGAAGCTAGGCTGCTGGCGACGAGGCGTCGCAGTCTTTGTTTTAAAGAAGACTTGCCTCTGATGCTACCACATTCTGCGGGTGAGAAGATGTGTACAGGTCTTAGTGACTGACCCCAGACATGTAACCTTCACCCGATGTTTGAAGCAGTGACGAGGAAAAGCGCAGTGGTCTAGTTTAGTGTGTGTGTTATTATATATGCTTTATCAGTTACGCTTAAGTTTAGGTGCTTTATTTATTAAAACCTTATGAACGAATTGTTCTTGCTCTTGCTTTTAGGAATGTTGGAGGTTCAACAGCGTGAAGATTCTTCAAGCCATATAGTTGGTTCTCCATACTTGACAATACTGTAAGCGCAAATACTTTCAGACAAAAGACACCAACAAAGAGAGACGAACGCTATTTATGTAGCCCTTGTGCAAGTTTGTTAACATGTCTTGTCTAAAAGTTTTTGCCTTCAGTATTACTGAGCACGAAGTTGCGTCTGGATGTACGCCGTCGAGCGAAGTTGAAAGGTCGTTGTCACGATTAGCACAGGTGAGCGGCCAATTTATTCGCAATGCGACTGATTGCCACCGGTCATTTATGGTCACTTCGTTCACGACGTGACTACTTTATTTAGTCGTGCGCAGATATATTTTTGAGTCCGACGACGGCATTACGAACGTTTGCAATCAGATATGCTGGAACAGCACGTCAGCATATTTAACGGGGCGATATCAATGCGACCGATATGCCAAGAGGCGTGAAATTTTACGTGGCATTCCTCGCGTAGGTAGGAATGTCAGTTGCTTTTGGTCCCCCCCCCCTCCATCCCAGTTAGCTTTTACAGCGAAAGCTCTTATGAGATATAAACTCGGGTCACGTGCGGCGCCGTAGTTGTCCGCCACCGCCGCCGGTGTCTGTAACCACATCGCATCAATTTAGAAAAAAACTGTACAAATGACACAGTGAGGCTCCAACCCGGGTCATCTGTATGCCAGCGCAGTATTCTCCAACTGAGCCACGCTGGAGCTTCATTTTTTTAATACACGGAAATAATGCAATCAAAGTTTGTCAGACATAAGTATACAATAAATGTTTCGAAATTATGCTCGCATGCACACATGCAGAAGACACAGTTTCATACAGTCCAACGAACCTTCAAAAGTTAGGTAAACAAACACACATACCCAGCAATCCAAGCGACTCAGGAACAGGGTCAAAAGTCTAGCCGGAGCACAACGTCCTCAAGATCTAGGCCCTGGGAGTATAGGACTCTATTAGCCATAGTCAACAGATAGAGAATACCCGCGCCCTGCGTGGCCGGTGACTTCCCGCACGCCGGATGCGTAAATAAATGTTGTTTCTCTCTCTCTCTTCAAAACTGCGCACATTAGCTGCTTCTTCTAAGAAAACAGCCTTTGTCGAACGTTGTGGCTCAGCATGTCTGTCAATCATGCGACTCCTCCATAATGAATAAAGGCCAAATAACATGGGTTAATGGTATGACGCATGATTTGCAATGGTCTTTTTGCACGATAAGAACCTAACGCCATGAGCAGTAATAGGAAATCTTTTTTGATGGTTCTCTTAAGGATGTCCCAGAAATGACACGCATCCCGGCCATGAATAACACAATGCTCAATTGTTTCAGGCTTGGTTCACAATCTGTAATTTAGAGACCAGGGCTCGTTTAGACCTTTTTCATGAAGCCACGTCTTCAGAAGTAATGTAGAGGTGTGCAGCTTAAAGAAAAACGTTTTCGCTGCTGGTGGTATACACATTTTATGCACATGGTATAACACATCAAGACCAGGTCGAGTTGAATATTGCTGTCGGTAGACAGGTTCTGGAAAAAAGATGCTGACGATTGCAGCAGTGAGTGCCGTTCTGTCTACCCTGTCGAGATATTTGAAAGGGAATATGGCTTTCAAAAACTGCATCGTTTTAACAAATTCAAGAAACACCACACTTTAGAGTTTTCAGCAACTCTTGTCGTAACAAAAAGAAAAGGGAGGTAGTAAGCAAGACGGTTCTGGAAAACAGCCAGAAGAATTGGGTGACAATCATCCTTAAGGTTAAAAAATGGCATCACCAGTTGTACAAACAAATGCACAAGACCGAGCCCCCACTTCTCAAGCGGAAGAAAAAGGTTGTCTCTTCGCATGACATTCCATGAAGAATTCCAAATGAAGCCGGCAAATATCCTGTGAAATGCCTGGACGTGTACGTGAGAGCAATGCAATACTTTTAGAATGTAGACAAGCCTTAATGCTAGAAAGATGTTGCAGGCTTCGGCTCTAGAAAAAAAACGGAAAGATCCGGAGGGCCAATATTACCATGATTATCAAGAGGCACATCAAGATAATGTCCTGCAGCTCCATTACAATGAAAATTTGGAAAAACTGAGGTAGTTAAAGCCGAAGTGCCCGACCATAATCCTCTACTTTATCGAAAATTATGTCAGCTCCAGAAATGTCACAAAAACATATATTAGTGTTCGCTGCTTCCTGAACAATGGACGCACAAGAAGGCAAAGTCATCGACGAAAGTTAGAGCTTTTATTTCCGTGGCTTCATATGAATATTTTTGATGCCAGAATTAAGCAGTACACCTTAACAAAGTGGTTCAATGTATACTAAAAAAGGTAAAGGCGAAAGCAGACAACCTTGACGCACTGATGACTTGACCTTTATTAAACCCTCTTTTAGTCGAGATGTGGACGCTACAACAGGCCAAACAGACGTAACTACAGAACAGCCACTATCAGATTCATGCCTTCTACATACGTGGGAGGCGCATGAAAACCTCATGTGTAGGTGGTGTCCCCAACGTCACAACACTAGGCTGCCCCGCCGCATTTTGAGGGTCAAACGCGAATTAGAAGCCCACATCGATGGGCTAACGCGTCAACAGTGGGAAACACTTTGCGGCAGCCTCAATGGTCAGATGGGCTGCAAGGAGTCATGGCATTTTCTGCGACACCTGCTAGACCCTGGTAGCTCCAAGTCGGCGGCACGCAAACAGCTCGCGCGAATTGTCCATCAATATCCAGGCCCCAACGAAGAGCTGCTGGAGGAGCTTATGACCCACTACATCAACACATCTCAAAAACATTCCAGCACTGAGCAGTTGCCCGAATACACTGGGACCGCCAACGAACCAATGGACGCCGACATTCGGAAATTGAGGTTTGGGTAGCGCTACATAAACTGCGTACAATATCGGCACCTGGTCCTGACGGGGTGACAGACAAGACGCTGCGTAACCTCGATACAAAGTCAGTAGGGGTGATTACTGAATATATGAATCAACGCTGCAGGTCCGGCCATTTACCACCAGAATGGAAACACGCAACGATAGCGTTCATACCGAAACCGGGCAAGAAACTCGACCTAAAGAGTGTTCACGCAATATCGTTGACCTTCTGCTTGGGCAAACTAATGGAGCATGTCGTGCTCCGTCACTTGCGAAATTACATCGAAGAGCACCACCAACTTCCCCCCACGATTCTGGGCTTGAGGACCCATCTATTCACTCAGGCTGCGCTCATTCAGTTTGCACCACAATCTCCTACAACCTGGGAGTAGCACTAGTACCAAGGCTTTGCTCGGTCTGGATCTTCACAAAGCATTTGACAACGTTTAGCATTGTGCTATTTTAGGCTATCTGTCTGAACTTCGACCCGGGGAACGCATACTTAACTTCATCCGTGCTTTCTTATTTAATCGAATGGTTGAACACTGAGTGGGTGACTTTCGTTCTAAGTTCATCACACTCGGTGATTGTGGCACTCCGCGAGAAGCTGTTTTGTCTCCTTTTGTTTTCAACCTCACTATCAGGTCACTACCTTCCCAAGTTGACACGATACCCGGCCTGCAATAAACCCTCTACACAGATGACACCATGCTCTGGACGACGGTGGGATCCGATGATCAAATGGAGGAGACTCTTCAAAGGGCCATGTGTCAGATGCGGGTTTGGAGTGTTCACAGAGCCAATCGGAGCTATTATTACTGTGACCTCGAGATCGCTGCACAAACTGCACTTCCTAGTATTAACGTGTATGTCAATGACACACCAATACCGCAGGAGGCCCACATGATAGTACTCGGACTCATTGTGCAAACAAACCACTCTAACAACATTACGCTAGACCATCGCCCCGTAACGCTGAACCAGACGGCTCGTCTTATATCTCGAGTGAGCATGCGCAATTGAGGCATGAAGGAGAAGGAACTGCCACAGATAATCCAAACCTCCAATTTGTCGCGCTTCACGTACGCACTTCCTTGTTTGCACCTCCTTCAGTCTGAGCGAGCCCAACTAAACTTCCTCATACACAAAGCGTATAAGGTGACATTGCGGCTCCCTCGAAACACCTAGACACAGCACCTGCTCAGTCTTGACCTGCATAACACCTTAAAAGAACTTCTCGAAGCACACCTTACGGCGCAAATTCACCGATTACGAGGAAGCAGAATGGGGCATTGGATCCTTGCTGAAATTGGCCACGTGGTATATCCAACGGGTAACGATCATGCTGTCATTCCTGACAACATCAAGAAGAAGGTCCTCTTAAAACGACTGCCAAAGAACAATAATGGCCTACCATCACGACAGTAAAAGGAAAGCGAGGGCCAAATCCTTGCAGAAAACTTACGTGTCCAACCAAAACCTTGCGTACGTTGACGCCGCCCAATACCGAGAGTTTACCAAAGCATATTTAATAAACGTAATCACTCTTCCCGGCAACAACGCCAATTCACCTCAAATTAAAACGGCTGCTTCCGTCCGTGTGCCTAACATGACAGAAGCCGAGGAAGCAGCAATAGTGCTAGCAGCAGCAGCCGGATTCAACACTATACTCGTCGACTCAAAGGCTGCTATATCCAACTTCGCACGTGACATTGTGACCCCAACAACTCTGCGTATACTCTTTCCCAGACTCCTTACAGATGCTAAGGAAGACGCACTGTGGTTCATTGAGCTGGTATGGGTGCCGGCTCACATGGTAAGCACAGGGATTGAGGCGGCCCACCTACATGCTCGAGGATTCGTCAGCCGAGCAGTGGTACCCGCCTCTGACTCGGGAAACCCTGATAAAGCCTTGGCATCCTACCATGACATCACATAGTATTACCGTCTTTCGAGGCAGTCAAACCACCCCCGCACCATAAGCTAACTAAGCACCAGGAGGTTATTTGTCACCGCTTGCAAGCACAGTCATTCCCGTGCCCATGCATTCAGGCACGTATATACCCCGACACGATTGATCCGCATTGCTCGCATTGTGGCTCAATAGCCACGCTTAATCTTTTTCTCTGAGCCTGCAAGGAAGATCCCCCCTCTCTCGATCTCCTAGCCACTTCCTTGCCAGAGGAATGGGGGGCAGTTCTGACCTCCACAAGCCGGGCCCTTCAGCTCTAGGCTGTACCAAGGGCAGAGGAGGTGGCCACCAGGTTCAGTCTGGGGGACCAGCTACCCCCTTAAGTCTTACGACAATAAAGTTGTGTTCTCTCTCTCTCTTTTTATTAAACCTGACAGCACGCGCATCGCAATTAATTTTGTTGTGTATTTTTATAACATAGTGATATGTCATTGTACATTACATCTCCTAACCGGATATTTCTGAGCAGACAAAAAAAACCATGCCACCTACCTATCAAAAGCCTAAGAAAGGTCAATGTGAAGAAGAGCTACCTGACTCGTGTTATCGTCCATGCACTAAAGGACTGATCGCACTACACGGATATTCGTCTGTATAGAACGGCCTTTGCTACACTCTGCAAACTTGCCTTAGGCCGGTTTGATGTTGGGAAAGCAATCGCGTAAAAGGGGCGAACTTGTGCCTGAAGTGAACGATGCACAGCAGTCGAGAAGATTCGAAAGTCGGTCTTCCTTGTGATCCTCTGCCTAGAGCACCCTCGTTCTCTTCTTCTTCACGCTTGTTGGCTGTTCGGTGGAGTCCCGTGCGCATGAAGGGTGGGCTCATGCATTGCGGCTGGCTTCATCGCTCGTAGCTGTGCCGTTGGCGTTTCTCCTCATTAGCGTTGCGCGGAGCAATGGCAATTTCCTGTGGCATTATCGCTCCTCTCAAGGGGCATCGCCCCAATGCTTTCGATGATAATGTACGCAGCGTTTCCGTCTCAGAAGGTTTGAAAGAATAAAATGGTTGTACAGCAAGCCAGTGGGGTAGCTAGTTTTTGTATCGGTCGTAGTGTGGTTTCCTGCGCACATTGTGTACACGCTCAGTGAGGTTGCGTCGTTTGGCATGCCCGTGTCCTGTGGACTTCACTTCATAGACCAGGTCACTGAGTCGCTCTACTACCTCGCAAAAACCAATATATTGACAAATGAGTTTTTCAGACAGACCTGGTCTTCGTACTTGGGTCCATATCCACACTTTGTCACCAATGTCATATCGTGTTTTACGTCTCCTTCGCTTGTGGTGGTCGGCATCAATTCGTTGTTGGAGACATGCTCGGTACCTTGCTCATTGGTGGGCCTCTTCCTCCCTCGCTATATAGTCGTCAAGATCAGAAGAGTAGTCGTCTTGGTCTATTGGCAACATAGCGTCCAGTGTTGTAACTACACGACCATAAACTATTTGAACCGGGATAATCTTGGTAGTCTCTTGTATGGCGGTTTTATAGGGGAAGGTGACGTGTGGTAAAATTTCGTCCCACTTTTCGTGTTCGACATCCACATACACAGATATTATGTGAGCTAGAGTTCTGCTAAGGCGTTCAGTCAGGCCGTTGCTTTGAGGGTGATACGCGGAAGTTTTCCTCTGAACAGTGTGGGTCATGTTCAGCAGGCACTGCATGAGTTCCGCCGTGAAAGCTGGTCCGTGATCAGTGATTATAACAGTCGGAGCACCATGCCAGAGTACTATGCTCTGTACAAAAAACTTGGCCACCGCAGCCGCTGTTTCCCGATGCAAGGAGTCTGTTTCAGTGTATCTCGTTAAATAGTCAGTCGCTACAACGATCCACTTCTTGTCGAGTAAAGACGTCGGCAAGGGTCCAAGGAGGTCCATTCCAACTTGTTGGAAAGGCGCTTTTGGTGGGTCTTTCGGTTGCAGAAGGCCCGCTGGCTTAGCACAAGGCGTTTTTTTGTCTTTGGCACTTGCGGCATGTTTCAACATAGCGCTGTACTGAAGACAATAGCTCAGGCCAGTAATAATGCAGACTGATTCGTGCAAGTGTTCGAGGGACCCCCAAATGTCCAGATGTAGGTTCATCGTGGCACGCTTGTAATTTTCCTTGCCGCATAGTTGCAGAAACGACAAGCAGGAACTTTTCAAGGTTGGGCTTAGTTTTTCTTATATATGACAGTTCCTCGGAGGTAGAACAATGCGAGGCTTCGAGAAAATATAGGAGGTACTTGCACGTCAGCTCCTTCCAGGTGTTTGATGAGTGGGAGCAATAGTTCTTCCGCGTGTGGAAATTCGGTTATCTGAGAGGTCCAGACAACACCTACAAATAAAAAGTCCTCTTCTTCTGATAGTTCTGGGTCTGCAGGTGCCCTTGACAAATAGTTGGCATTGGTATGCTTCCTCCCAGATCGGTATGGGTCCTTGAGGTTGGCGAGCCAGCAAGGGGCATAGTAATCGCTGACTGCCTTGGATGGTCTACCATGCAATTACGGCCGAAACTTACTGATGACCCAGACGATGGCAAGGCCTTCTTTCTATGTGGCCGAATAATTGGTCTCCGCTTTCGTTAGTCCGGCTGGCGTATGCTATCACCTTTTCTTCGCCATTCTGCCACTGTATTAGAATGAATCCAAGGCCGATGTTACTGGCGTCTGTGTGTATTTCCGTGTCAGCTGTTTCATCGAAATGAGAAAGGATTGGCGGCTCTTGCAACCGTTTTCTTAATTCCTTGAAGGGCTTTCTTGTTCGGTTTCCCACTGGAAAGGTACATCTTCTCTCATAAGTTTTTTCAAGGGTTCTGCGATATGCGCGAAAATCCTGACAAATCGTCTATAGTAAGCACACAGACCTAGAAATTTCCGTAGTGACTTTTTTGCCTGCTGGCACCGGGAAATTTGCAACGGCGACTGTATTTGCGGGATCAGGGCGAACACCGTGGGCACTGACCACGTGCCTAAAAAATTGAAGGTCTTCAAAACCAAAATGGCACTTCTCTGGCTTGACGATTAAATCTGCCGAACGAATTGCTTCTAACACTGTTAGCAGCCGCTCGATATGCTCTTCGAATGTAGCGGCGAAAACGACCACGTCATAAAGGTACACTAAGCAACACTGCCACTTCAATCCGGAAAGTGCAGTGTCCCTCATGCATTGGAACGTTGCCGGCGCACAATAGAGACCAAAAGAGAGAGCCTTAAATTCATAGAGTCCGTCCGCGGTAACAAAAGCAGTCTTCTCGCGATCACGTTCATCAACCTCGATCTGCCAGTATCCACTTTTCAGATCTAGTGATGAGAACTTGGCACACTGAAGTCAGTCTAATGTGTCGTCAATACACGGGAGGGGATATACATCCCGTTTAGTGACAGCATTCAATTTCCGCTAGCCGACGCAAAACCTTAGCGTGTTATCCTTCCTCTTGACAAGTACTAGAGGAGATGCCCACAGACTGCCAAAAGGTTGAATAACATCATCTTCAAGCATGTCCCGTACTTGATTCTTTATAACTTCCCTTTCTTTTGGTGAAATACGGTACGGGTGCTGACGTACCGGCCTGGTTGTCTCGTTCATTACGATCCTGTGTTTTGTAATGGTCATGCATCGTACCTTTGAACCATTAGAGAAACAGCTGCGAAATCCCCCACAAGGTCGAATAGTTGTAGACGTTGAATTGCTGAAAGGTTAGAATTTACAGAAATTACGTCGCAGACATCAGATGTTGGTTTCATATTCGTTGATGTTGTTTCAAGGCTGCATATTTCTGTAACTTCACAAAACTCATGAAGAAAAACAGTGGCTGTCCCCATTTGCGATGTGCTGAAATTCGTTCCAGAAATTTGTCAGGAGGATGTCCACGTACCCATTTCGGACCTGGATAATCCCTCGTGCCACACAAATTTCTCTTTTCAGGAAAACATCCATGTTATTAGCTACCTTTAGAGCTTGTTCTGTCGAAAATGATGCGCTGGGCCTCTGCAAATTATTATTGGCACCATTTTCTTGCAAAAACTCATTCCGAGTATGAATTCTTCGAAAATATGGGCAGGACAACAGTCACCAACGTAAGTGAAACCTCGTATCTCAACTCTTGCAACGCATCTGCCGAGAGGCATAATAAAGTGACCGCCTGCTGTGCGTACTGAATGTCCACTCAATTCGGTCAGAACTTTCCTGAGGTGCTTCGCTAAATCGTAGCTTATCACAGAGTAATCCGCACGGGTATCGATCAGAGACAGGAGCTCTAGCTCGTCAATTACCAACGGCAAGTCTGAAGTTATTTTCTCATTACTGCACTTCTTTACCTGGAGACAGTTGTCGTCATCACGCTGGTGTCGCAGTGGAGAATCCTCATATTTCGAATCACCAGTAGCCTCGCCTCCTTCAAGGGACCTCCAAATCAGTTTCCCGGGTTTAGACTAGGCGAAAGATGCCTAGGTGCGTTTGGAAAGGAATGTGGGCTTGGCGAGCACTGACGTAGAGGGGGTGGTGACCGCGGTTGATGACGACGATGCAGGTTGAAGCTCTGACGTAAGCACAGGTATTCTTCGATGTCGGACGGCCTTTTGCCATTTCGCGAACACGGTGCGTTCATCGCGAATCTCCAAAGACCAGCTTGATGGTATTGGAAAAACCCGTACAGATTTCCAGCCTCTCCACAGTGGAAGTACAGGGGCCTACGTTCTGCATCTCAACATACATCGCTTTTCCGAGGTATTGTCTTTGTCGAAACATGTGCGCTGCGAGTTGCCTCTATGATATGACGCGGGCTACGTGTTGTCGGTGCGTAATTACTTGGCGTCTCAATAGGTGCACAGGTGACAGCAGGCCGCCTGAGCACCTAAGAATAAGTCACCACGCGTCATGTCAGTGGTGCGTCACTCTGCGGCTCCCGTATGGCCTGCCGAATTTCTTGTTGGACAACATCCGCAATAGACAGCTCCGGTGAAGCGAGTGGCTGAAGCTTGCGTAGTTCCTCACTGACAACTGACCGGACGAGCTCCCACAGAGTGTCATGATTATCAACAACGTTTGCTGAGAAGACTCCTGCTCATGTACAGGCTACGTCACGATTGTACTGCCGGGATCTCTGCTGCAGCGTCGTTTCTATTGTGAATGTTTCCGACCGAAACTCGGCAACAGTGCTCGGTGGATTGCAAACGAGTCCCGCGAACAGCCCTTGTTTTACCTCATGCATGAGATGGCGCACCTTCTTGTTTTAGTCATGTTGGGATCAGCTCGCTTGAACAGGCGGGACATGTCTTATATGTACAAAGCGAGAGTCTCGTTTGTGCGTTGATTCCGTGCACGAAGAGCTGCTTCTGCCTTTTCCCGGGGATAACTGTTGCCAAACGTACACAGTAGCTGCCGCCAGAACTCTTCCTAGGACGTCATTGATGCGTCGTGGGTGTCTCACCACACTCGCACTGCGTTTTCCAAAAAGACGTAGACGTTGCACAACTTGCCTGCTTCGTTCCATTGGTTTATGTTCGCCACCCTCTCGAAATGATCCAGCCAGTCTTCGGCGTCCTCGAACGGGTAGCCATGGAACACCTTCGGCATGACGGGTTGGCTGACAATGAGCTGTGATGGTGCAACTTGGCTAGTAAAGGCGGTGGCGTTCCTTGTCTCCGTCGCCGATGCTCTTGGCACAGAGGGAAAGGGTTCAAGTTCTGGTGAGTCCCCTCGAATGCGGCGACTGGTCCATTTGTGTACCTACGTAAGCTCCAAGACTTGCGGATGGTCACAGCTTGGACTTCGCTCTCTAGTGGGGTTTGGAATCATTTACCCGGCGCCTCCACCAAAAAATGTAACGAATGTAGCAGCCTCACAACAAGGATGTCTAATTACACTGTTAATAAGGGGCGAACTTGTGCCCAAAGTGAACGACGCACAGCAACCGAGAAGGTCCGAAAGTCGGTCGTCCTCGTGAGCCTCTGCCTGGAGCACCCTCGTTCTCTTTTCCTTCACGCGCGTTGACTGTTCGATGGAGCCCCTCGCGTATGAAGGGCCGGCTCGTGCATTGCGGCTGGCTTCATCGCTCGTAGTTGTGCCGTTAGCGTTTCTCTTCGTTAGCGTTGTGCGGAGCAATGACAATTTCCTGTGGTAATATAGCTTCAGTGCTTTAAAATTACCTGTGATGAGAAGTCCAGTTGAATATCAGAGATTTTGTTTTACGCATGCTTCTACTTTTTGTTCTGTAAGGGTGTTCGAAGGGAGGTGGTCTCGCGTGAACGCGGTGAATTATGGTACGTTTGGGGGATCAACTCTGTTCACATGACACGCACTTGCACACACGCAGACTCACAACGCACACGCAGACTCACAACACACACACACGCACGCACACGCCCACACACGCACACGCACACATACAAACACACACACACACGCACGCTCGCACACACACGCACACACACGCACACGCACGCGCACACACACGCACACACACACACACACTTTTATGCACGCACGTAGGCACACACACGCCTGCGGCGGCACTATACTTCGAATAAATCTCCATGGTTCTTCATATTAGAAAGTTTTAGTGCCGTGCCCGAATTTGCCCACGTACGCACGCTCTTCTGTATTCTCCGTAGGTGCCGCTGGGAGTACAAAGGAACGCGAGAACATGCGTACGCGGGAGGCTGGGTGCACTTAAACTCTCTATCACTAATAAGGGGGACTATACGGCGCACGAAATGTTCCGGCCTTATAATGGCCTCATCGAAATTAGTCTTGTAGTTAGTCCTACGACATCAAAGTGGAGCATTTTCAAGCCATTGAACGACCACAAAACAAAACCTAGTAAATGTCCAGCGTCCTCGTTGCGGCAGTAACGGTACTGTTTAACAATACTGTAGTTTATGAACGAGCCGAAGCATGACAATTTAGAAAACCACAACATTTCTTTGTTTAGAACGTAAGGAGTCAACATATGCAGTGGCACGTTCCGGGACCCAAATATTTAAAATAATAATATTTCTTAGGATGTAACGTCACAAAACTACGATATAAGTATGAAAGACGCCGTAGCGAAGTGCTTCAGAAATTTAGACCACAGGGGGTTCTTTTACGTGCACCTAAATCTAAGTATGTGGGCCTCATGCATTTTCAATTTGATCGAAAATGCAGCTGCCGTGGCCGGATTTCGATTTCGCGGCTTGCGAGTCAGCTGTCAAGCAGCATAACCTGTTTACCCCAAAAAGTTCATGACTTCATTTTAAATAAACGTGTTTTATTGGCGGTATATTGTAGTGATAATTCGAGCCCTGCAATACTATTAACAAATTGCTAGCTTGGTAAAAATGACAGTGCTTTATCTAGAACACGTTAATCATATTATTCACACGCTTTCCATGAAGGCTCGTGCATGCAAGCCCTGAAGTGTGACCTATAATGTGGTTTACTAAGAAATCTGGATATCATTTACGTAATATCGGGTTGAATAAAGTTGACTCTTTGAGATAATAGTTGGAACTCTTCTCAATATTTCAGTGTCCTGGGGAATTTCTTAGCTCTGCATCCACACAACATTTAGCAGTGCAACAAAAATGCTGGTTCAACGAAATTCTTTCTATCCTTGCCTGCCTCATGGGGAAGAAAGGAAAAATAAAGACACGGTATATTCATTCCTTTCTATTTTGCGATAACAAGTTTTGTTGACCGAAAAAAAACATAGATTCCATTGTCTCAGGGATGAGAAGAACGAGAGACAGTTTTAAAATAAATCAATAAATAATGCCTGATCATGATCCGATAACCTAGTCTGAATATGCACACTTAATGAAACGAATGCACGCTTACTATTGCGAATGCACTGCACATTATTTAGCGAACTGATCTTTCACGTCTAGTAATGAGAAAATTACGGTGCCGTATTTCACTGCTAAATGTATATTTAAATGAGATTGTTTTGTGTCATACCCTTTATATCCCATAGATGGTATCTTTGAAAAAAATTTCAACATGCAAAATTTCCGTTAGATGCCACACACAGTGGAAATCAGACATATTCGACCACATGACGGTGCTGCGTATGTTCCTACAGAGTACTTTTAACAATAAAGACGACGTCAGCTCACAAAACAGATGAAGGTTCACCAAAATAGGTTGCCTAACCATAATAAAGTGGCATTACCGATCAATTGTTTCTGCCGCCACAGTCCTATCATATCTTTATTTGCAACTTTTGGTAGATAACATTTCACTGCAGAAAACCTCGATTTCAACTGGTCAAAAGTTTTACCTAAAAAGTATCAGCGATTTCGACTGGACCAACCTGTTACCGTTGATGCCGTTGGAGTGCAAAATTTAATTCAAAAGCTTAAGTTATCCTCTTCTTGTGGCGTAGATGAAATCAACTCAAAGTTTCTAAAAAACACTGCATTGTATTCATCAATTTACTTGTCCCTAATCTTTTCGCAATCTATTCAGACCTCCACTTTGCCGCTTGACTGGAAAGTGGGGAAGGTGGTCCCTCTGCACAAGTCTGGTAACACACAGTCTCCTCTCAATTACAGACCAATTTCCCTAACCAGTGTTCCTTGTAAAATGTTAGAACATATAATTTACTCCAACCTTGTCTCATTCCTGGAATCAAACTCTTTTTTTACTCCCTACCAGCACGGATTCCGAAAAAGTTACTCATGTGAAACCCAACTTCTTTATTTTACTAATGACATAGCATCGGCTTTAAATCGCGGCTCACTTGTGCATTGCATTTTTCTTGACTTTCAAAAAGCTTTCGATAAAGTACCTCACCAATTACTCCTCCTGAAAATTTGTGCCTTAAACATTGACCCGAACATTCTTAAATGGATTGAATGCTTTCTGACTAATCGCACTCAGTTTGTAACAACTAATGACTATAACTCACCTCTTTCTAAAGTAACATCCGGCGTACCCCAAGGTTCCGTATTAGGCCCTTTACTTTTCCTTATATATATTAATGATCTCCCCGACAGCATTAACTCCACTATAAGGCTATTTGCAGACGATTGTGTAATTCACCGCGAAATAAACAATGAATCAGATAACCAATTTCTACAGTCAGACCTTGACACTGTCTCAACTTGGTGCAATAAATGGCTTATGACTCTCAACTCTAACAAATCTAAATGCATGTCAATAACCCGGCGATCTATTTCTCCCCCCTGTACCTACAGAATTAACGTAGTTCCCCTCCAGCATGTCTCTTCATATAAGTACCTCGGCGTTTACATTACCAACAATCTATCTTGGCACACGCATGTTACCTACATCTGTAATAACGCTAACCGAACGCTAGGATACTTACGCCGCAACTTTTCTCGCGCTCCGCTGTCCCTCAAAATTCTACTATACCGATCACTAACTCGCCCAAAGCTTGAGTACGCATCCGCTATATGGGATCCCGTGCAGCAAAATTTAATCAACGCGTTAGAATCTGTTCAGAACCGCTCAGCTCGGTTCATTTGTTCTAATTATTCCCGTACTGCTAGCATATCAGAAATGAAATCTAACCTTGACCTGCCCAATTTAACTGTCCGGAGGAAACTGGTGCGACTGCATTTTTTCATAAGATATTTTTTCACAATCCATCAATGAAGTGAGACCTCATTTCACAACCATCATACCACTCATCGCGCCTCGATCACCAGCATAAGGTTGCCATTCCGTTTTGCCGCACCAAATTCTTTTCAGCAGCCTTCTTACCGAAAACAGCCGCCGATTGGAACCACCTTCCCTCTTCCATTGTAACAATAACAGACCCTTTGTTATTCAAGACTGCAATTTCTCAGCAATGTTTGTAACTATACGCAGTTTCCATTATCTATCTTTGTCTTGTATCTGCTTGATTTCTTACTTACACATTTTTAGTTGATTTATGTTGCCATTTGTGATTTGCGCATCTGACACTTGTTTCTTTTTTTGTCTTTTTTTTTCTTGTGTGTTATAAAATGTTGTACCGACCCCCTCTGTAATGCCCTACGGGCCCTGAGGGTATTCTAATAAATAAATAAACCTGTTTGAGGTGGCGGACTTGCTATCTTGATATCAACTAAGTTCAGTCACAAAGCTATGTCACAAAGCGAAAATATTGTTTTGTTGTGTAGCTCCACATTGTGAAATATTGGTATAAAACATATTATTACGCGTTAATTGATTTTTCTCTGTAAATGCATATTTCCCGGCCGGGGTGCCGGACAAGAGAAGCCTAGACATCAAGTTATCTGCCTGAAGAAAGGATATATTAGTTACTGGGGACTTCAATTCACAGCACGTGGCCTGGGGTTTCAAAACACGTTTAAGTTAAAACCGCTTGTGGAATTGGGCTCTTTAGAAGAATTTAGGTTATTTAAATTCACACGCTGCTGGTTTGGCCCGAGGTCTGTCTAAATTTGTAACAGACTTTGCACTTTGAAGGCCATCCTTAAATATATGCTCATAGAAACTTTAGACGGCGCTACTAACAGTTCTCACTTGCCTGTTAATTTTGTGAATAACTTTTTGAGAGTACTTGTCGCCAAAACGTTGGCTCATTCATGAACTACGAAATATTGGAAAAAGACTTAAACAATACTTTGATTCGTCGCAAGTACATGCGATGTGACATAAGGGCTTTGTGCATGTGGGCGGTGTTAAAAAAACCACTAAAATGCAAAAAAAACTTGGCCACAGGAGGTTATTTTAGCCCATGGTAGAATGAAGACTGCATGAGAGGCTATAGAAAAGTAAGGCTGCATGGAAACAACTTCTGGTCAACCATTGTCCAAAAAGTTAGTGTGATTGTAAACTAGCAGCAGCATACTTCAAATGCACAATAGGTACAGCAAATGACTATACTATGAAACGATTTGATTATTTTTAGGGTTAAAAAATAAAATAGCGCTTTTTAGATTTTTAAGATTTCGAAAGGTGTTACCACCCCCTTTGTCACTGCACAATATGAACCCAATAGCGGGTGAGGATTTCGAGGAGTTTGATTTAGGTGAGCTGGTGGGGATAATAAGACAAATATTTCCTTCAGCACGTTAACCAGACACAGTGACGAATGCATTGATAACTGAAATACTAATTATGAAAAATGTTTCTTTGTCTAAGGCTTGCATACCTGTGGAATGGAATCTGTAAAGTGATTACACTTCTTAAAAAACACGGAATCAAATTTGCCCTCGACAATGTAAGGCCAATATGATCATGATTATCATCATCAGACTGACTACGTTCACTACAGGACAAAGGCCTCTCCCGTGTTTCACCAGTCAACTTGGTCCTGTGCTTGCTGCTGCCACTTCATACCTGCAAACTGCCTAGTCTCATGGAAAGGTAAATGATAGGCGTAACCTTGAGAGACAAGAAGAGAGCAGAGCGGATCAGGGAACAAACGGGGGTTAAGGATATCATAGTTGAAATCGAGAAGAGGAAAGGGACATTGGACGGGCATGTAGCGCGTAGCAGGATAACCGCTGGTCATTAAAGGTAACTGAATGGGTTCCCAGAGAAGGCAAGCGGATAAGAGGGAGACAGTAAGTTAGGTGGGCAGATGAGATTATGAAGTTTGCAGGTATAAAATGTCACCTTCTTCCCCATTATCATGTTATTGTTGGCTCAAAAAGAACAAAAAATAGAACGTTCTTTCAGCGCTGAATGCTGCCTCGCGTCTCGTATTGCAATGCACGTGGCAGCCACTTTTTTGTAGAAGTTTATTGTCTTCGTTTCTTTCTTCCGCCCCACCCCCCTCTCTTTTATTGGTACCAACCAACCATCGCATAACGTCCATCGTAGTCACCGATGGCCTGTTCAAGCAGCCTTCGTGCGTAAGAAGCCTTCGCTAATTCGTACAACTCACATTTGAGGGCACTCAAAGCGCCACGCGTTAGGCGTCAATCCCCTGGTATTTTTGTTAATTTCATGCACTTTATACAAACCCTGCAAAGATATTAACTAGCATTGTTATCTCACCATAACTTGAAAATTTTGTTATTTCTGGATAAGAGCTACAGGTCTTGTATGAAATTTTTTCCTCTAGAGTCAGTATCTAGAAAGTTCATTAAGCAATCTTTGTTAATTACCGTGCTTGGTGAATTAAAAGATATTCTGATGTGCTACGTACAGCTAAGAACAATACTGCGCTATCTGGAGATGCGTAGCACTCATTTTTATTTTTTTATTGCTTGGTGCTTTTTAGTTGAAACACCCAGTATATACTTTAGTTCTTTGTGTGATTCCGCACCTTGAAGTGCGTAACACTGAGGAGCTTCGAAGCGAAAACAAAGAGCGCTGATCTCATCTAAACATGCCTCGCCTGAGTCACCTGCGTTTCGAACAGTCATCCCCCTCCCCTATGCTCCTCGCCGGACAGGCATTTAGGGTCAAAACCAGAAACCTCAAGTGCCCTGCTGACGAGGCCAGGTGATTCTGGTCTGTGCTTTCACCCACCGGTTGTTCGAAGTAAGACTATAAAAAAAAAACGCCAGGTCTGCGCGGAATGCACAGCTCAGTCAGAGCATAAGATGAAAGAGCAGCTTTTCAGAAAATCTTTATTCTCTGTTTGGGTAACTACAACAACCACACTAGTAGGGTACCATTGCGCCATTATAAATCATGATTTTTGTCTGGTAAGCCAGCATTCACCATGCTATCCTTCGTCATTCTTCGTGGAAGCGTGGTGTCCACTACACACTCGCAAAAACTCTTGTGCTATTTTTGTTGCAGTGACTGACGATGATGAAGAATTATACTCAGCTGAAGTGGGTGTGCGCCACAGTTCATAGGGCATCAAGAACATGCTTTTTTAATGGGTTGGAGCATTGTGCGACCCAATCGTTCTTCGATTCACATTTTGTGGCGCTTGGTTGTCTCTTTGCTGCTCTAAAACGCTTCATTACTCATTTTAACGCGGTTACTCTCCTGACATCGAACCGGCCTAAGGCCTGTTTGCAAGTGAGTTCCAACCACCTGCATCGCTCAATGGTAGAGTATTGGGCTGGCACGCAAGGACCCGGGTTCAAACCCCACTGTGTCCTTGTAGTTTTTTGTTTACTCAGTTTTTTTTAATTTGTGCAATAGCGGTTACGGACACCGGTGGTGGCAGCGGCGGACAGCTATAGGGCGCCACACGCCAAGAGTGTTGGGATATCATTAGAGCCTTCGCTCTAAAAATCATGCTGTATGGCACATTTTCAAAGGCATTCATAGCTTCAAGGTATTACTCTTCTTCTGTGTGCAATGTTTACGTAAGCAATGTTGTTTGCGAAATACTGCAAAATACTTCACGGCGAGAAGGTGGCGTCCACGGAACAGCATTTTCTCTGTTTCAAGTATATATTTTTTCTACTTTAGCGCAGAAAAAACTGGTCAAGTTTAAACAACTAGCCCATTGCCTAGTTTTTTCTTGTACCTTACGTGAATAACAAGGGTGAGTGAAATTATTTCTTTTACGAACAGACACATGCGTTCCAACGTGTGCTCTCTGTAGCTAGCAATCGAGAGCAACAGCAGTACACTTAGTCACTGACCCAAAAGCTACAGTCGAACCTCTCACATCAATGCAACCTTCAAACAAAGAAAGCGCGTTCATAAAACATGGCACCGTAAGTACTTGATGGAAGCTATTAAGAATATTCCTAATTGACACCAAACGATAACTGCCTAAAAGCAAAGCAAACAATATGGTTGGAAGCCCGAAGTGCCGTATAGAAGACGATCGTCACGGCAAGCCTTCCGCTACTGCCACGCATACTATATAGTACAAGATGACATTTCTTCCGGTCGGAAAAGAAGTGAATGGTGACTGATTACGCACAAGTCTGTCGTGGCATATCAAATGCTACACGTGCACTGATTTCAGTAGCACTAAAGAATGTGGGCATGTATAACCCTTTTACGCTGAACGAAAAAAAAGAACAATTCCGCAGCATGAAGCAAACAAAAAGGGATAATAATTAATCCATAACAATAATAGTAACTGATCTCTACTTTGAACAAGAGAATAATGTGGGCTCACAAATATACCGCCTGTTCACCTCGCCCATCTACCAGCCAGTTATTTTGCATTGTATAAAAGTTTTCGGCTTACCCTTTTGACCCTGATGTCAGTAGTTGACGACACCAGACAAAACTTCCTCCTAGAGCCTCGAAAACCAAACCAAACCGGCTAATCTTTCGAGGAGTATTTCTTCAAATTTCCGCTTGAGATCGATGACGCCGTTGTTTCATGTTGCGGAGTTTGGAGCCGTAAAGAAGAAGAAGAAGCAGAGGTGGGCGACTTGAGGTGGGAAGGTGGCGTTTTCTGGATGAAGTAATGAAAGTGGTTTTAACGGCTGCCAAAATGCGAAAAACTACGTTGGTTGAATTTTTTGTACGATAGTCAGTAACATGAAAATGTGAGGCCTTTTTTAACATTTCATAACAATGTGGCTATGAAGACCTAGTTTGACGTCATGTCCGTACATTCATAAATACTTACACCAGCGACTAAATTGTTGTGTTCTTCTGAAGCTCTACCTATTAAAAATGCGTATTAAAAACGTCTCCAACAAAAATAAAAAGTTCAGGGTTGAATGGCTTGAAAACATCAATGAAGTTGCAGTTAAGAATGATTGTAACTACGCTAAGAACATCCAAAGTTACATTGGCAGCATTCTGCTTCCCCAGCTGAAATTTGTATGCTAAGTTAAAAATATTCTATTTAATTGCAAACTTGATCAGGGTGGTGCATATTACTCAATGTATACTAGCGAGAAAATAGCAGCCAGAAAGATAGGAAGGCGAAAATTGACGACAAAAGTAAAAGCTGCTACCATCCATCCCACCGTAAGGTAAAATAAAAGCGGGTATTCGAAAAATTACACTCAGTACATTCTCTTCCATGTCTGTCATCGTATATGTGTCCCGCTTTTGTTAGCATAAAGCGGCAACACAAAGCTTTCCGTAAACAGAATCCGTCGTAAGCCAGCGCCTCGACTAGATTGTGCGGGAAGCGTTTTGAGGCCAGTGGCAAAAATTTATGACAGCTGTCATGCCAAATGAACCTGGGACAGGCATAAACGCGAAAAAACAAAACTGCGTCAAGGGCATACTAACAAGCTCCCGGCCGTGCACTGCTGACGTGGAGCGCATAAGTCAACCATGGATGAGCTCCGCTAAGAACAGCCAGCGCAGCAACCCAAGTGGCAAGTTCGAAACGCACCTGCCCCCTTTTTATGTAAGGGATACTCGAGTTTCACGTGTGAGAGAACATGAGATCAAAGTAAAGTCTATCCACCTTGTGTAATAACTGCCACATCTCGCCACCCTTCGTTGGCCATCGATAATGCAGCAGAGCTTTCTTTTCACAAACGAAAATACGGTGGCCGTGTGACAGCGCGAGTTCTGAAATTTTACGGCAGTCGCCCCGTTTGTGTGTGTCTTTGCTAGCACGTATCTATGAGAACAAAAACGTGAACCGAATCTTAACAGGGAGCTGCACCTATCTAGGAACAAATTTTGTCAGTGTTTCACGCGAAAGAGATGGCGAAGGGCACAAGTTCAGAGAGAAAATTACAAATGGAGGAAAAGTAGGTAGAAGTTAATCGGCATAGAAACACGTGTTTCCTGATTTCTAATTAGAAGAAAGGGCACTAAAGATGGCAAAAGTAACGGAAGGAATAATGAGGTGTGCCAAAAAAATTAATTCAACAGTGCACTGAATTTGTGCAGAGGAGATAATGGTTGCTATATAAAGCATGCACGTAAAATCACAGAGCCTACTCGTATAGTATTACGGAAAATTCTCCTGACAGTTACAGCCGCCACCATAATATGCATCTATCAACCGTTGCGCTGAATTTATTTTCTGATTGTCAAAAGTACTTATAGCTGCCACGCTCCCTCAAGACGCACTCATTGGGGACCAGAAATGTATTGTTTTTTCACCTTGCAGTACCGAGAGAGCGAGTTTCTTTCTAATGCGTTCATTGCGTCGCCCTTGTGGAGAAACTGTGACTTTTTATGAAGCAAGTTTCCACCACAAAAGGAAGTGCAGTCACGGTATATTGGTTATCGTCAATTTAAGAGCACATAAATATTGTCATATCACGAAGAAGTATCGTCACAAAACTGAACACAAAAAAAAACTTGTAGGGGGTGCACTTCATTCAGTGTTTAGGAAGGAACTTTATTTCTTGCCCATTAAATATACCACTGGCGCACTGATACATAATCAAGCACAATAGTAGGTATTTTTCTCCTCCTACGGTAAGGAATAAATCACTTGGAGAGATCGACAGATGAGTCGACGAACAGAGCGTAGTCAATGAACGAGTGGGACGAGCGAGGGCTGAGTATCAATTATCAAACAGTGAACTACGTTTTATTAGCATCAGTTATTCATCTAATACTTTTAGCACCAGTCCTAAATATTCATTAGCGGAAAATTGGTTGACACATCGATGGTTATCTCTTGTAATGCTAGTTGTATAACCTACATACAAAAAAGGTTGACTGTAACAAAAAGATTATCCAAAAAATCAGGATTATTACTGTTATTCTGGGGGTTATGAAGTATCACAGTGGCTTTAAAATGCAATGAGCTAAATTCTAAGATACTGAGAGCTCAGGTCTGTAAATGTTGCAGTAGTACCTGTTTACTGCTACAAATAAGTATTGTGCGTGATGTTCGGTAGTTATTAAAACAACTTTCAATAGTTACGCAGTAAAGCATAAGCTATGATATCGAACGAATACTGTGCAGCCGCCGTGGTAGTCTAATGGTTATGATGCTCGACTGCTGACCCTCAGGTCGCGGGATCAAATCCCGACCGCTGAGGCCGCATTTTGGATGTAGACTAAAGTGTTCAAGGCCCATATACTTAAATTTTGGCACACGTTAAATGAACCAGGTGGTCGAAATTTACGGATCCCTCCAGTATGGCATCTGTCGTATTGATATAGTGGGTTTGGGACGCTAAACACAAAAATCTATTATATACTTTTATACAAAGAAGAATTAGGCGTTTCTATTAGTAATCGTTTACGAGGTTCTAAGTCATGCTTCAGAGAAATAATAATTTTAAGAGTATATTTCAATTTGAAGGCTTTTGATACAGAACTGAGCCCTCAAATACTGCATGTCTGACGTGGTACACAAAGAGAATTGGTGGATTAAGCTCAGCAAATTTTTCGCTGGAACAGTACAGCTAGAACAATATTTTAGGTGGATTAGTATAGTCACAGTTGCACCAACACTACCTCAAAGGTATGTAAATCAGTGCTTCATTTAGGGTGTGGTGCAAAAATTGTGACAGAAATTTAAAAATTCATTCACACCACGTAATAATAAATTTGGTATATGTGAAGATAGTGAAATGACCGCGAGCGCACCATGAGCGTTTGGCATGTAGTCACGACTTACATGACATGCATGGCATGATTTAAACGTTAGAGCCGGCCACTTATGTTCGCCATGCAGGCATGTTATGCCATAGCAGTTTTGCGATATGTCATGTGAACAACACCACCGCAAGGGGAGCAAGACTATGACAAGCAAATCATGACATTCATAACACACAAACAGGCTGGCGCGATGATTGAGCAGAAGCTTCCAGGTCTATTTCATGCAGACGACATTGTGCTATTAGCGGACAGTCAAGATGATATACGTCTTCACTGTCTGTCACGACGACAGGCTGGTAGATATATGTGGAAGTGAAGGCGAGGCTCTAGGACTAGTATTTTGTACTGCAAAATGTGTATTGATGGTATTTATTGATTACAAAGGCCAGGTGGTCTCACTACATGGCAGAAAAATGCCGAGGGTAAGTGAGCACAAGTACCTCGGAGTATGGGTAAATAAGGGAGATTGATATATGAAGGTACAGGAAAAAAACACATGGGCAGTAAGGAGACACAGGAATGCTGCAATAATAAAGCACAGAACGCTATGGAAGTATAATAAATACGAAGTGCTTCGAGGTCTATGGAAAAGCGTAATTGTTCCAGGGCTTACATTTGGGAACTCAGTGGTGTGCGTGAAATCAGAGGAGCAATCAGGAATTGATGTAAATCAAAGGACCATGGGACGTCTCGCGTTAGGCGCACACAGGAAGACGACGAAGGAGGCTGTAGAGGGGGATATGGGATGGACAGGCTTTGAAGTAAAGGAAGCTCAGAACAAAATGAGCTTTGAAGAGAGGCTTGGGAAAATAAAGGAGAGTAGATGGCCAGGGAAGGTGTTCAGGTATTTTTCTAGAAATAGCGTGCACCCAAAGTTGACAAAAAGAACTAGGAGGCTCATCAATAAATATAAGGTTGAAAGTGTGGGTGACATGGCAACAAAAAACATTAAGCTAAAATTCAGAAAGGCCGAGAGGATTTCTTGGATGACAGCGATGGAAAAAAAGCCGGCTCTCAGTCCCTATCGAAAGAGAAGAACAAAATAAGGTGGGAGAGGTTTTACAATCTTTCAAGGGAAAGCGCTTTGCTGTTCGAAGCGAGGTCTGGTTGCTTTAGAACGCGTAGTCATAAAGCAAAATTCAGTAAAGAAAACAAACAAGTACGTATATGCTGTGGCGGAGTTAATGAAACGATGGAACATGTTCTGATTGAATGTGACAATATCTATCCAGGTGTACGGGTGGACACAAGCCCACATGAGGCTTTGGGTTTCAGAAACAGTTATAGAAAGCCAAACACGTCTGTCATATATAGAACCAAGTAAGAGACAGTTAGAGTACTGGTGGCAGAAAAGTAGAGATTAAGCACAGAAATAGTGAGAAAATGAGGTTATTCTGCCTGAAAAGGAAGAAAGATGGGACACAAATTTATATTAGTTGTTTGTTATAATAAGATTGATTTATTCGAACTAGATAATGCATTAGGGCAAAACAATAAAAAAGATTTCTTTTCGTTCTTTTTTGCGAGCCTGGTGACACACATACCACCGCTCCGTTATAATGGGGACGCTCATAGCATCTATTCCTCCAACCCCGCGAAAATTGAATTTTCGAACCACTCGCGCAATTTCCCATAATAACGTCTGGTGGTTCTTTGTTCCATGAATCAAACAGAAATGAACAAGCCGAATTTCATTGCGTCTCTTGATGCATGGAAAGTTCTTTATTTAGTGGAGGTGGATCAATTACTAGCGATTATTTGTAGGCGGTTCGCCTGAGGGCATTGATATCATTTTGAGAATGTCCTACTGCGGCGTAAGTTTTCTTTTGCATTTACCTTAATTTATCGGTAAGTAGGACACCAGTGTTGATAATATTGTTGCTTTAGATGTTTTCATACATTAAGCTTTCACTCTTAAATTGTTATTTGACTTTAGTGATGTGCCTTTAACAAAACAGAGGACAGAAGAACGACATGGGCACAGCGTGATGGCCAGTCGTGCACTGTTTCCGCGTGATTGACCGCTCCTCTGTTTTGTTAGCAAATGCACTGGAATAGAGAAATGTATTACAAATACACCCAAGCCTATGCGTTCTATCATTCATATGGGCCCGCATCACAATCGAGAACAGCAAGGCTTTCACGTGCACGGCATGGTCGTGCCCCACGCGAAAAGAAGAGTGGTCAATTTGATATCCCTGCACTACAGCGTCAATCATACTGGTATAAGTAAGAATTTAGTACATGACAACTACATTGATACGCCACTAAAAGAATTATAAATCATGAGAGCAAACACGGTACAGAATGCAGCAGGCCAACTCCTAACTCTCCACCAAAACCCCTTGTTACGTGATATTTCATAGTGGAATCTATTAATGGCATGATACGTCCGGAAATCAGGAGACATAAGAACAAGCACTGTCTTTCAAGGAATTACGTGTTGTTGAAAGCAAAAATATCAATAAGGGAAGATGCAAGTGACTAATTGTGAACAGTGTGCTGCTACAAAAAAAAATAAACGCACACGTTGAAACTCCAGATCTCTGAGGAATTCACTAGTTCGGCCTTAAAACTGCTTAGAAAAACATGAGGGGTCTTATATATATATATAAATATTTTTTTTGGTTTTGAAGCTATTCCTTAGTTAGGTGGTTATAGGCCTCACCTGAACAAAATGTTTTATTGAGGCACCTTTTGCACCACACTTGTGACAGGGAGACGAGAAAACCATTGCAAATCATTCATGTTAGCTGGTATAGAGTATACGAGTGAAGCATTACTATCTTACACATATATTCGGTAGTCCATGAATGACAGCTGAGCAGTCGCTATATGTTCACCATTCATGTGGCAACCTTGCTAGCGAGCTGTCAAAGCGCGGTGGATTTCCTCCCGCAAACACGCCACGATCACAAATGGTGTGGTTGCACCACTAATTTGAATGTGACGAATGTCTGCAAAAGTGAGAAATGGCGGAAATCTCGGTGCTACCACCTGCAGAATTTGCAACAAATATGACTGAGAGCAGCCTTTCAAACGCGTCCTCGTCGTCCACCTCCCAACATGAAAGTTTCGTATTCCTCGTGATACGCGCGTGGAGAAGGCGTATGCGCATGCGTATGCACCTCGTCACGTTCGTGGTTGCGAGTGCGCGTGATCGCCCTTCAAGCAGAAGGCGCCCCATATCACGGCTCTCCTATTAGGATTTGTACAAGCCTGATGGTAAATGCCTACGCGTATTCACCACGGAATATTAAACGTGTGATATCGATTACACACGCGTACATAGTTCACTCATTCTCGCACACGACAGAACCACGGCACGCAGACTTGGCCTCACGCTGACCTAAATGAACTGCATGCTTACTTTTAATCAGGGTACTTGAAACGTCATCCACGGCTCATTTACATGCGCATCGCGCCTAAATATACAGTTTATCGTGACTTTAGGCATCGTGTTTTCCAGAGTAGTTAAAGCTAAGCATTCGCGTTTGAGCGCGAATGCTTAGCTTATTTTATTCTGCTTGATTCCATCATATGTAGCTTTTGTTAAACTGTTATTGTTATAAAGGTTATATGATATATTCGCCTCGCACCACTTTGGCGTTCAACTGCGCTATGTACTTTCATATGTAAAAATATAATAAAACACAGGGCAGACGTCAGCAAGTGTACTGCGGATGCTTCCATTACCAGATAGCTTATAAGGGATAGCATCCATGCAGTGCAGAAAAGCTTTTAGTAAATTGAATTTTACGCTCGAAGTACTTCTATTTTCTCTCAAGAACCAACAATTTCTTCATCTTTTTTTTATAACTGACGACCAAGACCATATAATAAACTCAATTGTTTATTTTTTGTTGCCCAGGATTATAATTTAACTTTGAAAATTGAATGACTCCGTATGTCTTATGAGGTTACGAGGTGAATTCTCTCATCTCTCATACTGTCAGTCTACCTATTTATTTAAATTGCCGCTATTCAATTTATCAATATTCGAGAAAAAGCTAGAAGCTTTTGTTTACAAGCAGTCAGCTTCATCGTGAGAGCAGTCAATATATGTATGCAAAGATTGCTTACAGGCTCTGTTGTTTTAGTGTAAGTGGCACTTATCGACGAGGCGCAACGGGCTGCCTTGAGTAGTGAAACCCTGGACTAGGGACCCACGCACCAGCTTCTTCAATCTCTTGCATGATCGTTTCTTTATATAAATACTTTTAGTTCAATTCAGTCGCAGATATAATGTATAGAAGACGAAAATATTGTTACGTTTGAAAGAGACTGGTAGACGTTGAAAGGGGCCGTTTATTAGGTCGCGAGGGGCAGCTCAGAAGCGGCCGACTGGTTAACGATCCTCCTGATCCTCTTCTTTCTCTCTCGCTCTGGGCGACAAGTGCGTTCACCGTATACGCTTCTTTTTCTTCGTGCATGTACGCAACAATATAGTTACAAAGAGTGCGCGGGGGGGGGGGGGGGGGGCAAGTAAATTTCAGTGAAGTTACCTGTTTGAAAATCATACAGAAAGTTTTCTTTCTTTGTGTTCTGCGGTCTTTGCGCTATTTTTTATTCATGTATTGTGTAGAACCAAAAAGCCCAGCACTGCGCCCTTTTAGAAGGCTTTCTGTTATTACTTTTTTCTGTAATGTAATACGTAGTGAGAAATACGTAGACACAGTCTATAATTTGTTGCCCCATAATAAATACACCTTTTCATGCTTAACTTTTTTTTGCATGAGTGCTTTACAATTGTTCTTTTTTACGTGTGCTTCCTTAATTACCCACATGCCGTTCACGTTACATTCAGGCGCATACCAAGTGCGCAAGGGGGCACTTTTTTTTTTACTTTCAGACCTTACTGACGTGGTCATCAGACCTTATGATCACCTCACACAATTTGGTGATCTGCGTTGTCCGTACAACGTCATTTGGGGGTGCCATCACATGATGATTTTTGCATCACTCTTTTTGACGACGACGTCACGGGACGCCAATGCCACCAGTGACCATTTTTTGTGTTTTGAAGAAAAGTCTTTAATGCCTCATGAAACGTGAAATTTGACCATAGACGCACCGTGTCGGCGGCGTCGAGTGACTCGAAAATTTCTCATCACGTGCCGACATCATATAAGACGTCAAACATCATATAGAAATGTGACGACATTCGACTCCACGTTACTTCACATGATCACGTCTTGCCACGACATGCTGCTTGGGCAAAGGTGGTGCGATTACGAAGAAAATCCATAATCACTTTTGCACTGCCTCCGATCTGCAGTGCAATACTTTGTTTGGTGCAGCAAGTTTTCCAGGGGTCGGGTGACTGGTGGCGAGCACGAGCATCGGCAAAGGGGTGCAAAAGGGCGACTGCCCGCACTCAAGCCACACCAGCACTTGTCTGCACCCAAGCTACACTAGTGCTCTCCCCTCCCCCAGCTGCGATGCGAAACGAGTTTGCACCTATGGCAAAATCATGCTGACACTCGGACTGGCGGGATAGAATTAGTACATCGAATAGAAAGATGGCGTTTATCTTCTAGTCGTCTTAGCAAGATGAGCAGACGATCCTGTGACCTATGAAAGAGGTATCTAAGGCTTTCACCGGAATAAATTTGTGTAGTTACATGGCAAGCTTCAAGTGTAAATCCCAGCCCCGTAATCACAGTGAATGAGAACGCAGACCTCTTATCTGAAATCAATCTGAGCTAAAGTAATGCAAAAACGTCCTGATGTAGCACTGAGCATGAACAAAAACGTCCGGTGCTTTTCGCGTGTTATCACATTTAAGAACAGAGCAGATTTGTCCACCACTTTCCTTTTTCTTCAGCATGTTCACTGATGACTATGGCTATTTAAGACGAACAACACAGTCGAACTTGCGTCCATGAAAGTCGCAGCACTTACAAGTAGACGTTTCTTCAAAACAGCGGCACCTTACGTCAGCCAAATCCACTCATGGCGTGCAATGAAAACAGGCGACTACGGGAAAGCCTCATCTGCTCTACGCACCCAGTGCTACGCTCTCCCATAATGCCTCAGCGCCGATCTACCAGGGGAAGGCACCGTGCTGCGATTTCTGGAAAGGTCCATTGAGATGACCCCGTTAGAAAAGCCACCTGACTCATGACTGACGTCACTCAACCACAAAGTTTTGGAGGACTGTCCACAAAATTTACATTGCCTGTTTCACGCACTCGAGCAAGCGATCACATCATGTGACAGGGCTGCATGAAAGAAGCCTAATTTGCAACGTTACATGACCATGTGAGGATATCACATGGCGATGTCAGGTGCAATAATTGTTGAAAAAACGTAGGCTTCGATATATCGGACTTCCCGAGGCCTCGTCAGCCTCGCCACTTTACTACGCGTCTTTCTGGATTGTCTACGCTGCTTTAACATTGAGTGCGCGTGAGGAAACTTAAATGTCTGTGTAGCTTTTCTTGTCAGATGAGGCTTTACTAAGAACACGAATAAGAAAAAAATACACCCTACGCGGTAGTATTTGAGGAAAGTTAAGACTACGATTTCGTTTTATTTGCTGCAAATCGCGCCTTGCAACAACCTAAACGGCAATTTGCAAATTCACTTTCCGAACACGATTCTCGACGTGTGTCACTGACCACTTCTGTGAGCGCAATAATTTCCCAGCGGCTTGCTTGGGACATGACCCCCCGCCATTTCCGTAAAGACATACGAGTTACGATGGGCGTAATTCCGTGTGTCACTCCCGTGTGACACGGCCTATTGTTCCATTCGATCCGTGCAACGCCTTTACGCCTCCGTGCTTTATCGGGAAAGGAAGAACGACAGAAAATCTAATGCTATAAAACAGCAACTCAACTTTTCTTCTCACAGCACTATTTGGTAGTCAATCAATTTTTTTTCCTCACTCGCTAAATTCTGTATTTTCAGTCGCTTTTGTTACAGTCTCGCGATAGGGAAGGCCCGACAAGCGAAACGAGGAAGCGTCGTGATTCTTGAATAACTGAGAACTTCCTAGCGCCCTCTCGTACTCGGAAGCGCATCTTGCGATTGCTTTCCCGTCACCCTCTCTCGTGCTGCCCAAAGGTCGTACACCCCACCCCGCTTCCATCGCTTAAGACGTTTATTTATGGTATTAGCTTATTATTCGTTACAGTCGCACTAAAACCATGGTATATGGGTGTCTGCCGGCGGGCCCGTCGTTAAACATTGCATTGACTGGGTTGTTGCTGCTGCGTACTGTGCAGCGTCTCGTATTCCTTCCGCGATCAACTAAAGTATTCGTCCGAATATCCCCACTACGGAGAATCAAAGGCGGTCATTGAGAAGGAAAAAAATCAGCCTTCACAATGAATGCAAAAATTAAATTGAGGGGTTGGCGCGCTGCTCCTACCAGCCTGCCTTTTGTTCCCCGCTTAGAGAGAGTAAAGGTTTTTGAAACATAACATCACGGGTTCTCTACCACCGTTCTGGTGGAATACCTGTCGCCGTAAATCTGAACATTAAATAAAAACAGAACAGGCTTTACTGCGCAAAGATATGGGGCATACTTAGTACTCCCTTATATAACTCTTGAGAGAAGGAACCTGTCCTGACCCTTCCCCCACTCTTCGCGTTTATAAACCTTTCTCAAAGTAAATGAGTAGGTAGGCGGACAAGGTGGCAGTTGGCACAAGTGGACTTTTCTTGCCGCAAAATTATTGGATACTTACGATGTTTCAGTTTTATTACAAAATTACTGTGTAATATAGTACTGAAGAGTGAATGATGCACGCTGTAGATGAACTAGCAGGGGTCAACATTGAATAATATTTCAACTATAGGGCATGCGGGGTTTGGCGTCTGAAAACCTGGGATATGAATATAGCATACGCCATATTGTAAGGCTACGAAAAAAATGGCAGCATATCCACGGAGTGAATGATGGATAGTGGGGTGAAGCATCCGTCCGTCCATTCGTTCTTGCTTCCGTCCATCCAGTCGTGCGTCTGTGTGGCCGCCCGTGCGTATATCCGCACGTCCGTGCGTGCGTCTGTTCGTGCGTCCGCACGTTCATCTGTGCGTCTGTCCCTGCTTTCATCTATGCATCCGCTCCTGCGTGCGTCCATGCGTCCATCCGTCCGTGCAGCCATCCGTCCGTCCGTCCGTCCGTCGATGCATCCGTCTGTGTGTCCGTTCGTCCACCTATTCAACACTCCAAGTACCACCATCTCGCATCTTTTTATCATATATTCCTCATATAGAAGCACCGCCATCCAACGGACATTCCAAAGACTGAATGAGAGGAGGCACACGCACACTTTCTTACGGCTTGCGCTTCGCGTCTACTTCCCACCTTTAACCACCTCGAGTTCATGGTATATACTAGTTCACTGTATTCCTGGTACTGCGGCCCAATGCTCACTAAACCTTTCTAAAACCTAGGAGGTTACACCCAGCGAGTATAACGTAGCAACCATTTCTTGTCTTCTGTGCGTTGTTGAACAATAAAAAATTCGCAGCGTGCGCGTTAAATAAAGCCGAATTCTTCTGTCTCTCATTCTTCCTTAGCAGGCATTGGTATGTACATTAAGCACTATCTTTTATTGTTCAACAACGCACAGAAGAAATCTCTCACCGGCACCACCTTGGAGGTCAAAATGTTATACTTTTTACACACTACTACAACGGCTACGAGGGACGAACGGGTGTTGCAATGAGGAGCTTCGCCCCTAAAATTTGACCATCTCGTGTTCTTGAACGTGCGCTGATATAACATGGGCCTCTATAATTTTGTCTCCATCGAAATACGATCACCGCATGAAGGATCAAACTCGCGACCTTCGGGGCAGCAGCCGTGCACCCCAGAAACTATTCTATCATGTTGGACCAAGCAGAATGATTGAGACACAATATATATAGATGGTTTGAATTCATCCTCGCCATTAGTCTACATTGAATGCGTTCTTGCAGGTTCCGGGCCCTAGAGCTCATTGTACTGCTGAATTCCTAAAGTAAAACTTTCAATTGCAATTGCAAGGCTCATCCTTCATCAGAAGCAGTCATCCTCTTCCTCACGACAGTCGTTTTAAGTCCCGATGATGCTGAGAAATGAGATTTCTCAAAACTTCTTAGACGTAGTTGCCAGCGCCCTGCTTACCACCGCCATCGCGTTGCCTGTTACAACTCAGTTCCTGTGCCGGGGACTCAATTTAGCTCGCACCCTAACTTGTGATGAAGGACCTTTGATCTTACAATTCAGTATAACTACTGAGGGTGAACTTAAAACGAATGTAGGGACAACTTCATAGTGCAATCTACGGAGATCTATCACCATAGGAAGTTTATACTTTCAGGATGAAAATCCTTGCCATGAATCAGTCAAAACATAACTGTTTTAGCAAATAAAATGTTTTTAATCTCCTTCCTTATTTGTCACTTCTTGAATTGTACAACACTTGTGTTACGGTTTCAAGTAGCCCCGACGTGGTGGTCTAGTGGCTAAGGTACTCGGGCTGCTGACCCCCATGTCGCGGTATCAAATCCCGGCTGCGGCAGCTGCATTTCCGATGGAGGCGGAAATGTTGTAGACCCGTGTGCTCAGTGTTGGGTGCACGCTAAAGAAGCCCAAGTGGTCGAAATTTCCGGAGCCCTCTACTACGGTGCCTCTCATATTCATATGTTTTTTTTAGACATATCAATCACACATATGAATCAATCGATCAATCAATCAATCAAAGAATCCCAAGTGGTCAAAATTTTCGGAGCCACCCATTATGGCGTCTGTCATAATCATATAGTGGTTTTGGGACGTTAAACCTCTCATATCCAATCAACAGTTTCAAATAGATCGCAATATCTTGCTATAATATTGAAATCTGACAGGACACGAAATGAGCCCAAACTTCCCACTGATTTATCGCACAACCCTATTGCACATACCCCACCTACAACGCACGTGAATTTAAAAAAAGTGAGCAAGAATTTTCAAGCTGACAAGATAACGGAAAACGCACAACATCAGTTCACTGCACACGGGCCGACCAGCTGAGAAAGTTGCAAAGCTTACCCGATAAAGATACAGGGCGTTCTCTCGTACGCCTTGACGCATTTCGATATAGAATCAACTTAAATAACATGAAGTACGATTAGCACAAATTCAACAAGGGGACACAAGAAGAGACATTGGCAAACGCTTGTCAGTGTCTCATCTTGTGTCCCCGTGTTGAATGCACACTGTTCGTACTTAATAATGCTGAACCGACTTGCCCAAAGCGTCACTTTAATAAACTGAATAATATAACGAGTGAGTTGATTATGAAGGTGTCCAGTGATCGTCTATGGTCATTATACGGTCAGTTTACTTGTCTGTTCTTTTATAGTCAGCCCGAGTTGCGCAAGAGCAAGCCAAGGCTTTTCGCACACACTCCGGCAAAAGCTGAAAACGGGTCCACTGACACTAAAAAAAATTCAGAAAGGTATATTGCACCTTTCTGGACAGTTGCCTGATTCACATGCCATTTTCTTTCTATTATCGGAACTCGCCCTTAGTTGTTAAGTCCCTGTACGAATGGTAAAAATGTAGTTAGAGACTACAATTGAAAACTTGCAAAATCAAAGTTCCAATCTAATTACGTTCTCATAACATAGGATCACAAATGCAACGTAAATAAAACGATAACTACTTATTTTTAATTTATTTTGTATCTGTTGACAATGCTTGTTCAAAGAAAAAGTATCTGCAAAATCACGTGATCTACATTTTCCAACAGCATTGTTGTAGCGAGAATAGAGTATTAATGCCAAGCCTTTCTATGGGAACTTCAGTCACTTTGAGCGTGTCTATCTATCTATCTATCTATCTATCTATCTATCTATCTATCTATCTATCTATCTATCTATCTATCTATCTGTCTATCTATCTATCTATCTATCTGTCTGTCTGTAGTCTGTGTCTGTCTGTCTGTCTGTCTGTCTGTCTGTCTGTCTGTCTGTCTGTCTGTCTGTCTGTCTGTCTGTCTGTCTGTCTGTCTGTCTGTCTGTCTAGCCACCTACGACTTTTAGGTCTCCTGGCCGTTTCAATAATGGTGTCACTACCAAAATTTGTATGGCATAACATGACTGTAGGACGAGCATAAGGGGCTAGTCATAACAAGATAAACATGACATATATGTCATCAATGTCATGATTTACATTTCATGGTCTTGCTGATCTTGCAGTGGTTTTGTTCACGTGACATGTTGAAAACTAGTAAGGAATGGCATGACTGCAAGGAAAACAGAAGTGGCAGACCCTCACGTAGAAATCATGGCATGCAAGTCATAAAAACCATGTCTGCATGCCACGCGCATAGTGCGCTCGCGGTACTTTCGCTACCTTCACATATACCAAGTTTCGTATTACGGGACGGGAATAGATGACGAAGGTATATGACTGTTGCAGGCATGGTAATCTTGACATGTGTTTATGTAAAACACGACTACATGCTTCGCTCATAGAGTGCGCATGGTCTTTTCGCTAGCATCACCTATACCAAATTCGGTATTACGTGACGTTAATGGATGACGCAAGTTTATGACACGTCCAAGCATGTTAGTCATGACATGCGCGTCATGTAAAACAGAACAAGCTATGCTCATAGCGCTTTGGCGGCCGTTTCGCTAGCTCCACATATAGACAGCCCCTTGATGACATTAGACTTTTTCCGCCGATGTTCCTTAATAGCATCAGTGGGCAAGAAGAGTTTTGATAAAAGATCCCACTGATTCTCTACATTTTCTTTCCTTTCTCTAGAAAATTTCTTGAAGTGATGTTTTTTGAGCTACATACACAATATAGAAGATTTCCTTGAAATTCACGCATGTTTCTTTTATCTGAAAAGCTAGAGAGAGACACTTACAAAATTTAAAAGTAACTTGAAAACGTGCTTATAGTTTCGACGTTAGGAGCTGGTAAATGAGGTGACCGGAATTTTTTTGGGGTACAACGCTTGCAATCTTGTAACTGTGTATACGAAATATGGTATTACGTGACGTGAATGGACGGCGAAGGTGAATGACACGTCCAAGTATGATAAACATGACATGTGTGGCATGTAAAACATGACAAGCTACGCTGCGTACATAGTGGGCTAGCGGCCGCTTTGCTAGCTCCACATATACCAAACTTGGTATCACGTGACCTGAAGAAACCACGAAGGTGAATGATACGTCCAAACATGATAATCAAGACATGAAAATATTATACGGCGTAATTTACGTCCGCCTCATAACGTCGAACTGATTTTAAAGCGACATATCAACCTTCCGCAGTCGTGCTTCGTTTATCATGGATTTTCGCTGCATGTGGGATATACCAATTTTAGTTGAAGTAAATAGTCGCAACAGCAGCGCATTTGTACAAGAATTTGTTTTTTTTTGAGCTTGATCTTTTGTTGCTTCTCATCTACGTGAACACATATCATGCAGGAAACAGGACATTCGACATATTATACGTAAGTTAAGCTACAGAGTTGCGATTCCGATGTTACTAACAAGATCGATAATAACAAGGGCAAGGAAGGTATGGGAGGTGGGATATTGGAAGTAATTGTAAGGTACATGTGAAGAAAGAAATGTGGATGAAAAGACAACTTGCCCTGGGCAGGGACCAATCCTTCAACCTTCGAATAAAGCATCCGATGCTCTACGAACTGATCTACAAACCAGTTAAAACAGGCATGCTCTACGAACCACTTAGAATGCTCTACAACAGTTAAACAGAATGCTCTACGAACCAGTTAAAAACAGACAAACAGATAAACAAGTTCACTTTGTTCCTGAGAAACGATACTCCTCTATAGCAAAGCCATGGGCTGCTCTCTCATGGGTACGCTGAAGCCTACAGCCTCGCAGCTACATCATAGGCTTTCTAAACAGCCAGTGCTTATGACAGAAATCATGGACTTTATTAGGCAGACAGAGCAAAGAACACTAAGAGTGACAAGAAAACAAGAAGAAGCTAGCAAAACAGCGAACGTTCATTCAACATTAATTGTGGCGTCGACGAGCGCTCCTGCAGGTAGCCTCACGAAGACTAACTTTTCTCCGACGACTGTGCTGATCAACGCTGACAACCACTGCATTGAGTGCATATTTTTCGATTGCATAATTTTCCAGTCATACAGTGAGATCAGCTAATTCTAAAAGTAGGAATTACGCTGCTCACTTGTTTGGGGCATTAATTTACGAACAAAACCCATGCCCCATAGGGCTTTCGCAGAGAACGCTGACGTGTTGGAGAAGCTTCCACAGAAATCTGCGTGACAATACTTCGTGACTTGATGACTTAGGGAATTCGGTCTGCCTGTTAAAAACAGACCGAATACAATTTTTTTTTCTTCTTATTTCCTAAACCTTCGTCAAGATCCATGTATCAGCAGCACTTACTTCCAAGTAGTTATTTCTCTCTCGAGTCAGTCATATTGCTCCTTTTTGTTAACAAGTACCACTTGCCTGTGCTGTGCGAATGTTCGTTTCATCACACTCAAAAATCATGCCACGCATCTTCCAGCGGTCAACATCAAAGGGAATGCTGTTAAGCAGGTAGGCATGCGCTTCTATGAAGTATATTTAAGCACAGGACTCGGTCCTCCTCTCTTTGATGTAAGCTGTATAGAAGAGGGAAACCGAGTGACATTTCACATTTGCACTGTGTAAGACTGCCCATGTTGTGCCTCTTTCCTTGGTGTTCTGAGGTTCCATCGACTATCTATCGATCTATCTATCTCTTCTATATATATATATATATATATATATATATATATATATTCCTGATGAAGGCCAGACTCTAGGCCGAAACGTCGAAATAAACCACGTTGTGAACCGCTCCGGAGGATCTACTAGACTATATATTATATAATATATATATATATAATATATATATATATAGATAGTATATATAGATATATATATATATATATATATATATATATATATATATATATATACTTGGCAGAGAATAAATTCTTGGACGCCGGTAAATAGTATGAATAAAAAGAAGACACACGTCGAAAAACAGAATGGTTTTTTTACGTTTCGGCCGTGGAACCGGCTTTCGTCAGAATAACAGAGGTAACAGTGGTGCAACAGCATATAAGCGCATACGTATCGCTTGCAATAATCACGCGAGTGGAAACATCATAAAAACAAGTACAACAATCAGACATAACATCTATATGGGGGCCCCGTATCACATCCTACCTATAAGCAATCAATAACAAGTCACGACATGTACACGAGGCTTACAGTTCGTACAAGCTATAACAGTGAGCGCTGTAGATTAGCTCAGTGGGTTAGAGCATCGAACGCGTAATTCAGAAGGTCGTAGGTTCGATTCCTGCTCACAGTTGGTAATTTTTTCATCCACTTTTTCTTTCTTCTTATTTACATTCATTGGTTTTAATAACTTCCCTGTACATTCCTTGTCATTACTGTCTGTTATATCTCATTAATATTGTGTTCAAACACGGAAAAACGAGCCTTTAGGTATACACTTCTTTCCCTTATTTCATTGAACGAGGGTCTCGTACTGGCAGACTTAGTGTGTTTAGGTTGTATAAAGAGGGACAATTAATCAGCTGCCCGCTCATAATAAGTTCACGTTCTACGTGACGCCAAACATGCGCATAAGAGTGTTTTCACACTCGTTGTTTGGCTTATAGATGGCGCTGACTGTCACTCCTACTTCTAAATTTCACAGATAAACCCAAAAAAGTGGATGGAGGGAGGGCCGCTGTGATAGCTCAGTGGTTTAGAGCATCGAACGCGTAATTCGAAGGTCGTAGGTTCGATTCCTGCTCACAGTTGGTAATTTTTTCATCCACTTTTCTTTCTTCTTATTTACATTCCATTGGTTTTTAATAACTTCCCCTGTACATTCCTTGTCATTACTGTCTGTTATATCTCATTAATATTGTTGTTCAAAAACGAAAAACGAGCCTTTAGGTATACACTTCTTTCCTTATTTCATTGAACGAGGGTCTCGTACTGGCAGACTTAGTGTGTTTAGGTTGTATAAAGAGGGACAATTAATCAGCTGCCCGCTCATAATAAGTTCACGTTCTACGTGACGCCAACATGCGCAATAAGAGTGTTTTCACACTCGTTGTTTGGCTTATAGATGGCGCTGACTGTCAATCCTACTTCTAAATTCACAGATAAACCCAAAAAGTGGATGGAGGGAGGGCCGCTGTGATAGCTCAGTGGTTAGAGCATCCGAACGCGTAATTCGAAGGTCGTAGGTTCGATTCCTGCTCACAGTTGTAATTTTTTCATCCACTTTTTTTTTCTTCTTATTTACATTCCATTGGTTTTAATAACTTCCCCTGTACATTCCTTGTCATTACTCTCTGTTATATCTCATTAATATTGTGTTCAAACACGGAAAAACGAGCCTTTAGGTATACACTTCTTTCCCTTATTTCATTGAACGAGGGTCTCGTACTGCAGACTTAGTGTGTTTAGGTTGTATAAAGAGGGACATTAATCCAGCTGCCCGCTCATAATAAGTTCACGTTCTACGTGACGCCAAACATGCGCATAAGAGTGTTTTCACACTCGTTGTTTGGCTTATAGATGGCGCTGACTGTCACTCCTACTTCTAAATTCACAGATAAACCCAAAAAGTGGATGGAGGGAGGGCCGCTGTGATAGCTCAGTGGTTAGAGCATCGAACGCGTAATTCGAAAGGTCGTAGGTTCGATTCCTGCTCACAGTTGGTAATTTTTTCATCCACTTTTCTTCTTTTTTATTTACATTCATTGGTTTTAATAACTTCCCCTGTACATTCCTTGTCATTACTGTCTGTTATATCTCATTAATATTGTGTTCAAACACGGAAAACGAGCCTTTAGGTATACACTTCTTTCCTTATTTAAATATACTATATATATATTATAATTATATATAT